>OX645065.1:4158188-4366679 GCA_951905685.1 Eumerus sabulonum
ACAGCTCACCAGGCCACTATAGGTGGGTGGTATCGCGACAGCTCACCAGGCCACTATAGGTGGGTGGTATCGCGACAGCTCACCAGGCCACTATAGGTGGGTGGTATCGCGACAGCTCACCAGGCCACTATAGGTGGGTGGTATCGCGACAGCTCACCAGGCCACTATAGGTGGGTGGTGTCGCGACAGCTCACCAGGCCACTATAGGTGGGTGGTATCGCGACAGCTCACCAGGCCACTATAGGTGGGTGGTATCGCGACAGCTCACCAGGCCACTATAGGTGGGTGGTATCGCGACAGCTCACCAGGCCACTATAGGTGGGTGGTATCGCGACAGCTCACCAGGCCACTATAGGTGGGTGGTATCGCGACAGCTCACCAGGCCACTATAGGTGGGTGGTATCGCGACAGCTCACAGGCCACTATAGGTGGGTGGTATCGCGACAGCTCACCAGCCACTATATGTGGGTGGTATCGCGACAGCTCACCAGGCCACTATAGGTGGGTGGTATCGCGACAGCTCACCAGGCCGCTATAGGTGGGTGGTATCGCGACAGCTCACCAGGCCACTATAGGTGGGTGGTATCGCGACAGCTCACCAGGCCACTATAGGTGGGTGGTATCGCGACAGCTCACCAGGCCACTATAGGTGGGTGGTATCGCGACAGCTCACCAGGCCACTATAGGTGGGTGGTATCGCGACAGCTCACCAGGCCACTATAGGTGGGTGGTATCGCGACAGCTCACCAGGCCACTATAGGTGGGTGGTATCGCGACAGCTCACCAGGCCACTATAGGTGGGTGGTATCGCGACAGCTCACCAGGCCACTATAGGTGGGTGGTATCGCGACAGCTCACCAGGCCACTATAGGTGGGTGGTATCGCGACAGCTCACCAGGCCACTATAGGTGGGTGGTATCGCGACAGCTCACCAGGCCACTATAGGTGGGTGGTATCGCGACAGCTCACCAGGCCACTATAGGTGGGTGGTATCGCGACAGCTCACCAGGCCACTATAGGTGGGTGGTATCGCGACAGCTCACCAGGCCACTATAGGTGGGTGGTATCGCGACAGCTCACCAGGCCACTATAGGTGGGTGGTATCGCGACAGCTCACCAGGCCACTATAGGTGGGTGGTATTGCGACAGCTCACCAGGCCACTATAGGTGGGTGGTATCGCGACAGCTCACCAGGCCACTATAGGAGGGTGGTATTGCGACAGCTCACCAGGCCACTATAGGTGGGTGGTATCGCGACAGCTCACCAGGCCACTATAGGTGGGTGGTATCGCGACAGCTCACCAGGCCACTGGGTGGTATCGCAACAGCTCACCAGGCCACTGGGTGGTATCGCGACAGCTCACCAGGCCACTATAGGTGGGTGGTGTCGCGACAGCTCACCAGGCCACTATAGGTGGGTGGTATCGCGACAGCTCACCAGGCCACTATAGGTGGGTGGTATCGCGACAGCTCACCAGGCCACTATAGGTGGGTGGTATCGCGACAGCTCACCAGGCCACTATAGGTGAGTGGTATCGCGACAGCTCACCAGGCCACTATAGGTGGGTGGTATCGCGACAGCTCACCAGGCCACTATAGGTGAGTGGTATCGCGACAGCTCACCAGGCCACTATAGGTGGGTGGTATCGCGACAGCTCACCAGGCCACTATAGGTGGGTGGTAACGCGACAGCTCACCAGGCCACTATAGGTGGCTGGTATCGCGACAGCTCACCAGGCCACTATAGGTGGGTGGTATTGCGACAGCTCACCAGGCCACTATAGGTGGGTGGTATCGCGACAGCTCACCAGGCCACTATAGGTGGGTGGTATGGCGACAGCTCACCAGGCCACTATAGGTGGGTGGTATCGCGACAGCTCACCAGGCCACTATAGGTGGGTGGTATCGCGACAGCTCACCAGGCCACTATAGGTGGGTGGTATCGCGACAGCTCCCCAGGCCACTATAGGTGGGTGGTATCGCGACAGCTCACCAGGCCACTATAGGTGGGTGGTATCGCGACAGCTCACCAGGCCACTATAGGTGGGTGGTATCGCGACAGCTCACCAGGCCACTATAGGTGTGTGGTATCGCGACAGCTCACCAGGCCACTATAGGTGGGTGGTATCGCGACAGCTTACCAGGCCACTATAGGTGGGTGGTATTGCGACAGCTCACCAGGCCACTATAGGTGGGTGGTATCGCGACAGCTCACCAGGCCACTATAGGTGGGTGGTATCGCGACAGCTCACCAGGCCACTATAGGTGGGTGGTATCGCGACAGCTCACCAGGCCACTATAGGTGGGTGGTATCGCGACAGCTCACCAGGCCACTATAGGTGGGTGGTATCGCGACAGCTCACCAGGCCACTATAGGTGGGTGGTATCGCGACAGCTCACCAGGCCACTATAGGTGGGTGGTATCGCGACAGGTCACCAGGCCACTATAGGTGGGTAGTATCGCGACAGCTCACCAGGCCACTATAGGTGGGTGGTATCGCGACAGCTCACCAGGCCACTATAGGTGGGTGGTATCGCGACAGCTCACCAGGCCACTATAGGTGGGTGGTATCGCGACAGCTCACCAGGCCACTATAGGTGGGTGGTATCGCGACAGCTCACCAGGCCACTATAGGTGGGTGGTATCGCGACAGCTCACCAGGCCACTATAGGTGGGTGGTATCGCGACAGCTCACCAGGCCACTATAGGTGGGTGGTATCGCGACAGCTCACCAGGCCACTATAGGTGGGTGGTATCGCGACAGCTCACCAGGCCACTATAGGTGGGTGGTATCGCGACAGCTCACCAGACCACTATAGGTGGGTGGTATCGCGACAGCTCACAAGGCCACTATAGGTGGGTGGTATCGCGACAGCTCACAAGGCCACTATAGGTGGGTGGTATCGCGACAGCTCACCAGACCACTATATGTGGGTGGTATCGCGACAGCTCACCAGGCCACTATAGGTGGGTGGTATCGCGACAGCTCACCAGGCCACTATAGGTGGGTGGTATCGCGACAGCTCACCAGGCCACTATAGGTGGGTGGTATCGCGACAGCTCACCAGGCCACTATAGGTGGGTGGTATCGCGACAGCTCACCAGGCCACTATAGGTGGGTGGTATCGCGACAGCTCACCAGGCCACTATAGGTGGGTGGTATCGCGACAGCTCACCAGGCCACTATAGGTGGGTGGTATCGCGACAGCTCACCAGGCCACTATAGGTGGGTGGTATCGCGACAGCTCACCAGGCCACTATAGGTGGGTGGTATCGCGACAGCTCACCAGGCCACTATAGGTGGGTGGTATCGCGACAGCTCACCAGGCCACTATAGGTGGGTGGTATCGCGACAGCTCACCAGGCCACTATAGGTGGGTGGTATCGCGACAGCTCACCAGGCCACTATAGGTGGGTGGTATCGCGACAGCTCACCAGGCCACTATAGGTGGGTGGTATCGCGACAGCTCACCAGGCCACTATAGGTGGGTGGTATCGCGACAGCTCACCAGGCCACTATATGTGGGTGGTATCGCGACAGCTCACCAGGCCACTATAGGTGGGTGGTATTGCGACAGCTCACCAGGCCACTATAGGTGGGTGGTATCACGACAGCTCACCAGGCCACTATAGGTGGGTGGTATCGCGACAGGTCACCAGGCCACTATAGGTGGGTGGTATCGCGACAGGTCACCAGGCCACTATAGGTGGGTGGTATCGCGACAGGTCACCAGGCCACTATAGGTGGGTGGTATCGCGACAGCTCACCAGGCCACTATAGGTGGGTGGTATCGCGACAGCTCACCAGGCCACTATAGGTGTGTGGTACCGCGACAGCTCATCAGGCCACTATAGGTGGGTGGTATCGCGACTGCTCACCAGGCCACTACAGGTGGCATTGAAGCAAAAGCGGCTAAAGTGGGTCTAAGGGTAAATGGGGACAAGACCAAATATATGCTGTCATCCAAGAAAGACGCACAACACCGACGTCAAGGACATCGTCTTCCTTGGCTCGATAGTGACAAGCAGCAACGACACCAGCGCTGAGATAAAAGGCGGAATAACTCTTGCCAATCGCTGCTTCTTCGGGCTCAAGAGGCAATTGAGTAGTAGAGTCCTCTCTCGAAAAACTAAGGTTTCCCTCTACAAAACCATAATCATCCCGGTCCTCCCCTACGGCGCTGAGGTTTGGACGTTATCAAAAGCGGATGAAGAGGCTCTTGGGCGTTTCGAGAGGGAAATTCTGCGTGCAATCTTTGGTCCCGTTTGTGTAAATGGAGAGTGGAGGAGGAGGTTCGACCGGGAACTGTACGGGCTGTACAGCGACATCGGCCTAGTTAGACGTCTTCGGATCCAACGTCTAAGATGGCTGGGCCATGTAGAGCGAATGGACATCAACGCTCCGGCCCGAAGAGTCTTCGACTCCAACCCCGAGGGACGACGCAGCAGAGGACGACCGCATTTAAGGTGGCGCGCACAGGTGGAAAGGGACCTCAACCAATTGGGCGTGCGGCACTGGCTGGAGAGGCTTGTTGGTTGAGGTCCTGGTTCACCCCGAACTGTAGCGCCATCAAAGTAAGTAAGTTATAGCGGTCTAGGGCGTCCGTAAATTGTTCGGCTGCATGTGGCCTGTTTAGGTACCTAACATTCCACGTACAAAGCCGAAGATCATTGTCCTTTTTTCGTTTTTTGCAAGGGTCGTCAACATAAATCCGGTCCGTTATATCCGAGGCCTGTCGTTGTTTCGGAGTTTTTTTTTTTTTTTTTTATTTTTTTTTAAGAGACTCGCGCAGGTTCAAGAGTTTTGCATATTCTCTTATGATGTGTTGACACACACAACCTGAACGGAGTGCAGTGGTTTGGGTCGTTGATGTTCGTTCACTACTCTCAGGGGTGGTTGTCCTAGACCTAGATAGGACGAGAGCCGACCAAATTCTGCGTAATTCGTTCAAGCACTTTAGTATTGCATACGCAGAGGATGAATTTCGGTTGACCATATACTGTGAGTGTTATGCCTGCAGGCAGTACGTCTGGTCACTTTCCATTCACAACTGAGTTGCATATTTGTGGTTTATTTACGGCTACGGCTTACTAGGCCGCAGCCCAACCGACTAATCCTGTTTTTTTCGGCGCGGGAGGCTTGCCATTCGCCCATCCCGATGGCGCCACGAGGAGGTGCGAATGGGACTTACTTACTGCTAAAAGGCGAGAAGATCGACTGCATTGGATCTTCTCGCCTTTTAGCAGGCCAGCACCCGTCGGATAGATGCTACCCCCACGAGGCCCTTGTTCGCCATGTACAGTAGCGCCAAAAAAAAATAACAAGAGGCTCGCCCTCCGAGAAGATATTCCGCTTTACAAAAAGAAGTAAACAATGAACATTTGTTATATAATGTATTGTTTTATTTTCGTTAATAAACTTATAAAAATTTATATGTTTTTTGGTACCGTAAACTTCCAGACAGTCGTATTTTATTTTCATTTATTAAAATATTCTTCCGTGTTCTGTTCACACATTTAAACTTATTCGTACATATGTGTATGTACCTATATGTAGTTACGTATTCCTAACTTAATGGCTTAATGTGCCTGCGTATGGGTCAACTATCGTTGGATGCATATGTGTATATGTACAAATACTGATTCTTACGTCTTCGTAATACGTTTACATGTAGGTAGGGCTTATGTATATTAAATACACGTTGTATGCACGCATGACAAGATAAGTGTGTGAGTTACGTAGGGACTCTAATTTGCTTACAGTTGTTTAATCACTAATTTAGGTATGCCCACATGTGTTTATCTACAGTTGTTTTAAATGATTCTGTTATTACACGTACACATGCATGTATGTATGTATATACCTGCTATAGTCAATGGCAAAATTAATTGCACAGTGAAATTCGAATACCATCAGCACTAAGTGCGAAACCAAGAATTGACGGTATTGCTGAGAACTAAAAATGCTAATCATTGGTGCAAATATTTGTATTTTAATAAAAAAAAAATTTAAATAACAATTCAAGTCTTTAACATATTCAGTATTCAATTGTTGTTGTTGTTTTTTTTTTTTTTTCATTTGGGAACATTTTATTTCCTTTTTTTTATTAGCATTGATTTAAGTTGTTCGTTACGTTTATGTTTTTAGTATAAATTTTCTTTAATTCCTAAGTACGGAACGTGTGCATACATATGTGTTCGTTAGGTTTCACACGACACCCACATTCATATACATATTCAGTTTTGTGTATGCGCACATGTATGCATGTGTAAGTGTGCGCATTTATGTATGTTCATTCGTATGTATTTACAGTGCTGTGCAAAATAGCAACTTTTTCTAATGCAAACAAAAAACATGTGTTCTTACCGTATTGTTATTGATATTTCGCAGAAAATGATGAGCAATCAAGTTTACCAACACTCCAACCCCAAAAACAAAAAAAAAAAATAAATAAACCGGCCAAGTGCGAGTCGGACTCGCGCACGAAGGGTTCCGTACCATCTGTGTATATAAATATGAAAGAGACTATGTATGTTACCTCATCAAATGACAGATCTTGGTTGCAGGCAGGATTTTTTGGATAAATATTAATTTTGTTCTGTTTTTAGTATTTGTCGTGGTAGCGGCAACAGAAATACATCATCTGTGAAAATTTCAACAGTCTAGCAATTACGGTTCATGAGATACAGCCTGGTGGCAGACGCACGGACGGACAGCGAAGTCTTAGTAATAGGGTTCCGTTTTACCTTTGGGTGCGGAACCCTAAAAAGGGTTGCAGCTAGGATTAATACATTAAAGACACAAAAGGGACCAAATCTGGGAAGTTTGCTACTGGTTGTGGGATATTGTCGACTAACCTTATGTCAGTATGGGACCAAGGGGATTTTTTGGATGAAAATCCCTTAAATATTCCTTTCGTTTTTAGTATTTGTCGTTATAGCGGCAACAGAAATACATCATCTGTGAAAATTTCAACTGTCTAACTATCACGGTTCATAAGATACAGCCTGGTGACAGACGGAAAGACGGACAGCGTAGACTTAGTAATGTATGTATGTTGGCGTTACAGTCCATGAAGGATCTGAGCCGAGCTTCTCTCAATCACCCATGTTGTGTGTGATTTAATTTTCCCATTAGTGAAAGGGACCTACAGTTTATTGCCGATTCCGAACGGCGAATATCGAGAAGCTTTTGATGACATACTACAGGGGGTTTTGTCAGAACCCCGCTGGTAGTCTTAGTAATAGGGTTCTTTTTTACCTTTGGGTACGGAACCCTAAAAAATTGAGGGTCATATGGATGAACTACAAGATTGTAGCATTTTGAAAAATACATTGCTGTCCTACACAGTTGAATACCTTCCTGTAATTTGGAAATTCCAACAGGATAACGATCCGAGGCACACGGCGGCTTACAGTAAACAATGGTTCCAAGACAACAGTCTTGATGTAATGAATTGGTCGTCGTGTAGCCCAGACCTTAATCCTATTGAGAGTTTGTGGCAGTATTGTAAGAGAAAATTGAGTTTTAAAAAAAATGTAAAAGGTTCACGCGCTTTATGTAGAAGTAGAATTGGTGTGGTCGAGAGACCAAAGTCATGTTTTACAAAACGCTCATACTGCCAGTCTTACTGTACGGAGCCGAAAGCTGAACGATAAGCAGGACAGCGGAGCTGATTTTGAGTTATTTTGAAAGAAAAATTCTGCGACGGATATTTGGTCCTGTCTGTGAGGAAGGTGAATGGAAAAGAAGACACATCTGTTGAAAAAAAAAATTGCCCTTACGTAGGCATACTTTTAGGAGTAATCAGTAATCCAGGTGATACGTACTTACATATTTACATGCATACGCCCTAATTCTGTTTTTACACGACAAATACGATTCTGAAGAATTCGTGTGAAAAAGTTTGTATGTTGGATATATGTATATATACATATATGTATCCATTTCCAAATCAAAAAAAAATAAAAATGTTCACATCCAATTACTCCTGAACGCGTGCGTTTAATAATTGCTCGTTGGATTCATAGTGTGAATATCGAAAGTAAGTTGGCTGGTGGTTTAATATCAAATTTTTTTCAAGTGTTACTTGGTTTTCTTTCGACAAAATGGCAGGTTGGAGATATTAGTTAATTGAATTATATTTTGCGAGAAGGCAGTGAGGGTGATATTATGACAAGTTTGATTCGTAAACTAAATGCACCAACTTAGAATCGGGAAGAACGAGAGCGACTTGAGGCGGAAATGGACACATTTTGGGTTTCGGAATTCGACCCATTTGAATCAGGTGAAGACTTGGACGATGAAGACTACGTGACAGAAGAAGATGAAAATGTGGATGAGGCGTCCGATGTTGAACAGGAGATTGAGTTATAGGTCGATTTGGATGATAACGATGATGATTGTGCGAAGGAATTGTACAAAGAAGCACCAACCGCAATTCCATCATCCAGTGCTGTTGCACTTCAGGAAGGCGGCTTACCGTTCGAAATATCACAAGATATGGAATACGAATCCACCACCTTTTTTTAGGGCCACGTTCGCATAATGTGCGACATTACGAGGAACATTGCCGTATCACCGAGCCATCTTCAAATCGTTGTTGTCCCCCGGAAATCGTGAATATTATCGTGCGGGAAACTAATCGAAAAGCCTCTGAATGCTTTTGACTATAGAACAAAGCTTATTCTAATAAAGAGCATAAAGTGTGGACGATGACCAACAAGGGCGAAATGTATGGCTTCTTTGGAATGTTGCTGTTTGCTGGCGTGTTGCACGCCAATTCACATCTAGCAAAAGAATTGTGGGTGAGTTATAATATGCCAATCTACAAAGCCACCATGTCCTTTAACCGGTTCAAGCAATTGGTCACATACGTTCGCTTCGACAACCGTAACACTCGTGCAGGAAGGCTTTAACAAAGCAAATCTACGGCCATAGACGATGTATGGCTCATGATGGTGTAAAACTTAGAGAGAGCATACATATACCCCGGATTGCCAAGTGACCATCGATGAGCAATTATTTCCATATCGCGGACACACTAGGTTTACAAGTCAGCCCGCGAAATATGAAATAAAGGTTCGGTGGGTTTGCGATTTGCGTTTCAAATTATCCCCTGAAAGGAATAGTATATACGGGAAAACGCAACAGGTAGCCAACGAGAGCTGTACCAAGGCGAGCGGGTTGTCATGAAATTGATGAAGAAATATATGGCCAGCGGACGTTGATAACTTCTTTTCGTCATATAGTTTAGCATCATCAACTATGACGAGTTGAATCCAGCAGTGAAAAAACGCCGTTGACTTGTCATTGAATCGGCGCGGTAGCTGGTAATGCCACATATGATTCGCAGATGTTCACACCATGCAAGCAATGAATCTTTTCAATGTCATTATTAGAATACTCGTTTTATGATATTTTCATATTTAGAACACATACTAACCGTGTTCCCAAGCCTTTCCAGAGAAAGATTCAAAATGTTACAAAAACATTAACGGAAAAACTTTCAAGAAATCCCATTTAGGAAAGTTGTCGAATTTTTGAGGGCAGCTCTAAGATTCTAGAACAAAAGAGGGGGTACAATATGTAGATCTGGTGTCCTTATGGGACACTCTCCGTGGCTTCAATTAAATTCAATCATATTTTCACACACCAAAACACCCTTTACTGCCTGAACGCAATGAGGTCGCAGTCGCTATCTCTGTCGCAGTCTCGGTCGCGGTGGGCATTGTTGTCGCTAGGATTGGCAAAATCTCGCCCACAATGAGGTCGCTTTGGAATGTCAAATTTTAACAGCTGTTTTCACCTTTGTCCATATACAAGGTGTCTCAAAATAAAGTTTACATTTGTTTAGCTTATTGCACGATCGCAACGATTCGGAGGGGCGCGGGAGGTACGTCAATCGGTAGCTTAGCTCTTGGGATTTCAATCGCTATGGAGCGTTTCTCGGGTGCAGACTGCGCGTTATGCGTGCGAGAGTTTTACGAAAACGGTGATTCGGCGACTGTGGCGCGTAGAAAATTCTGCAATATTCGAATTTTACGCCATTTAAAGGATGCGCCAAGCATTCCTCTCATTCGAAAATAAGTAAAAAAGTTTGAAGAGACTGGTTTAACACTAGAAAAACCAAAATCTGGACGGTCAAGGTCATCGATAACGTGAGAAAACGTAAAGAATGTTAATCAGTCTGTTCGCAGTGATTCCGACCTTTCGATTCGGAAGCGCGCAGATCTGTAGTGAGTAATTTTGCTGTTCGATTAAATGGTTGTCGCGAACGCGAGGGCTTACATTCAGATGACATTATTTTTAAGAAATCAATTCCCAAGTTGTAAACGTTAATAATAAATAAAATTGTTTTCGATGGAATGTTTACTTCGTTTTAATCGATCCAGTAAATATAAACTTTCTTTTGAGACACCTTGTACTTACGACGAACCGTCAACCACCGATTTGAAGGTTTCCTTGCGTTTTGTTTTTTTTTTTTTCTACACAGCGGTCACAATGTCGTACTACCGAGTTAAAAGTTACCCAACTCGCGCGACAAGCCCTACGACCGAGACAGCGACCGCGACATCATTGTGTTCAGGCAGTTATGCTCCATTTACCGCCTAATATGCCACCGCTCATCGGAGGGTTAAATAAAATATGTTCACATATATGCCTGTGTCACAATGCTACTACACGGCGCGGCGACAGCGCAACTACAAACGCTGCCGTTTGCTGTGGTTGTAAAGTAGTTCAGTCAACACACAATGGAGCGACTTTCATCGGCGTTTTTTTTTTTTTGACAGCAGGGTACTTCTGTGAGTGATGTTTGTTGTGAATTCTATAGAGTGAAGTTGGCATCAGTAAAAAATTCGAAGATTGAAACTGAATTTAGGTTATAAATGGATCAAAATAATTTGAAAAAAACATTTTTTTTTTTTTTTTAATTTGCGCGCACTCAACCTTATTATGTCGGTGACACAGTGAGGGCAGAAGGTAGAGAGGAAGAGGAATAGAGGAGATGCCAATGGACATTGATCTTAAATGCTTGCATGTTGCATTGAGGGGGGAAAACCGAATCCGGCAGGGAGTTCCAGATTCGTGTGGTTCGGTTAATGAAAGATTCCCTATATTTGACAGTACGTCCGAAAGCGGGCTTCGGAGTATATTGGTGAGCATTCCTAGAGAGACGTGTATTGCGGGAGAAATGTTGAAGGGGCGGAATGCAACTGGCTATTTCATCAGAGCATTTTTGGTGGTAGTAACGATAAAACAGGGAGAGGCAGGTAACATTCCTGCGGTGTTCCAGCGAGTCTAATGTTTTGGTAATGCTGGAGTCACCTATCAGTTTTATGGCTCGTTTTTGTACTCTGTCTAGTAGGTGCAGTGAGGTCTTGGAAGCACCGGACCAGACATGAACGTTAAACTCTAATTAGGGGCGAATGAACGCCTTATAGATTGTAGCCAGATCTAAGGGTGAGAAATATTTCTTGCATCTGTATAAGCCTAGGCATTTCGCAGCATTCTTGGCGACACTATATATGGTCGCTCCAATTAAGATTGTGAGCAACACTCATACCCAGGATGGAAAGCTTTTCGGTTTCTGAGATGCAAGTGCCATTCATGGATAATGGCTGCGGATTATTTATACGCTTTAACGACAGGAGACAGCATTGTGTTTTGGAAGCATTAAATTCCACTCTATTGTTTTTACCCCATTGGATGATGCTGTCGATATCGGAATTTAATGAGCTTAACATACGCTGCCGCTCATTATCTACAACCGAAGTGCAGGGTCGTAAACTGGTGAACGAATATGAGAAGCTGAGGGTACTGTCGTCAGCGAAGGAGTGAACTGGATTAGAAGTAACAGACAAGAGATCATTTATAAAAATAAGAAAGAGTGTCGGAGACAAAACGGAGCCCTGGGGAACACCGGCATTTACAAAGTGAGTATCAGACTTGAATCCGTCCAAAACAACTTGAATTGAACGATTCGAAAGGTAGCTTCTAATCCATTGAAAGAGAGACTCATCGATCCCAAAAGCACGCATTTTCGACAAAAGGGCTTCGTGACAAACCCTGTCAAATGCTTTCGAAATATCCAGTGCAACGATTTTGCTTTCACCTGCTTGGTGAAGCGAGTGATTTCACTTTTCAGCGAGATATGCCATCATATCACCAGTGGATCTGTTGCTGCGGAAGCCGTATTGGCGGTTATTGAGGATTTTCCGTGAACAAAGACATTTCATAAGCTGACGGTTAATCAGCGTTTCCATGACCTTGGAAAGAAGGGACGTTAGTGCAATGGGTCGGTAGTTGGAGGGAGAAGATGATTCGCCTTTTTTGGGTATAGGCTGGACAAATGCTGTTTTCCACTACTCGGAAAGAGCCCAGAGGTGTAGGAAAGGTGAAAAAGCTTACGCAGTGGTTTTGCCAGCGTAGAAGAACACCTCTTCAGAACTATTGGGGCAATACCATCTGGACCAGCGGATTTGTGTATGTCGAGATCTTTAAGAACCCTTGCGACTGTACGAGTGCGGAAGTGGATTGGTCCCATGGTGGAATTTACGCACTCTAGTACAGGCGGAGATAAATTACCGGCTGGCAGCTGAGAATTGGTTGCGAAATGGGCAGCAAGTAGGTTAGCTTTGTCTAAGGGGGTGACAGCTGGAATGTCATTGTGGATGAGCCTCGGTATAGACGGCTTTTTACGTTTTTTACAAACGACCAGAAACTTTTGCTACCTTTGGGACATTGAAGGATTTTACGGCTTAATTTCTGGTCGGATTGGAATTTAATCCGTCGAATGTGGGTGTTGCAGTCATTTCTGGCTCGTATGAACTTTTTTCGATTTTCCTCAGAACTGTTTGCCTTGTAGGCCCGAAAACTTACCTCCCTGAGCCTAATAGCCTCTTTGCAGCTCGAGTCAAACCACGTATTATCCTTAGGCCTGGTGCTTTTAATCTTGCTGGGAATAAAATTTGCCATGCCAATTCGGATAATGTTTACGACAATATCAGTAGCGGCGTCCACGTCGTTGTCGAGGAAGCACAACGATCAGTTAAAGATCCGAAAGAAGTTGTTAAGGCCGCACCAGTTGGCTTTCTCGTATAGCCATAGTGTTCTCTTAGGAGCTTTTTCTTTAACTGGATGGTGGGAGTTCGAGAATTTTGCTGATATCATGCAGTGGTCAGACAAGCCTAGGGGTTCTAATACATCGATCGTGTATTTGTCAGGCTGAGAGGTAAGAAACAAGTCCAGTGTGTTGTCGGTATGACCAGCAACATCGGGGATACGTGATGGCTCATTCACAAGTTGAGTTAAGTGATTTAACTCAGCAAAAATTTCGACATACCTTCCTTCGGGTGTTGTCTGTCCAGAATGTTGAAGCCACTGAGAATTGTGTACATTGAAATCGCCCGCTAAAACGATTTCAGTGCGAGGGAACAGGGAAACAATTCTTTGGATGGAATCAGACAGTGCGTCGAATGCATCAAATGTTGCATTCCTGTCTAGATTGGGGCTTCTATAAAGAAAACAGTAGTAGATGGAGTGCTTACGGAATATGAATTTAAGCCATATGTAATAATTGGATATTATTGCTAACATGTTCGGTTGCTGTAGCCTATAAAAAGTTAAAAGCGAAAAGAAAAGTCGGAAGAAGGTGGTGGGTTAGACCAAGTTATCAAACGTATTCCTCTAATGTCGAATTCGAAATGGCAAAACGCCGTGTAGAGTTGCGACAGTTTTTCAAATTTTCGAAATTACGTGCCTATGTGACTTACTCCATATAATTCCATTGAATGAATATGGATTTGACAGCTACGGCGTTTGTAGTTGCGCTGTCGCCGCGCCGTGTAGTAGCATTGTGACACAGGCAATAGCCTCGCAATTCAAAGCAAAACCGACAGATCACATGGGTGCGGTAAAACCTAATGAGAAATAATAAATTCTTTTAATATTTATTGTACGTGTGTATATTGAGTTCATTATGAAATCTTAAGATATACCAGTCGACGGACAATACATTCATTCCAAAGACGAGTAATATATGTAATTTTATTTTAATTGTAATTTTTACCGTGTGTTTGTTTGTTTTTTTTTTTTTTTTTTTTTTTTTTTCATTCAGAAGATTTTTCTTTAAACGAATATCTAATGATAGAAATTAAGATTTTACCTTAATTACTCCTCTAAACAAATGGAGTGTACAAAATTTGCATACAAATTAAAATTAACTTAAGTATGTTAAAGGGCAGTGCCATGGCTGAAGAAATAGAGTAATATATCGAGTGTATCAAAACCAATTGTTTATAGTCGTCCTGCTTATACTATTCTTGTTGGATATGCCCAGTTTACTGTCTAACGCTTCCGCATCACACGAACTAGCGGTTATGTATATATATATTATTTTATTGATTTGATATATATGTATACTGTATGTACATATTTAATATTTCATTTAAAATATATACACATGTAGCCAATAATAGCGTATCTACTTTATAGGGGGAATATATATATATACTTTTAATAAAACTAGATATTTTCAAAGAGCATCGACGAATATTCTCGAATCTACACATTTTACCATAATAAAATGTAGAATATATATATATATATATATATATATAAATTTCTTTTATATAAATTGCCTTTAACTAACTTTCATAATGTTTTTTTGTATTACGCTTGTGGTTTTCATTTATTCACAGAATATCAGTCGGTTTCATGTGATTTTTATTTTTATTTTTTATTTTATTTTCAATAGACATATAGTACAAGTAAATGTATGTTTGTATGAAGACGTGCTTACGCTATAGTTAACAAAAAAAACAAAAAAAGATAGAAATTTACAAACATAACTGAATGCACAAAGTCGAGTAAATCTATATATATACTTTATCTCACACTCTATTTTGAAGTTATTCCCTTTTTGTTTGTTTGTCTTATATTGGGTTAACTTATAGAACACTAGGTGGTATTTAAATTATTTATGTTTAGATTAATATTCCTCTAGCCTTGATCATTCCATTTTCCCGAGCTGCACAATGGATAAAACAATAACTACATTTTTAGAACAATATGGATTTTTAATTTCAAGTTTTTTTTTTTTGTCAAGGCAATTTGTTTAAAATTAAATATTATCTTTTGCTTTAATTTGAATGCTTTAATTACTTATCTATAAAAAAAATAAAATACAGAATGGAAACTAATATGTTATGTATGCATGTTGGGCCCGACAAGAAATCCGTGGTATAATGGCGAGTGTGAGCAGAAAAATGCAGCAACCGACGACGAGGCGTACCAAGAGACGCTGCAGAAGAAAACCAAAACAACGCCAAGAAGAGTAACGAGCCAGAAGAAGGGAGGAGAAATACCGGCCAAGTGCGAGTCGGACTCGCGCACGAAGGGTTCCGTACCATCTGTATACATATATGTATAAATATGAAAGGGACTATGTATGTTACCTCATCAGGCATCACATTAAATCATTTTTTTTTTGTATGATGACAGATCCTGGTTGCAGGCAGGTTATAGGCATATTACTTTGATAATCAAAAAATCTCCACGATGAGATAGCTGACCATCAAGGTTTCTATTGAATTCAAATCAATTATCTTACTTGACAGCAAGGATGTGAAAAGGTGAATACAAAATAATGGGAAATATGGGGAAAAGGTTTGCAGCTAGGATTAATTCATCAAAGACACAAAAGAGATCAAAAATGGGAAGTTTGCTACTGGTTGTGGGATATTGTCGACTAACCTTAGTTTAGTATGTGACCAAGGGGATTTTTTGGATGAAAATCCCTTAAATATTCATTTCGTTTTTAGTATTTGTCGTTATAGCGGCAACAGAAATACATCATCTGTGAAAATTTCAACTGTCTAACAATCATGGCTCATGAGATACAGCCTGGTGACAGACGGACGGACGGACAGCGAAGTCATAGTAATAGGGTTCCGTCTTACCTTTGGGTGTTGAACCCTAAATAACTACTGCGACAAAAGAAAAGAACCTTCGCAGCCTCCCAGCTCAAGGATATCGAGGAGTCTAGGGATAAACATAAAACCCGAGCCTTTTACAAGAAAGCCAAAGGCCTTGCAGGAGGCTTCAAAAAGGGCACCCAGGCTCTTCGAAACTGCGAGGGTAATCTTGTCATCGACCCGCAGGGAATAGTGGATGTATTTAAGCAGCATTTCTAGCAGCTGCTTAACGAGCATGACCAAGAGAGAGTGGTAGGGACCGAGGAAATCCCAACTCCAGCCGCTGAAGTAGTCCTCCCACCCAGCATCGAAGAAGTCAGGCACAGCTATTCAGAAGCTGAAGAACAACAAGGCCGCAGGCTCAGATCGCTTGCCATCAGAGCTCTTCAAGGCTGGCGGCGATGTTCTGGTAGGGAGCATGCAACAGATCATCTGCAGAATTTGGGAAGATGAAAGCATGCCCGACGACTGGAATACCAGCTCTATATGCCCCATCCACAAAAAAGGCGATCCTACCTCTTGCAAGAACTATAGAGGTATATCCCTGCTCAATGTCGCATGCAGTGGTTGGTTCGTGTTGATGTTCGTTCACAACTCTCAGGGGTGGTTGTCCTAGATAGGACGAGAGCCGACCAAATTCCGGGTTGGTTATAGTCCGTACTAATTCGTTCGAGCACTTTAATATTGCATACGCAGAGGGGATGAATTTCAGTTGACCATATACTGTGAGTGTTATGCCTGCAGGCAGTACGTCTGGTCACTTCCATTCACAACTGCGTTGCATACTTTTTGTCCGTGTATAGGAATTTCTTTTTCTTGGCTACGAAGCGAATTTGAACTATAGACCTTCCGCTCGGCGATCGATGATGTTAACCACTGCATACAAACTCACGATTTTTTTTTTTTTTTTTTTTTCTTTTTACACGAATTCCTCAGGAGCGTACATACATATCTGTCGTGTAAAAACAGAATTAGGTGTATTGCAAATATTAAAGACTGTACTGGCCTAACATGCATACTGTGGGCCCCAGAATGAATGAGAAATTTTAAATTCAAATTACCTATGAATATGCTCACAGCATAGTTTATATAAAATACAATTGTTGTATGTAAGGTTATGTAATGTTAAGCATTTAAAATATGCTGCTATACGAAAAATCATATCAGATTTGCTGAAACCACACATATTTTTAAACGACGTTTCTACAAGTATTCGATACATTTTTATCTTTTCTCTTTCCAGATGATTATAAGCTTTTTAAAAATACTAATCATTCACTTCGTAAACCTATATGTACATGCGTATTATTTAGTTTTCGGCTTCTGAAACTTTTCTGCTATAGTACAATAATGAGTATAAATATAAAACATTTTTAAATATTCTCCATAGAAAATAATTTAATTAAAAATAAATTTAATATTAATTTGAATATTGATTTATTAGAGCTCTTCTGATTACTTTCTTATTTTAATTCATTTATAGTAAATATTTGTTAATACTTAAGTCGATATTTGAGATGTATTATTTTTTTGTGAAATATAAAAATATATTAAATCCTTTTTGTTTGAATGCCTTACATTTATTTTCCCTTAGATTATTTATAGCGCCTTTTTTACAATAAATATTTAATATTTAATATCTTACATACAGTGATGGACAAAAGTATTCGTAATGTTGTGTTACTAGCAACAAAAAGCGGACAGAAACACTTTTAAAAAGTTGTTATTTGGAAAAAGTTTTTCTTATTTTATAGAAAAAGATGCGTGCATATATACAATCAGAATAAATTCCATAACGAAAACAAACAGTAGCAATAAAAGTAATTAAACAATTGAGAATTCGGTTGGACAAAAGTATTTGTAATTTCTAAATGTATGTATGTATGTTGGCGTTACAGTCCATGAAGGACCTGAGCCGAGCTTCTCTCTCAATCACCCATGTTGTGTGCGATTTCATTTTCCCATAGGTGAAAGGGGGACCAGCAGTTTTTATTGCCGGTTCCGAACGGCTTTTCATGACAATTTTATCCCGGTAAAACTGATCCAGTTGTGTCGCGCCACGCTAAGAAACACGCGATGCGCCGTGCAATTCGGTTCTAGGACCTCGGAACCATTCGAAACATGCCCCGGATTTCGGCAAGGAGATGCGCTGTCATGTGACTTCTTCAACCTAGTGCTGGAGCAGATAGTGCAACGGGCAGGCGTCAACAGGGAAGGCACTATCTTTTACAAGTCCATCCAGCTGCTAGGATACGCGGATGATATCGACATCATCGCGTGTTCTCGCCGTGGCATTGTGGAAGCATTCACGACGATTGAAGAACAGGCGAAACGAGTTGGTCTTAAGGTCAATGAAGACAAGACGAAGTACATGGTGTCAATCAAAAACCAATCCGTCGCTCACCACCTGGGACAAAATATAACAATTGACAGCTACAATTTCGAGGTAGTTAAGGAGTTTGTCTAGCTCGGGGCAAACGTAAATTCCACAAATGACACCACAGTGGAGATCCGGCATAGAATCGCCCTTGGCAACCGCTGCTACTTCGGCTTGTCCAAACAACTGGGGTCAAAACTCCTCACTCGAAAGACCAAAGTCATGCTTTACAAAACGCTCATTCTGCCAGTCTTACTGTACGGAGCCGAAAGCTGGACGATAAGCAAGACAGCGGAGCTGATTTTGGGTTCTTTCGAAAGAAAAATTCTGCGCCGGTTATTTGATCAGGTCTGTGAGGAAGGTGAATGGAGAAGAAGACACAACCGCGAACCGCTCCAGCTCAGAGGGTCTTCGACTCCGAGCATCCTGGTTCGAGAAGAAGAGGAAGACCGAACCTCCGGTAAAAAAACCAAGTAATCGCGGATGTAAGACATCTTGGTCTTGACAACTGGAAGCAGCGTGCCCGGGACCGTCAAGGATGGAAGGCAGCTATAACTCAGGCTCAGATCTTCCATGGATCGCTGGCCTGATAACTAAGTAAGTAAGTAATGTTTAAAGATGGAAAAAAAAAAAAAAAAAACCGGCCAAGTGCGAGTCGGACTCGCGCACGAAGGGTTCCGTACCATCTGTATATATAAATATGAAAGAGACTATGTATGTTACCTCATCAAATGACAGATCTTGGTTGCAGGCAGGATTTTTTGGATAAAAATCATGTCTGTTGTATGGGAGCCCCCCTTAAATATTCATTTTGTTCTATTTTTAGTATTTGTCGTGGTAGCGGCAACAGAAATACATCATCTGTGAAAATTTCAACTGTCTAGCTATCACGGTTCATGAGATACAGCCTGGTGACAGACGGACGGACGGACAGCGAAGTCTTAGTAATAGGGTTCCGTTTTACCTTTGGGTACGGCAAAGGTGTGCGTTTTTTTTTTTCCTCCATGTCCGTAGTTCATCTAGAGAAGTTTGTCATGCCCTTTAAGAAAATAGCTAGATTATCAAAATCGGTTTACAACTTTTTTCGTAATCGTTTACGCAAATTTGAAAAACATGGTTTCGAGAAAACGCAGACTGTGCAAAAGGTGACGAAAAAGGTGCAAGTTGGAAGAAGAGAAGGGGAACAGGGGTATTCTGAGAAATATCGATGTTTGGACTAAAATTCGTAACTCGCACACATCTTGAGAAAGTCGCTTTATTTACACTAAGTTCTTGGAATCCGGACCGCGCAGCAGCGATACTTGACGCGAGGCGCCGGCTCGGCGCGAACCACTTTCAAGTGGCATAACCTCCACAATTTCCAAGATAGGTTTTTGAAATTCCGCAATGATTTTCTTAGAACATATACATACCTATCGATTAAGACAATAAAAAAAAAAAAAAAAAAAGAATCGATTTTTCAAAACGTCTTGAGGTAGGTACTTCCCCCCTTAACATAAAATTACGAATACTTTTGTCCAACCGAATTCTCAATTTTTGAGTTACTTTTATTGCTACTGTTTGTTTTGGTAATGAATTTTATTTAATTTCCTGTATATATCTTTCTCTATAAGATAAGAGAACGTTTTCCAATTAACAACTTTTTTAACTTGTCTTTTCCCCTTTTTTTTATTGTTAGTAACATCACATTACGAATACTTTTCTGTCCATCAGAGTATAAACTATTTTCGTATTATATTTTCTTTTCGTTTCTGCACTCGTTATAACATATTTCGTCATTCTTGCCGGCTTCAATTAACTAGCAGATATTGTATATATATCTTCTCCAGTCCAAAGCAGAGGAGAATATACAAGAAAATGCTGATTTCCCATTATTCCCAGTAAGCCAGAGTTTTTGTAATGTGGCCAATACCACTGCTGTTCTTATATCGTAATGTAGAGAACTGCATCTGTAATCTTGTAGTGGTTTTTCTTGTAAATTGGCTCAGTCCTCATCTAAATTCATAGTCCATACAAGAAGATGTATCTATTACGCTTAATGGTCAATTAATGCTCTCAAATCTATGCACAAAGGAAACATTTTAAAGTTGGATATGCTAATTCTCCAAGGTGGAAATATATGTAGGTTGTTCAAAGAAGTCGATAAAATATATACAAAAGCAAAAAAAAATAAGAAAGATTGAGTAGGGGGAGAAGGGGAACATTGATTGATACATGGGGCACATAATGGGTCCGCCATATAACGTGTTTTTTTCGTCAAGTAGTGCTTATTTCGTAAATGGCAACACTTAGCTCATGTCTGATTTGACAGATAATTTTTTTTTTTTTTAATTTGCGCGCGCACTCAAGGTCTTATAACCTTATTGTGTCGTCGACACAGTGTGGGCAGAAGGTAGAGAGGAAGAGGAATAGAGGAGATGCCGATGGACATTGATCTTAAATGCTTGCATGTTGCATTGAGGGGGGAAAACCGAATCCGGCAGGAAGTTCCAGATTCGTGAGGTTCGGTTAATGAAAGATTCTCTATATGTGACAGTACGTCCGAAAGCGGGCTTCAGGCTATATGCGGGCTTCAGGGGCGGAATGCAACTGGCTATTTCATCAGAGCATTTTTGGTGGTAGTAACGATAAAACAGGGAGAGGCAGGTAACATTCCTGCGGTGTTCCAGCGAGTCTAATGTTTTAGTAATGCTGGAGTCACCTATCAGTTTTATGGCTCGTTTTTGTATTCTGTCTAATAGGTGCAGTGAGGTCTTGGAAGCACCGGACCAGACATGATCGTTAAACTCTAATTTGGGGCGAATGAACGCCTTATAGATTGTAGCCAGATTGTAGCCAGAGAATGCACTACACCACTTGGTGACGCGCATTGAAAATAGTTTCACACAAAAGGAGATCGCAATCTGAGCCTTCGATAATACTGGCTATGATTCGCTCACCACTGCACCATCCTGCAAGGGTGTGGACCATCCTGGATTAGGGCGATGCTAAATAGCCGTATTATATCAGCCACATGCGGAGAGGTCTCAGTGAAAGTATCGGCGGTTAGAGGATGCCCACAAGGGGGAGTCCTCTAACCACTGCTTTGGTCGATAGTCATCGACGATCTACTACGCAAGATAACCACTCGGGGCTACGAGGTCAACGGATATGCTGATGACCTAGTAGTCATATGTAGTTATGGGCAAGTGCGAGATCACTGCCTGTGAGCACATGCAGCTTGCGCTCCAACTTATCTCTGATTGGTGTGGCAGAGAGGGTTTACCTTTTTTTTTTTTTTTTGGTGGCGTTACAGCTCATGAAGGACCAGAGCCAAGCTTCTCTCAATCACCCATGTTGTGTGTGATTTATTTTTTACACAGGTGAAAGGGACCTACAGTTTAATGCCGATTCCGAACGGCGTGAGTCGAGAACCTTTTTCTAGGCAAGTTATACTGCGGGGGGTTTAGCCAGTACCCCGCCGAGGAGGAACGCCGCGAAATAAACATTCGATGGCGGTTGATGTTATCGGGATCCGAACTCGCTCATCGTGCGTCAGGGTCCAACACACTAATCACTGCGCCACGGCGCCCTATTACCTATTAACCCAAATAAGACAATCTTAATCCAATTTACAAAGAGGAGAAAGGTACAATCGTGCTCAATCCTACTAAATGGCACACGCATAGGATTTTCAGAGGAAGTAAAGTATCTACATAGGTATTGATCTAGACCGTAGACTCAACTGGAACTCCAATATGAGAAATAAACTCATGAAAGCGACTAAGGCCATGTGGGCCTGTCGACGCACCAACCGTATGGCTATATACCGCGATGGTAAGACCTGTCGTCACCTACGGGACAAAAGTTGAGCAAAAAACTACAATTGTTAAGCTTAAACGCCTTCAGAGACTAGCGTGTCTTGGCATCACAGGCGCTATGCCAACCTGCCCCACGGCAGCCCAAGAAGCACCCATTGGACTCACTCCACTGCACCTTTTTATCAAAAAGGTGGCATTACGCAGTGCAATCAGAATTCTCTGCTCGGGAACAAATATGCCATGTAGACCCGTAGGCCACAGGTCTATATTACAACACTTTCCCGAGCTGGATATGATTACTACAGTCTCGGACGCATTGCCACACACCTTCACCTTTGACAAGAGATTTAAGATACTGATCCCAAACCGTTCAGCATGGGAAAACAGTGATCCCCTGCTAAATGTCAAAGGGGTTAGGTGGTACACGGATGGTTTAAAGATGGCTTCCGGCGTTGGCGCCGGCATCTTTGGACCAAAACGCAAGATCTCGAAGTCCCTGGGAATAAGTCCCAGCATCTTACAAGCAGAACTGCATGCCATCCTAACATGCGTCAATCTAAATCTCTAGACTGGCATCAGAGGAGTAACTATCAACATACTCTCTGATAGCCAAGTAGCACTTAAAGCGCTGAGTTCGTACATGATGACATTGACGTTAATGGACGAACAAAGCGAGACGTCAATGAGGCGTTCGCAAGCATTGAAGCAGAAGCGGCTAAAGTGGGTCTAAGGGTAAATGGAGACAAGACCAAATATATGCTGTCATCCAAGAGAGACGCGCAACACCGACGTCTTGGTCACAGCGTCACCTTCGGCAGCTATATTTTTGAAGTAGTCAAGGACTTCGTCTACCTTGGCTCGATAGTGACAAGCAGCAACGACACTAGCGCTGAGATAAAACGCATGATAACTCTTGCCAATAGCGGCTTCTTCGGGCTCAAGAGGCAATTGAGTAGTAGAGCCCTCTCTCGAAAAACTAAGGTTTCCCTCTACAAAACCTTAATCATGCCGGTCCTCCTCTACGGCGTTGAGGCTTGAATGTTATTAAAAGCGAATGAAGAGGCTCTTGGGCGTTTCGAGAGGAAAATTCTGCGTGCAATCTTTGGTCCCGTTTGTGTGAACGGAGAATGGAGGAGGAGATTCAACCAAGAACTGTACGGGTTGTACAGCGACATCGGCCTAGTTAGACGTCTTGGGATCCAACGTCTAAGATGGCTGGGCCATGTGGAGCAAATGGACATCAACGCTCCGGCCCGAAGAGTCTTCGACTCCAACCCCGAGGGACGACGCAGCAGAGGACGACCGCATTTAAGGTCGCGCGCACAGATGGAAAGGGACCTCAACCAACTGGGCATGCGGCACTGAAAGCGGCTGGTCAAGACGCTGGACAAGACGCTCGACGTTGGTTGCTCTACAACTATCCCCACGTGCTTCAGAATCCAGACCAAAGTCCGGATCTCAATCCAATTGAGCATCTGTGCGATCATTAGCGACCTTTGGAGGAATTATAAAAACTATTCCATCAGTTTACGTGTTTCCCAGAGTTCATTATAAAAGTCATTTTTTGAATGGAGCTTCATGAATAGGGTGATAAACCCCCTTCGTAGCAGCACAACGTGTCTCTCTGGCCTATGTGTATTCTTCTCCATTCTGGGAAGGCTACGAACCTACCTACCTACCTACCTTCTTAGTCAGAGTTCGCCTGAGACTAGAGAGCAACTGAGCGGATGACTCGCAGGTATGCCTACGTCTCAGTTACAATCTCACCGTTGCCAATATGGCCAACAAACCTAACACTACAATCTCTCTAGCCTCTTTGTCTCAAAAACAATTTATGACTGGCACGTCTCCAACAAGGCTTCACCAACATATCAGCTTTAACATCACTAGTGAGGTTAGGGGGACTGAACTTAGATATTAGCCCAAACAAACAAACTGAGATCGATTGCGTTGACGGATGACCTCGGATAAACGGCTTATCAACTCAATGAGGCACTAATCTCATCTTTTAGAAACAGCTATACACCTACGATAAATACACACAGGCGGTGTGTATCTTGGTGTTGGTGGAATGCACAGTTTAAATCTCTAAGGAAACTGTTTTTAGCTGCAACAGAGCATTCCAAACTTTGACAGCGAAATTCGAACATAACCGTCTATTCGTGTCCGCAACAATATTGTTAGAATGCTCTGTTGCAGCTAAAAGCGAAATTATGGTAACCTTCAGCGGCATACTGTTGAATGTAAATGCCAGAGCATTCTAGAAACTTCTGAAGGGGAACATCTGACGGTGAACATTCGAGAAAGTTGATTCGAGGGCTTTACAAGCGAGAACACTCGCCCTCGGGAGTAGATATTCAGTTTTCGGGATTCAGTAACGAGTGATCAGTCGGTGAAAGTAATCAAGCCACCTAGTGAGTTGTAGAGACAAAGTGTGTAATAAAGGTGTGTGTAAGCAATAAAGTATAAATGTGTAACAGCTTGTAATAAAGGTGTGCGTAAGCAATAAGGTGTAAAGTGTGTAAAAGCTTGCATTAAAGTGATGCGCCCAGACATTTGATATCAGAAATGGTATTGCGAGTAAACGAGTGAAAAGTGGATTATTCGAATTGTGAAGTGAAACTAACTATCGAACAATTGAAAATAGAGCTGGATGCTCGACAAATATCCACAGTGGGAAGTCAAGCCAACCTAGTGCAGAGACTGCAATCAGCATTGGAGGAAGAAGGTGTCAACTGGGAGAATCAAAAGTTCGGAGTGGAGAAGCCGCCGACATCCAGTGAGCCAGAATTCGATATGCAGCAAATTCTCCGGCTATGAATGCTTCTATTAGCCAGAAACTAGAGACGGCCATACATCCGTTGCCGTTAGTAGAAAGTTGGAGGAAAATTCCACTTCCCTGAGCCAGAAGCTGGAAACGTTAAAAGAGATGTTAGAGAACAACGAAGAAAGCTTAAGAAACATCTAGCAGGCCGTCGACGATCAATTCCAGGACGTCGAAGAGAGAAACGGGTCACTAGAATCGAGGTTCGACAAGAAGATTCTGGAACTTGAGAAAATTATCCAGGACGTTCAGCATCAAGGAAGTGTCGTACCGGCTGCAGCATCGAAATTCGCGGCTCCCAACTTCGACAGCACGAGCGCGTTTAATATCTTTAAGCTCCGATGGGGCAGTTTGATACAGATATCCATGTGTGTGTGTCTGTTTGTCCGTCTTTCACGGCAACACGGAGCGACGAATTGACGTGATTTTTTAAGTGGAGATAGTTGAAGGGATGGAGAGTGACATAGGCTACTTTTGCCCCCCCCCCCCCCCCACACACACACACACACTTCCCTAAAATGGGGGGTACATATTTGTATGGAGCAAAAAAAAATTGAGTAGAGAATGGAAGTTTGTGTGAGACAAACGAATACATTGAATAATAAAATAATTGAATTAAAACAAATTAACCTTCACATGAACAGTATCTACCCGGGTAGATATTTGAATTTTCTATTTCCAATATTTCCGCAGAGAATAGTGGATGTATTTAAGCAGCACTTCCAGCAGCTGCTTAACGAGCATGACCAAGAGAGAGTGGTAGGGACCGAGAAAATCCCAACTCCAGCCGCTGAAGTAGTCCTCCCACCCAGGATCGAAGAAGTCGGCACAGATATTCAGAAGCTGAAGAACAACAAGGCAGCAGGCTCAGATGGCTAGCCATCAGAGCTCTTCAAGGCTGGCGGCGATGTTCTGGTAGGGAGCATGCACCAGATCATCTGCAGAATTTGGGAAGATGAAAGCATGCCCGACGACTGGAATACCAGCTCTATATGACCCATCCACAAAAAAGGCGATCCTACCTCTTGCAAGAACTATAGAGGTATATCCCTGCTCAATGTCGCATACAAGATCCTGTCCAGCGTATTGTGTGAACGTCTAAAACCATTTTGCACCGCACTAATCGGCAGCTACCAGTGCGGCTTCCGGCCCGGCAAATCAAGTATAGACCAAATTTTCACACTTCGACAAATCCTGGAAAAGACCAACGAGTTTCGAATCGATACACACCATCTTTTCATCGATTTCAAAGCCGCATACGACAGCATTCATCGTGAAGAATTGTTTGGTGCGATGGCCGAATTCGGGATCCCGGTAAAACTGATCCAGTTGTGTCGCGCCATGCTAAAAAATACGCGATGCACCGTGCAACTCGGTTCTAGGACCTCGGAACCATTCGAAACATGCACCGGATTTCGGCAAGGAGATGCGCTGTCATGTGACTTCTTCAACCTGGTGCTGGAGCAGATAGTGCGAAGGGCAGACGTCAACAGGGAAGGCACTATTTTTTACAAGTCCATCCAGCTGCTAGGAAACGCGGATGATATCGACATCATCGCGTGTTCTCGCCGTGGCATTGTGGAAGCATTCACGGCGATTGAAGAACAGGCGAAACGAGTTGGTCTTAAGATCAATGAGGACAAAACGAAATACATGCTGTCAAGCAAAAACCAATCCGTCGCTCACCACCTGGGACAAAATATAACAATTGACAGCTACAATTTCGAGGTAGTTAAGGAGTTTGTCTAGCTCGGGGCAAACGTAAATTCCACAAATGACACCACAGTGAAGATCCGGCATAGAATCGCCCCTGGCAACCGCTGCTACTTGGGTTTGTCCAAACAACTGGTGTCAAAACTCCTCACTCGAAAGACCAAAGTCATGCTTTACCAAACGCTCATTCTGCCAGTCTTGCTGTACGGAACCGAAAGTTGGACGCTAAGCAGGACAGCGGAGCTGATTTTGGGTGTTTTTTTTTTTTTTTTTTTTTTAGAGACTCGCGCAGGTTCAAGAGTTTTGCATATTCTCTTATGATGTGTTGACACACACAACCTGAACGGAGTGCAGTGGTTGGGATGGTTGATGTTCGTTCACTACTCTCAGGGGTGGTTGTCCTAGACTTAGATAAGACGGGAGCCGACCAAATTCCGCGTTGGTTATAGTCCGAAGTAATTCGTTCATGCACTTTTAGTATTGCATACGAAGAGAATGGTTCTTTCGAAAGAAAAATTCTGCGCCGGATATTTGGTCCTGTCTGTGAGGAAGGTGAATGGAGAAGAAGACACAACCGCGAATTCTACGAGCTGTACCAAGATGTGGATGTAGTCCGGAAGGCAAAGATCCGTCGACTACATTGGCTCGGCCACATCGAGCGCATGGACATCAACGCTCCAGCTAAGAGGGTATTCGACTCTGAGCCTCCTGGTTCGAGAAGAAGAGGAAGACCGGAAGACCTCCGGTATAAAGAGCAAGTAATCGCGGATGTAAGACAACTGGAAGCAGCGTGCCCGGGACCGTCAAGGATGGAAGGCAGCTATAGCTCAGGCGCAGATCCTCCATGGATCGCTGGTCAGATAAGTAAGTAAGTAAGTAATATTTCCGCGACTTTTGATTTATATGTTCATGCCGCCCCGACTCAGTGGCTAACTTTTTTGTTGCTTTGAGAATATGCCCAGAATCTTTACATTCCTATCCCCAAATGGAAAGAGAGACATGTAATATCGTCTACAGTAGCGTATTAAAATAACATTCTGTTCCGAGTTCTCTTCTGTGTTCTAAATCGGAAAAGGGCAACCGCGCTACCCCGAATTTAAGGCTTGCGAAGCCGCGGGCAAAAGCTAGTTCTAAATAAATAGGTCCGGTCCCTACATTTTTTTTTTTTTTTTTTTTTAATGAATCTAACGAGTAAATTCGTCCAAAATGAGCAGGCTCGAATGTTAGTGAATGTGGGGGATCGCCCGTATCAAGGTGCCCCAACTCTCCCCCTACGTCAAACTATATACCTGTGCATCGTACATTTACTTTTTCTGTTTTTAAATTTTGGCTTTTGATCAGATTTTAAGATTTATTTGCAAGCTACCATGGTTTCCTTAATAATTATTATTATTTCATGACGCTACGCATAATAAAAACCGAGTAGAAGAGATTAATATAATAAATTCGAGAGTTTACATTATAATTAGAAAATGGCATTTCGAATAACTAATGGAGTGTTCGGAGACAGCTAAAGAGTTACTTGACTTCTATCAATGCAAGATTATCTAACAATCTTCTAATATATGAATATAAATTGCATTTGCTAGTGCTAACATCCTTCTCTTTGCCACGTCGAGTAATGTTGGTTACAATTAATAGGATAGTAGTTATTATTATCTTTTCTATATTCTCAGAATCTTTGTTATGACTATTTAAAAATCGCTTTTTTTTTGAAACTCTCTTCCATTTAATGTTTACGCTCACATCTAAGAGTATCTATATATTGTTGATAAATCTCTATAATTAAGTTTTTTCGTCCTTTGATTCATACACACGCGCGTGGACAAATTTAACAATAATTAGTGTGATATCGTGAATCCAAGTCAGTTTAATAAATATTTAATATTTTAAAGAATTACAAATAAATCATGTGGTAAATGCTAATTTGCTTTTCAAATATATATATTACGTTTATAGATTAAGCGTATTTTTACTCTTGAATTTCTTTTCCATTAAGTACATTATTCCTTTTTCTCATTTTATTTTTTTTTTTTTTATTTTATTTTTGCTTTGCATAAAGTAAAATAAATTTGATAATTGATAATTCAATGTTAAATCTGTTTTAGTAACTTACACAAATTTTATTCTCTGATTTTGGAATTGTTCGCTAAATCAAAGCCATTAAGACCCTCCCTTATGGTCTCTTATAAATATTTGATTTAAATTCAGTGAGAAATAGGTAAACCATAAATACCATGCTAACAAATATAAAGGGTCCGCCATCTAAGGTTTTTTTTTTTTTTTTTATTTTTTTTTTAATAATTTGCGCGCACTCAAGGTCTAATAACCTTATTATGTCGGCGACACAGTGCGGGCAGAAGATAGAGAGGAAGAGGAATAGAGGAGATGCCGATGGAGATTGATCTTAAATGCTCGCATGCTGCATTGAGGGGGGAAAACCGAATCCGGCAGGAAGTTCCAGATTCGTGGGGTTCGGTTAATGAAAGATTCTCTATATGTGACAGTACGTCCGAAAGCGGGCTTCAGAGTATATTGGTGAGCATTCCTAGAGAGACGTGTATTGCGGGAGAAATGTTGAAGGGGCGGAATGCAACTGGCTATTTCATCAGAGCATTTTTGGTGGTAGTAACGATAAAACAGGGAGAGGCAGGTAACATTCCTGCGGTGTTCCAGCGAGTCTAATGTTTTGGTAATGCTGGAGTCACCTATCAGTTTTATGGCTCGTTTTTGTATTCTGTCTAGTAGGTGCAATGAGGTCTTGGAAGCACCGGACCAGACATGAGCGTTAAACTCTAATTTGGGGCGAATGAACGCCTTATAGATTGTAGCCAGGTCTAAGGGTGAGAAATATTTCTTGCATCTGTATAAGAAGCCTAGGCATTTCGCAGCATTCTTGGCGACACTGAATATATGGTCGCTCCAATTAAGATTGTGAGCAACACTCATACCCAGGATAGAAAGCTTTTCAGTTTCTGAGATGCAAGTGCCATTCATGGATAATGGCTGCGGATTATTTATACGCTTTAACGACAAGAGACAGCATTGTGTTTGGGAAGCATTAAATTCCACTCTATTGTTTTTACCCCATTGGATGATGCTGTCGATATCGGAATTTAATGAGCTTAACATACGCTGCCGCTCATTATCTACAACCGAAGTGCAGGGTCGTAAACTGGTGAACGAATATGAGAAGCTGAGGGTACTGTCGTCAGCGAAGGAGTGAACTGGATTAGAAGTAACAGACAAGAGATCATTTATAAAAATAAGAAAGAGTGTCGGAGACAAAACGGAGCCCTGGGGAACACCGGCATTTACAAAGTGAGTATCAGACTTGAATCCGTCCAAAACAACTTGAATTTAACGATTCGAAAGGAAGCTTCTAATCCATTGAAAGAGAGACTCATCGATCCCAAAAGCACGCATTTTCGACAAAAGGCCTTCATGCCAAACCCTGTCAAATGCTTTCGAAATATCCAGTGCAACAATTTTGCTTTCACCAGCTTGGTGAAGCGAGTGATTCCACTTTTCAGCGAGATATGCCATCATATCACCAGTGGATCTGTTGCTGCGGAAACCGTATTGGCGGTCATTGAGGAGTTTCCGTGATTCAAGATATTTCATAAGCTGACGGTTAATCAGCGTTTCCATGACCTTGGAAAGAAGGGACGTTAGTGCAATGGGTCGGTAGTTGGAGGGAGAAGATGATTCGCCTTTTTTGGGTATAGGCTGGACAAATGCTGTTTTCCACCTACTCGGAAAGAGCCCAGAGGTGTAGGAAAGGTGAAAAAGCTTACGCAGTGGTTTTGCCAGCGTAGAAGAACACCTCTTCAGAACTATTGGGGCAATACCATCTGGACCAGCGGATTTGTGTATGTCGAGATCTTTAAGAACCCTTGCGACTGTACGAGTGCGGAAGTGGATTGGTCCCATGGTGGAATTTACGCACTCTAGTACAGGCGGAGATAAATTACCGGCTGGCAGCTGAGAATTGGTTGCGAAATGGGCAGCAAGTAGGTTAGCTTTGTCTAAGGGGGTGACAGCTGGAATGTCATTGTGGATGAGCCTCGGTATAGACGGCTTTTTACGTTTTTTACAAACGACCAGAAACTTTTGCTACCTTTGGGACATTGAAGGATTTTACGGCTTAATTTCTGGTCGGATTGGAATTTAATCCGTCGAATGTGGGTGTTGCAGTCATTTCTGGCTCGTATGAACTTTTTTCGATTTTCCTCAGAACTGTTTGCCTTGTAGGCCCGAAAACTTACCTCCCTGAGCCTAATAGCCTCTTTGCAGCTCGAGTCAAACCACGTATTATCCTTAGGCCTGGTGCTTTTAATCTTGCTGGGAATAAAATTTGCCATGCCAATTCGGATAATGTTTACGACAATATCAGTTGCGGCGTCCACGTCGTTGTCGAGGAAGCACAACGATCAGTTAAAGATCCGAAAGAAGTTGTTAAGGCCGCACCAGTTGGCTTTCTCGTATAGCCATAGTGTTCTCTTAGGAGCTGTTTTCTTTAACTGGATGGTGGGAGTTCGCGAATTTTGCTGATATCATGCAGTGGTCAGACAAGCCTAGGGGTTCTAATACATCGATCGTGTATTTGTCAGGCTGAGAGGTAAGAAACAAGTCCAGTGTGTTGTCGGTATGACCAGCAACATCGGGGATACGTGATGGCTCATTCACAAGTTGAGTTAAGTGATTTAACTCAGCAAAAATTTCGACATACATACCTTCCTTCGGGTGTTGTCTGTCCAGAATATCGAAGCCACTGAGAATTGTGTACATTGAAATCGCCCGCTAAAACGATTTCAGTGCGAGGGAACAGGGAAACAATTCTTTGGATGGAATCAGACAGTGCGTCGAATGCATCAAATGTTGCATTCCTGTCTAGATTGGGGCTTCTATAAAGAAAACAATTTTGGAATTGTTCGCTAAATCAAAGCCATTAAGACCCTCCCTTAAGGTCTCTTATAAATATTTGATTTAAATTCAGTGAGAAATAGGTAAACCATAAATACCATGCCAACAAATATAAAGGGTCCGCCATCTAAGGTTTTTTTTTTTTTTTTTTTTTTCAATTAGTGCTTATTTCGTGAATGGTAAGGCTGTGCGCACAGTGATGCGAGATGCGATGCGATCGAGCTGTAGTTTTTCGAATGTGCTTATTAAGAAAATTTCTCTATATATTGTTGATGTGCTAGCTCATATTTATAATAAAAGTATTCACTGTGGTATTTTTCCTGATTGCCTAAAAATTGCTGAGGTTGTACCTATCTTTAAAATAGGGGAAAGGAACAACTTAAATAATTACAGGCCTATCTCACTACTCTCTGTTTTTTCAAAAATCTTTGAGAAGACGATTAAAAGCAGGGTCATCTCTTTCTTGGAGCGTTACTCATTTTTTTAGCCCAAATCAGTTTGGGTTTAGATCTGGCAGATCAACCGAAGATGCGCTCTTAAAATTCTACAATTATAATTATGATTGCCTAAATTCAAAAAAAAAAAAAAAAATACAGCAGCCCTTTTTATAGATATATCCAAGGCATTTGATACTGTGGACCACAAGTTACTACTAGCAAAATTGGAAAAAGCGGGTTTTCATGCTTAATTGGTTTGCTTCGTACCTAAAGAGTAGAAAGCAAGTGGTTAAGTTAGATGGTAGGCTAAGTAATAGTCTGTTCATCGAAAAAGGTGTTCCGCAGGGATCGGTGTTGGGCCCTGTTCTATTTCTAGTTTATATAAACTCAATCTTTAATCAACAATTGAAAGGGCAACAAACCGGGTTTGCAGATGACATAGCTTATTCATATTCCAGTGTGTCCACCCTGGATTTATTTGCAGATATAAATCATGATTTCGAAAAACTAAGACATTGGTTCAGTAGTCACAAGCTAGTCATAAGTGACAAAACCAAAATTATGGTTTTTAGTTTAATTTATCACAGTACTAATTGCAAACGTGTGCTAGTTAGTTCCAACTGTAGTTGTTGCGACAAGACAAAACTGGACTCGTCAGACGCAACCTCGCAGAAACTGCGTAGACTTCTACACTGACGGGTCTAAGACCAAAGACGGGGTGGGTAGTGGGGTATTCTGCAAACAACTTAAGCTGAACAAGGCTCTAAAACTACCAAATCACTGCAGCGTTTTCCAGGCGGAACTGTTGGCTATAAAAGAGGCATTCTCACGGATAGCCAAGCAGCCTTAAAGTCGTTGGAGTCCTACGTGTACACATCAAAAACTAGCCTCGACTGTCGCCTATCTCTTAACGAGATGGCTGAACAGTTCAACATACAACTTATCTGGGTACCGGGATACAGCGACATTCCAGGAAACGAAAGAGCCGACAAACTCGCCAAACAAGGAACGACGCTACAATCAATCGTGGCTTGTGAGGGTATACCCTTTGCAACCATTAAACACAATCTTATATATCTCGCCAGGACCGAGACGAACCGGAGATGGACTCAGGGACATACCTGCCTCATCACCAGACAAATTTGGCCCTGGCTCAACAGTCAACGGACTAGGAGTATTATCTCCCTAAAAAGAAATGACATCCACAAAGTCATTGGTGTCATCACTGGACACTGCCTTATTGGTAGTCACGCGCAAAAACTAGGTTTAACTCCGAATGATTTTTGCAGGAGCTGTCAGGACGAGGAGGAGGTGGAGTCCATTCATCACCTTCTCTGTGCCTGCCCGGCATTCTGCACAATCAGGAAACGATACCTAGGATCTTACTTCCTTAACGATCTGACCGAAGTTGAGCAAGTTGGGATATCTGATCTTCTTAATTTCCTAAGAAGCACTAAATGGTTCCACGAATAGGGGGCAAAACCCCCTCGTAGCTGCACAACGGGCCTTTTTGGCCTATGTGTATCTTCTCAATTCTCTTTTGGGAAGGCTACGGTCCTACCTACCTACCTACCTAGTTCCAATACTTGTGGCAAAACTAGTACAAAAAAAAACGTTTAACTCAGACTCGAGCTGCTCACCAAAATGTTTTATAATTGAAAGTGTACCTACTTTCAAGTATCTGGGCCACGAGTTTGATACTAAATTAAATTGGAGCGCGCATACTTCATTACTTAGAAAGTATCTGCTAAGAGCTGCTAGCATAATGTTTCATCTAAGATTGTTCTGCTAACGTAAACTCTTAGAAACAATATATTACTGTCTAGTGCAATCAAAACTGCAATATGGACTTATTTGTTGGGGAGGTACACATAGCAATAAACTCCAACCTTGGCTAGTCGTGCAAAAACATATTTAAAGGATTATTTGGAGAAAAAAAACGCTTTGAACACAGCTTTTTGCTCTTTCGTAACTCCTCAATGCTTCCTCTTAAACATCTCTACTTCTACAAAGTGCTAAAAATATTCTACCTAAGAAGTGGTTATTCATTAAATCGTAATCCCACTGTTTACGGGCTTCGAAGCAACGAAAGGCTCCTGGCAATTGTTCCACCACATAACACTCACCACTTCCTGAATTTCTACACTTCAGTTGCACCTAGACGGGAGGGAGGGAGCGAGCAAACAGAGCAAAGAAGTTGATCGCGTTTAACATGGCAAACGCCAGCTTCGATCTCTGTTCCTGTTCAATCCAAGTTGACACACAGCCTCCGCGTGGCCCCCCCTGGATAGCTACCCTGGCACCCGCCAGGTAGTGAACCAATGTGTGCAGCGACCCAACCCTTGTTCCTGGGGAAAGAGGAACCTGGCCCTCCAGGTTGGGGGTTGTGCTTAGGGGTAACATCCCTATCACGTAAAAACCCACTTGTTCCGAAACGACAACAAGCCTCGGATACGGACGGATACAAAGCTGACGACCCCTGCAAACGACTAACGGACTTGAGAGTCTACACCTGGAATGTGAGGTCCCTTAACAAACCGGGTGCAGGCGATCAATTGGAGCAAACCCTCAACTGCTATAAAGCAGATATAACCGCACTCCAAGAAGTGCAATGGGAAGGACCAGGCAAAAAACGGATGAAAAACTGCGCCTATTCGGGTGCGGATTCGTTATTAGAGGAAGACTCCGACAAAAAGTCTTAAGCTTCCGAGATGTAAGCGAACGCCTCATAACAATCCGCATCAAAGCTAAATTTGGAAACATTAGTTTAATATGCGCTCACGCCCCGACGGAAGAAAAGGACGATCGACTCAAAGAAGAATTCTACGATCTCCTAGACAGAACATATGCCCAATGTCCCAGCTACGACACAAAAATAGTCCTAGGAGATTTTAATGCAAAACTGGGCAAGGAGGACATATTTGAGTCGATCATAGGAAAGCATAGCCTCCATAACACCACATCCGACAACGGATTAAGGCTAATCGATTTCCTAGCGGGGCGTAACCTCCTTGTAGCAAAAGCACGCGATTCCTCCATCTCAACATCCACAAGGGTACCTGGCGGTCTTGTGATCAATCGACCACCAACCAGATTGATCATATTGCGATCGACGCCAGACACTCCTCCTGTATTCTCGACGTACGAACCTTCCGAGGGGCCAACATCGACTCGGACCACTACCTTGTTGTAGCCAAGGTACGAATGAGGATATCAAGAATGCTTAGGAGTCGAGTAGGACAACGTAAGTTTGACGTTGGAAAGCTACAATCGCAAGAGACTGCCAGAATCTTTGCCGATCGTGTCTCCTCAAAGCTCTCTCAAAATCCGCCCAGAGCAGCACAAACAATAGAGCAGGAATGGGCTCATTGCCAGAGCGCCGTCAGAGATGCTGCCTCAGAGGTGCTGGGTTTCAAACAGCCACCACCTAGAAACCCCTGGTTCGATGAACAGTGCGAACAAGCCCATGCAGCAAAACAAGAGGCATATAAGGCCGTGCTGCAACGACGGACGAGAGCTGCTCGCGAAATCTATGAGCAGAAGAGAAGAGAGAAACACACGCTTTTCAGAAGAAAGAAGAGAGAGCACGGAAAGCGTGAGATCGAGGAGATGGAGAGATGCTTCCGCAGGAATGACGCCCGTAAATTTTACAACAAGGTAAAACGAACATGCCATGGCTACAAAGCCAGAGTGGCGGCCTGCAGGGATGAAAATGGAGAACTGGTAGTAGAGTCGCAGTCGATGCTGAGGATTTGGAAAGACCACTTCTGCAGACTGTATAACGGCGATGATAGACAAGATACCGCTGTCAGGCAGAACGAGCCATTCGCAATGGACCACGAAGTAACAGAATTCGGTCCACCCGACCTAGACGAAGTCAAAATAGCGATATCAAGACTTAAGTCTAATAAAGCCGCTGGCGCAGACGACCTATCTGCTGAGCTTTTTAAGGCGGCTGGAGACGAGCTGGTAAGGTGCATGCACCATCTCATCTGCAAGGTATGGTCGGAGGAAAGCATGCCCGACGAATGGAATCTCAGCATCGTTTGCCCGGTCCATAAGAAAGGAGACCCCTATAACTGCGCCAACTATAGGGGAATAAGTCTCCTTAACATCGCATATAAGATCTTCTCTGCCGTATTGTGTGAACGCCTGAAACCGTTTGTGGATAACTTGATCGGCTCTTATCAGTGTGGTTTCAGGCCAGGTAAATCCACAATAGACCAAGTATTTACGCTACGGCAGATCTTGGAGAAGACCACCTTTTCATCGACTCCAAGGCCGGGTATGACAGCGTGTATAGAGATGAGCTATAGAACGCCATGCCTAGTTTTAACATCCCTGTCAAACTCGTCCGACTGTGCAGGATGACAATGGAGAATTCTCGCTGCTCCATTAAGGTCGGTAATGAGCAAACCGAGACCTTTGATGTTAAAAAAGGATTTAGGCAGGGCGACGCGCTGTCGTGCAACTTTTTCAACATCGTGCTTGAAAAGATCGTGCAAGAGTCACTGGCCAACACAAGAGGTACGATTTATTTCAAGTCTACGCAATTGCTTGCGTACGCCGACGATATTGACGTAATTGGACGAAAACAGCAAGACGTCAATGAGGCTTTTGTGAGCATTAAGGTAGAAGCGGCTAAGATGGGTCTCAAGGTTAATGAGGGTGAAACCAAATATCTGCTTTCATCTAAAAGAGACGGACAACACCGATGTATTGGCCAGAAGTCACCATGGGCGGATATAACTTTGAAGTGGTCAAGGAATTCGTCTACCTTGGCTCACTGATTACCAGCGACAACAACACCAGCGCTGAGATAAAACGCAGAATCACTCTTGCCAACCGCTGTTTCTTTGGGCTCAAGAGGCAATTGAGAAGTAGAGCCCTCTCTCGGAAAACCAAGGTGACACTATATAAGACCTTAATCATCCCAGTTCTCCTTTACGGCGCAGAGGCTTGGACCTTAACAAAAGCGGATGAAGATGCCCTTGGTCGTTTCGAGAGGAAAATTCTGCGCACTATCTACGGTCCCGTTTGTTCAAACGGTGTATGGAGGAGAAGATATAACGAAGAACTGTACGGGTTGTACAGCGACATCGGCCTGGTACGACGTCTACGGATACAGCGTCTAAGGTGGCTAGGCCATGTAGAGCGCATGGAAGATACATCTCCGACCCGAAAAGTCTTCGAATCCACTCCGGAAGGAAGGCGCGGCAGAGGACGGCCGCCTCAGCGGTGGTGCACGCAGGTGGAAAGGGACCTCAACCAACTGGGCGTGCGGCACTGGAAACAGCTGGCCAAAGACCGTGCCGGCTGGAGACGCTTGTTGGTTGAGGCCCAGGTTCACCACGGACTGTAGCGCCACCTAAGTAAGTAAGTAAGTTATGTGTATTTATCGGGTTTTCCAATAAGGACTTGACAATTTTTTTTTTTTTTTTAAATAAAACTCAAACCAATTGAGATATTTCAAAAACTTTACTATCGGCTTGAAGTTCAATCAAAACGTTTATGAATGGAACTCGACTTCGCTCATATGGCCACGGCGGGCACGTTTGCAGCGGTCGATTCGTTGGACCCAATTTTCTATGACTGGGCCACACATTGGCTCTGAGCTCTTCCAACGTTGTCGGCTTGTTGGCATAAACTAATGACTTAACGTAGCTCCAAAGAAAATAGTCTAGAGGCGTTAAATCGCACGAACGAGGCGACCATTCGACTGGCCCTTTTCTTGAGATAACACACTCATCAAACATACTCTTACAATAAATCGATTGTAACGTGTGCTGTGTGGCTTGTTGCGCCATCTTGTTGAAACCTTATGTCGTCCAAATCCATATATTCCAATTCGGGCCAAAAATAATCAGGCAATCATGGCGCGATAACGCTGGCCATTCACAGTAAGTGACGATCGTTATGGAAAAATATGGCCCAATAACGCCGCCGGCATGCAAACCGCACCAAACAGTTATTTTTTTTGTAAATGAAGTGGTGATTCACGAAGCACATGTGGTTTTTCACCCGACCAATAACGCATATTTTGCTTATTGACGAACCCATAGAGTCAAAAATTAGCTTCGTCACTGAAGATGATTTTGCGATGAGATTCATCATCTTGGCGCATCTTCTCCAGAGCCCAATCGGAGAACGTACGTCGCTTTAAATGGCTCATCGACTTCAATTCTTGAGTAAGCTTGATCCTGTATGGGTGTAAACCAAGATCCTTACGCAAAATACGCATTAATGTGGTCTGAGCGACGCCCAATTCTTGAGAACGCCGTGGAATTCACTGATGCACGTACATAAGAACACATGTGAACAGTTTTATCGCAAGCAACTGCTTCTCGCATCGCATCGCATTCTCGCATCACTGTGCGCGTAGCCTAATGGTAGAAACACAATGTGGCGTGCGCGCGCGCGTGCTTTTGATCGGCTTTGTACCGATTTACGGGATAATGTGTCAGACGCACGCAACCACAAATCGCAACACACAATCTGGCTTCAAGTCAGCTGCGCGTAGAGAGCTTAGGAATATGACAATACTATGTTCTGTTTCCTCAAAATGTACACATATGAATTTAGTGCAGAAAGAAGAGTAGATTTGTGTTCTGTTCTATTTATATGATTTAATTGAAACATAAATATAAGAAAATTTCATCTCAAATAAAGGTATATGCTTGTAAAAAAAATATGCGTTTAGTTCTGTAATACCCATCATCATTAGTTTGCATCCAAAAAATCCAATAAAAAGCTACGAAAATGAATGCATGTTGAAAGCGAACAACTCGGAACACTACATGACAGAACACGTTACACTATTCTGCTACAATCGAACAATACAATGAAATACACCTGTCAAACGCACGCCTTGAGTAGCGAGTAGAGGGTTGACCATAATAGACTTACGCGAACTTAAGCTTATGTCAGAATCGAACGAAAATCTCACTTAAGTTTCAACGAAAAGTCAACTTACCCATAATGGACTTAAGCGAACTTATGCGAAGGAACTGTCAAATTGCTTTCATTCGGTTTGATTATTTTCGGTGTGGTTACAATCGTTTTATTTAAAGTGAAAAAAATAATAAAAATAAATTATTAAATTCTATTTTCGCCATATTTAAATTTGTTATTATTTTTCTTGATTGTACTTTTGGTTTCTTTCACTCTCAGCTGTCAAAATTCCGCACGGAATATCTTCTTTCATTGAGACGTTCCGTAAGCTCGCTTAAGTTAACGAACATTTAACGAAACCGCGCATATTCCCATTATGGGTATGTCATAGGCTTTGCATGTAATAAGACATTTTCGTAAGCTGGCGTACGCTTGCTTAAGTCTATTATGGTCAACCCTTAGCTCTACTCCGGCGCTTTGCTCGACTTTACGATATTTACGATATGAGGTCGAGCAAAAGTTGAGGTAACATTATGTGTTGCTTCATAAGATATCGTTGTTCCTACTCATGCTGTCAAAAGCACGCGCGCGCGCACGCTACATTGTGTTTCTACTTTAACACTTAGCTCATGTCAGATAATTAGTTTTATCCTTCCGCTGAACGAATATGGTTGTGTGTACGCTTGAACAACGCTGGGAAATATTGCGACATTACTTTGAAAATCATGGTAATGTTGCAGAATGTGTGCGAAAATTGCGTTTGCGGATTTTGGAAGAAGAGATGCACCGTCAGCTCCGTATGTTCGTTATTTTGTGAACAAAAAAAAAAGTGAAAGAAACTGGCATCCTCATCGATAAACCAAAGCGTGAAAAGCCAAAAACAGTGCGTACATCCGAGAATATTGCTGCTGCGGCGGAAAAGTGTGCGTGAAGCGCCATCAACATCAATTCACCGTCGTTCTCAACAATTGAACATTTCGGAGACATCATTGAGACGAATTTTGCATAAAGACCTTGGTATGACGCCATACAAAGTCCAATTGGTTCAAGAGTTGAAGCCAACTGACCATCCAATGCATTTTCGCTTCGCTAAGTGGGCCTGCGATCGACTCACAGAAGATGCCGATTTTGCCAAAAAAAATCATCTTTTCAGATGAAGCTCATTTTGATCTTGGCGGGTATGTTGTATGCTATGTATGTTGGCGTTACAGTCCATGAAGGACCTGAGCCGAGCTTCTCTCAGTCACCCATGTTGTGTGTGATTTCATTTTGACATAGATGAAAGGGACCTACAGTTTATTGCCGGTTCCGGACGGCGAATTTCGAGAAGCTTTTCATGACAATTTTACTACAGGGGGTTTTGTCAGAACCCCGCTGAGGAGAAACACCGTGAAAACACGTTCGATGACATGGCCGTGTCGGGATTCAATCCCGTGTCATCGGCGTCAGAGGCCAACACACTACCCATTGCGCCACGGTGCTCTCGGTGGCGGGTATGTAAACAAGCAAAATCGTCGCATTTGGGGCACAGAAAACCCGCACGCATACATTGAAAAGCCGGTGCACCCAAAACGAGCCACTGTTTGGTGCGGATTTTGGTCCAGAGGCATAAGTTGGCTATTTTTCTTCGAAAATGAGCAAGGAGTGGCCGTTACAGTCAATGGCGATCGTTATCGGGCCATGTTGAACGAATTTTTGTTCACAAAAATTGAAGAGGAGGATATTGGCAACATTTGGTTTCAACAGGACGGTGTTACGTGCCACACAGCCGAAGCTACACTCGATGTTTTGCGCCCTGTTTTTAAAGATCGCATTATCAGCCGCAGAGCTGATGTCGTTTGGCCACCTCGGAGCTAAGATTTGACACCGTTGGACTATTATTTGTGGGGTGCCGTCAAAGATAAGTGTTACGCCGACAAGCCAGAGATAATTGACGCTTTAAGGGACTATATTCATGAAGCCATTGGTGAAATACAGCTGCACACCATCGATAATGTGCTTAAAAATTGGACCGATCGTGTAGGCTACTGCATGGCCAGCCGAGGCAGCCATTTGAATGAAATTATTTTCCATTATTAACCGGAAGGATTGTACTAATATTCATTTTCAAAAAAAAAAAAAAAAAAAGTTATTTGGCGGACCCATTCCCATTTGGCTCACTACTGATTTTCTTCGCTCTTAATTTTTTTTTACTTTGAAGTTGAGTATTTCTTCATCTTATTATTGTATCTCTTTCAAAAAATAAAAATGTATTTCATGATGTCGACTGTTTTTTACACTTTGGGTCTCCTCTCTTCCATATCGTATTCTCGAAGTATTTTTTTTCAAAGTTATTAATTAATTAAATCTATTAAAAACAAAAATTTACATATATATTGCCACATGACACATGTATTTTCTTTTGATTGTTAGCGACATACAAACATTGTTTAAGTGAGCACTTAAAACCGTTAATTCAATGCTTAAACGCTTCTGAAATACTTTGAAGAGATCATTAGACATATCAGTTTATATTCGACTAAAATATTAAGACATAGAAATGGATGTGATGCATACTCCCACATTTTTCTTCGAAGACTCCCCTTTTGAAAATAAAATAAATAAAGGCATCTTGTTGAGCCCATGCTTATTATTAAAAAACACATCAATTCGATAGGAACTAAAATATACATATTGTTGTATGTAAAGCAGAAGGGGTTAAGCCAAAGATTGAAGACATTCTGTTGCCCACAAAGAGCATTATTTCAATTTCATCCGATGCTATTAAAAGTTACGATGACGATGAGATACGTGTTCGGTGAGATGATTTTGTTTTTTTTTTTTTATAGAACGAATATTATTACAATTTCATAAAAAGTGATTTAATTAATTTTTTTTTTTCGTTTACTTGTTTTAAAAGCCAAACTATAAATACTAATTTGGACCACTGCAAGTTTGTGTGTTTTTTTTTTTACTCTTCTTGTGCCTTCCTTTCTCCTATACCTAATATCTCAATATTTCATCGATGAATGTACATTATTGTTCTTTTATTCTTGTTGTAAATATATGTATAACGCTCTAATGTCAGTAATTCTCAGTTTCACACTAAGATGCATTTTGTTTCAAGTCTTAGAACACAACCCTCTTTTCAGCTTGTGGTTACTGCTAAACTTATATTGTACTAAATACTGAAGTACCGAATTATATTGTTCTTCTGTACAAATATGTTTTTTATATTTATTCGTTTGATGCTAATATAAAAAAGTATAAATATTATACATTAAGACGTTTTTTAAAAAAATATAAAAATTCGTAAAAAAATAGCCGCGCGATTTATTTACAAATTATATAAAAAGCAGATATCTTCTGAAGAAAATTCAATATTCCCACAAAATACAATTTTTATTTATTTATTTATTTTCTACTTTCCAAATATTGAAATAATTTAAATATTTATTTTAATTGCTTGTCAATTTCCATAATTATTATATATAAATAAATAAATTTCAAAATTCAACAAATTATCAATAATTCCTTTTTTTTGGAGGATTTCTATTTAATTATTATTATTTTTTTTTTTTAAGTATAAATTAATAATAGAAAAATAAATCTTTATATAAAAAAAAACTAAAAATATAATTCTCAAGAAAAAAATAATAAAATAATAAAATAAAAGAAAAACAAGATAAGAACGTTGTTTCTAACCTCTTTAAGGTAGAATCCGCATGGCATGATAGACTATTTGACTGCATACAGGACAACAGCCATCAACTGATGTACAGATGTGATTTGCACATTCCATGCAAAACATATTATGTCCGCATGGTACTAGAGCAGCAGTTACCTCCTTGTCGCCACAAACTAGACATTCACGTCTAATATTATTACGCTGCTGAGAATTTGCAGATATAATTTCGGATCGACTGCATTTATTTACATTTAAATGTGAATTCGTTGTGGATGATGATGAGATCACATGGCCAATATTGTTGCTTCCAGTTGAACCACCGGCACCGCCGAGAAGTGAGTCGGTTGGACTAACAGACTGTGACGGTGAACATCCAATTGTACCAGTTACTGATGGTAATGTCCAAATGTTGGGCGACTCGCCCAATCCTTCATCAACATCAATCGATTCGCCTAAATTTTTCCAAATATTCATCAGTTCGGGACGCGAGTTAGTCGCGCTTTTCGATGATGTAGACGATGAACTTGATGAACAAGATCGGCTACCGACAGTCGATGTACCATTGACACCGTTTACAGTATCTGTAATATTAGTAACATTTACAATATTATTACTTCCTCCCACTGGTGCTATGCGTGTTTCGTTGCCGCTCATTGTACCGTCACCCAAGGCAACATTCATTATTAAATTTGATTGATTTTGATGGGATAGAGCAACGCCATTATTATGAAGTTGATATTGCTGCTGTTGGTGATGATGATAAAGATGATGACCGTTATTACCGTTAAATACACCTAAATTTGAAGCATTCGTGTCGAATCGTTGATTTGAAATAATCATATTACATCCTAAACCGTCATCTGATAATACTTGGGCATCCACATAATCGAATGTGGAACAAATACCATTCTTATAGATAGATGCTAGAAATTCAGGACTAACTTCATCTCCATTTAACATTTGATTTAAAGAATTAATAGCTTGCACTGATGGCGATAGATTGCCAGTTCGAAGCGCAATATGAGCTTCAATTTGTTTTCGAGCTGCTTGCACATTATCAGGCAAGCCAGTTACCTCAAATATTGGTTCCTTTTCTCGTGATGGTGTTACAATATATGTATGTGTTTCCTGTTGAATATGCTTTATCGTTGCACCCTTTGGTCCAACAACCAATCCAACCACACGATATGGTACACGTACTTGAATTGTTACCTGACCCGGAATCGATGGTGGGCCCGGTGGAACTTTACCTAAATTACCCGCCAGAACTGGTTTGCGACTTGCACGAATTAAACTGAAATGCTCAGCAGCTGATAGTATCTCCCTTTTGGCTTTTGCAACGTCTTCTTTCCGTCCAGTAACGACAAATACAGGCTCTTCGCCCCTAACGGGGGTTTTTATATAAGTATTCGTTTTGGCACGTAACGCTTTAATTTTACATCCTGAAAGTATACATAAAAATATAAATTCAACATTCGATTATCAATAACTTGTTTTCAAAACTGTTTTTTTTTTTAATTTGCGCGCACTCAAGGTAATAATAACCTTATTGTGTCGGCGACACAGTGCGGGCAGACGGTAGAGAGGAAGAGGAATCGAGGCGATGCCGATGGACATTGATCTTAAATGCTTGCATGTTGCATTGAGGGGGGAAAACCGAATCCGGCAGGGAGTTCCAGATTCGTGTGGTTCGGTTAATGAAAGATTCTCTATATTTGACAGTACGTCCGGAAGCGGGCTTCAGAGTATATTGGTGAGCATTCCTAGAGAGACGTGTATTGCGGGAGAAATGTTGAAGGGGTGGAATGCAACTGGCTATTTCATCAGAGCATTTTTGGTGGTAGTAACGATAAAACAGGGAGAGGCAGGTAACATTCCTGCGATGTTCCAGCGAGTCTAATGTTTTGGTAATGCTGGAGTCACCTATCAGTTTTATGGCTCGTTTTTGTATTCTGTCTAGTAGGTGCAGTGAGGTCTTGGAAGCACCGGACCAGACATGAACGTTAAACTCTAATTTGGGGCGAATGAACGCCTTATAGATTGTAGCCAGATCTAAGGGTGAGAAGGCCTAGGCATTTCGTAGCATTCTTGGCGACACTGAATATATGGTCGCTCCAATTAAGATTGTGAGCAGCACTCATACCCAGGATGGAAGGCTTTTCAGTTTCTGAGATGCAAGTGCCATTCATGGATAATGGCTGCGGGTTAGTTATACGCTTTAACGACAGGAGACAGCATTGTGTTTTGGAAGCATTAAATTCCACTCTATTGGTTTTACCCCATTGGATGATGCTGTCGATATCGGAATTTAATGAGCTTAACATACGCTGCCGCTCATTATCTACAACCGAAGTGCAGGGTCGTAAACTGGTGAACGAATATGAGAAGCTGAGGGTACTGTCGTCAGCGAAGGAGTGAACTGGATTAGAAGTAACAGACAAGAGATCATTTATAAAAATAAGAAAGAGTGTCGGAGACAAAACGGAGCCCTGGGGAACACCGGCATTTACAAAGTGAGTGTCAGACTTGAATCCGTCCAAAACAACTTGAGTTGAACGATTCGAAAGGTAGCTTCTAATCCATTGAAAGAGAGACTCATCGATCCCAAAAGCACGCATTTTCGACAAAAGGGCTTCATGCCAAACCCTGTCAAATGCTTTCGAAATATCCAGTGCAACGATTTTGCTTTCACCTGCTTGGTGAAGCGAGTGATTCCACTTTTCAGCGAGATATGCCATCATATCACCAGTGGATCTGTTGCTGCGGAAACCGTATTGGCGGTCATTGAGGATTTTCCGTGAACAAAGACATTTCATAAGCTGACGGTTAATCAGCGTTTCCATGACCTTGGAAAGAAGGGACGTTAGTGCAATGGATCGGTAGTTGGAGGGAGAAGATGATTCGCCTTTTTTGGGTATAGGCTGGACAAATGCTGTTTTCCACCTACTGTCTACTGTTCTTTCCCACTGCTCCGGGAGACCCTTAAATTCTGCTTCAATCAAATGCAACTAATTGGTTATGTGCAAGAAGCAAGTGTTAAGTTAGAAACACATACAGGCTTTTGACAGGCTTTGTACCGACTTACGATATAATGTGTCAGACGCACGCAACCACAATTCGCTAACACACAATCGGGCTTCAAGTCAGCTACACGTAGAGAGCTTAGTTTCACAAATTTCTCACAACACGTCCGAGTAGAGAGTCGCTCTACTCCGGCGCTTTGCTCGACTTTATGATATTTACGATATGAGGTCGAGCAAAAGTTGAGGTAACATTATGGGTTACTTTATAGGATATCGTTGGTCCTACTCATGCTGTCAAAGTCGGCGCGCGCGCAAGCCTGTATGTGTTTCTAACTTTATAGAAAACCATCAAATTAGAATTGTCCACATTATTTTCGAAAAGCTTCTCGAAAGCCCATGAAGAATCAGAGCCAAGCTTCCCTTCAATCACCCATGTTGTGTGTGATTCTATTTTTCACACAGGTGAAAGGGACCGACAGTTTAATGCCGATTCCGAACGGCGTGAGTCGAGAACCTTTTTCTAGGCAAGTTATACTGCGGGGGGTTTTGCCAGTACCCCGCCGAGGAGGGACGGCGCGAAATAAACATTCGATGGCGGTGGTGTTATCGGATTCCGAACTCGCTCATCGTGCGTCAGACTAACTACTGCGCCACGGCGCCCTTCATCAAAGTGTCTATTGTATTCAAATCAATTATCTTACTTGACAGCAAGGGTGTGATTGTCTGGTGGAAAGCACTTGAGAAGAAATGCAGCCTTCAAAGTCTTACAAGGATTCAAAGGGCTGGCTGTCTGGCGGTGACCGGATTTATGAAATCCACATCAACGGCGGCCCTTGAAGCGATGCTGAACCTTTCACCACTAGACATATACTGTGAAAGCATTGCAGCCAGGGCTGCGCTAAGGATGCAAGAATCCAGTCTTTGGAAAAGATGTCCTCATGGCCACGCATCAATCCTGGATCGATGGGCTACCCCAATGTCCGCAACCGAAACGGACTATACCACCCCACTTTCTTGTTGTGAGAGGCGATTTTCTATTAGGATTCCTTCCAGGGAGGAATGGGCCAGTGGTATGGTAAACACGGAAGAGGAACTGGCTATCTATACTGCTGCTGCTGCAGGCATAACACAGGCATTACAGCCCATGAAGGACCTAAGCCGAGCTTCTCTCAATCACCCATGTTGTGTGTGATTTAATTTTCCCATAGGTGAAAGGGACCTACAGTTTATTGCCGGATCCGAACGGCGAATTTCGAGAAGCTTTTCATGACCATTTTACTACAGGGGGTTTTGTCAGAACCCCGCTGAGGAGAAACACCGCGAAAAACACGTTCGATGACATGGCTGTGTCGGGATTCGATCCCGTGTCATCGGCGTCAGAGGCAAACACACTACCCACTGCGCCACGGTGCTCTCCGACGGATCTAAAACGGATACCGGTACAGGAGCCGGAGTCTACTTCGAACCTCAGGAAGCATGTCACTCCTACGGACCTGACGATTGCTGTAGCGTCTTCCAGGCTGAGATCTTTGCAATCAAAAAAGGTGCCGATCTGATTTTTAGGGAGAATTTCTCAGGCAAAAGAATGAAAATCTATGTTGACAGTCAGGCAGCCATTAAGGCTCTGCAAGCAACATGGATAAGATTCAAACTCGTAAAACTCTGTAAAGAGAGACTAGAAGAAATATCGGGTGTCAATGAGGTAACCATCTGCTGGGTACCAGGGCATGTGAATATTTCCGGAAATGAGAAGGCGGACGAACTAGCCAGACTGGGATCAGGTGCAGATACGTCGCAGATCACAACTGAGGCTAGAACGCCACTCAGCACATTATTCAAAGAAATAGCGGTGGAACTACTAGGAAAGGCCAACAAGCGATTGTGTCAATTAGACACATGCGCTACGGCAAGGCTAACATGGCCTGTATATGACAAAAAAAGGACGGAAAGTCTACTAAATCTTGGTAGAGGGAATAAACGACTGGTAGTCGGCGCCCTCACAGGGTACCTACAACGATTTCTGCAGAAGCTGTAGGGACGAAGAGGAAATAGAATCCATTCGTCACCTACTGTGTGAATGCCCTGCACTGGCCCGATTAACGTTCCTCGGGAACTACTTCTTCTCTGGTTTAGAGGAGGTAAGAGACATTAAGCTGAACAAACTGCTAAGATTCTTAATTGAATCTGGGTGGTTCAGCTCAGCGGGCAACTGAGGTTCTAACAGGTTCCCCTCGGGTTAGTTTTTCAAAATGGGCACAATAGACTCCTCGTAGTCTAAGATTGCACTCACTGGGATGCGGATTTGTCGTGGGAAAGCGGTTAAGGTCGAAGGTCATCGACTTTAAACATATAAGTGATCGCCTGGCTGTGATCCGCATCAGAAGCAGATTTTATAATATCAGCCTTATATGTGCACACGCCCCTACCGACGAGGCTGAAGACCCTATCAAGGAGGACTTCTATGACCTCCTGGACAACGCCTACGGAGCTTGTCCGGAGTACGATGTAAAAATCGTGCTCGGGGACTTCAACGCTAAAATCGGTAAGGAGAACACCCTTGGCGGAGTGATCGGAAAGCATGGCCTCCACGATACAACAACAGATAACGGCTTCCGACTCGCTGACTTTGCGACAGCTCGTAATGCGGTGATAAGTAGCACAAGACTCCCTCGCAAGCGAATCCACACAGCAACCTGGCGATCTCCGGACGGTCGAACCGCCAACCAAATCGACCATGTGCTCATTGACACAAGGCACTCGTCAAACATCCTGGATGTGCGAACATTCAGAGGGGCAAATGTCGATTCTGACCATTTCCTCGTAGCAGCAAGATTCAGAGCTCGACTGTCCAATGTCGGAAAGCTGCACCAGCCCATCAGGAGGAGGTTCGACATTGGGTGCCTGAGCACACCGGAGGTTGCCAGAGTCTACAGGGCGCAGCTGAGCGAAAGACTCTACGGTATGCCTACGTCGTACACAAATGCCAATAATATGTGGCCGTATTGCCGCTCAGCCATTCAGGAAGTAGCCAAAACCACCTTAGGATACCTACCACCCCCGACAAGAAACCCGTGGTATGATGGCGAGTGTGAGCAGAAAAAGGCAGCAACCGACGAGGCGTACCAAAAGGCGCTGCAGAAGAAAACTAGGGCAGCGGAAGAAGAGTACCGAGCCAGAAGAAGGGAGGAGAAAAAACTACTGCGACAAAAGAAAAGAATCTTCGCAGCCTCCCAGCTCAAGGATATCGAGGAGTCTAGGGATAAACATAAAACACGAGCCTTTTACAAGAAAGCCAAGGGCCTTGCAGGACGCTTCAAAAAGGGCACCCAGACTCTTCAAAACTGCGAGGGTAATCTTGTCACCAACCCGCAGGGAATAGTGGATGTATTTAAGCAGCATTTCCAGCAGCTGCTTAACGAGTCCTCCCACCCAGCATCGAAGTAGTCGGCACAGCTATTCAGAAGCTGAAGAACAACAAGGCCGCAGGCTCAGATGGCTAGCCATCAGAGCTCTTCAAGGCTGGCGGCGATGTTCTGGTAGGGAGCATGCACCAAATCATCTGCAGAATTTGGGAAGATGAAAGCATGCCCGACGACTGGAATACCAGCTCTATATGACCCATCCACAAAAAAGGCGATCCTACCTCTTGCAAGAACTATAGAGGTATATCCCTGCTCAATGTCGCACACAAGATCCTGTCTAGCGTATTGTGTGAACGTCTACAGCCATTTTGCACCGCACTAATCGGCAGCTACCAGTGCGGCTTCCGGCCCGGCAAATCGGCTTTAGACCAAATTTTCATACTTCGACAAATCCTGGAAAATACCAACGAGTCTCGAATCGATACACACCATCTTTTCATCGATTTCGAACCGCATACGACAGCATTCATCGTGAAGAACTGTTTGGTGCGATGGCCGAATTCGGGATCCCGGTAAAACTGATCCAGTTGTGTCGCGCCACGCTAAAAAACACGCGATGCACCGTGCAATTCGGTTTTAGGACCTCGGTACCATTCGAAACATGCACCGGATTTCGGCAAGGAGATGCGCTGTCATGTGACTTCTTCAACCTGGTGCTGGAGCAGATAGTGCGACGGGCAGACGTCAACAGGGAAGGCACTATCTTTTACAAGTCCATCCAGCTGCTAGGATACGCGGATGAGATCGACATCATCGCGTGTTCTCGCCGTGGCATTGTGGAAGCATTCACGACGATTGAAGAACAGGCGAAACGAGTTGGTCTTAAGATCAATGAGGACAAAACGAAATACATGCTGTCAAGCAAAAACCAATCCGTCGCTCACCACCTGGGACAAAATATAACAATTGACAGCTACAATTTCGAGGTAGTTAAAGAGTTCGTCTACCTCGGAGCAAACGTAAATTCCACAAATGACACCACAGTGGAGATCCGGCATAGAAGCGCCCTTGGCAACCGCTGCTACTTCGGCTTGTCCAAACAACTGGGGTCAAACCTCCTCACTCGAAAGTCAAAGTCATGCTTTACAAAACGCTCATTCTGCCAGTCTTGCTGTACAGAGCCGAAAGCTGGACGATAAGCAGGACAGCGGAGCTGATTTTGGGTTCTTTCGAAAGAAAAATTCTGCGCCGGATATTTGGTCCTGTCTGTGAGGAAGGTGAATGTAGAAGAAGACACAACCGCGAACTCTACGAGCTGTACAAAGATGTGGATGTAGTCCGGAAGGCAAAGATCCGTCGACTACACTGGCTCGGCCACATCGAGCGCATGGACATCAACGCTCCAGCTAAGAGGGTCTTCGACTCCGAGCCTCCTGGTTCGAGAAGTAGAGGAAGACCGAACCTCCGGTATAAAGACCAAGTAATCGCGGATGTAAGACATCTTGGTCTTGACAACTGGAAGCAGCGTGCCCGGGACCGTCAGGGATGGAAGGCAGCTATAGCTCAGGCTCAGGTCCTCCATGGATCGCAGGCCTGATAAGTAAGTAAGTAAGGAGAAAGAAAGTGGTGCTTCAAAAAAACACGTCGCGAAACAATTTGGGATTCTTCCATCTACACTTTCCAACATTTTGAAGGAGAAAGACAAGATCGTCGGATGCAGGGAGAGCGAATGTAGAAAAATGTGCCGGAAAGGTCAGTATCCGTATGTCTGGTTAAATGGCTTGGTGAATCTAGAGGACAAAACATACCAGTAGGAGGTTAAATGCTGAAAGAGAAGGCTCACGTCGTTTGCACTGAAGGGTAGCTGACCAATTTTAAGAAACGTCACCGCATCGTTTTCAAAAAGCAACCGTTTGTTCAGAGTGAAAGAAAGAACTGCACCGTTTGCTGGAACACTATGATCCATGCAACATTTTCAACACGGATGAAACCCGTATTTTTTGTAAATGTCTCTCCGATCGAACCTTGACTTTTAAAAATGAGAAATGCCACGGTGGCAAACACAGCAAAGAACGCATAACAATATTGCTTGCAATGAACATGGACGGTCCGATAAGTTAAAACCACTCGTGATCGTGAAAGCTGCTAAAAACCACGATGTTTCAAGGGTGTGAAATGACTCCCTGCAACTTTCCGCTCAAAAAAATAAAAATAAAATCGTGGATGACAACAGAGTTATTCAATGAGCGGCTTCTAAATTTGAACGATGACATGGCAAAACGAAAACGCAAAATTCTGCTATTTTTGGACAACTGCACTGTTCATAACAATCCACCACCACTTTCTCACATCGAACTCCAGCGTTTCCCTCCGAACACCACATCTATCTAAGCTGCAGCCGTTAGACCAAGGTGTTATCCAAAACTTTAAAACGTTTTACCGCAAAGAAATTGTATCCCTTCTGCTGGACTGGATACATAATGGAACGAAGGCCAACATAACAGTTCTAGCTGCCATGATCCTGAGTGATAAAGCCTGGAGAAATCTCACCCTAACGACAATTTTCAACTATTTCAGGAAATGTGGATTTGATAAGGTACACCAATTAAACAGCAACCGGAACCAGTTTTTATTCCTGCTGGGACTTTCTTCCTGACCAAAGGAGGAAGAAGGATTACCTACACTTTGATGAGCACGAAGGGTTCCGTACCATCTGTATATATAAATATGAAAGAGACTATGCATGTTACCTCATCAGTCATCATTGGTTGCAGGCAGGTTATCGGCATCTTACTTTGATAATCAAAAATCTTCATGATGAGATATAGTTGATCATCAAAGTGTCCATTGAATTCAAATCAATTATCTTACTTGACAGCAACGATGCGAAAAGGTGAATAACAATAATAGGGGAAATACGGGAAAAAGGTTTGCAGCTAGGATTAATTCATCAAAGACACAAAAGAGATCAAGGCTGGGAAGTTTGCTACTGGTTGTGGGATATTATCGACTGACCTTAGTTCAGTACGTGACAAAGGGGATTTTTTGGATGAAAATTATGTCTGTTGTATGGGAGCCCCCCTTAAATATTAATTTTGTTCTGTTTTTAGTATTTGTCGTTATAGCGGCAACAGAAATACATCATCTGTGAAAATTTCAACTGTCTAACTATCACGGTTCATGAGATACAGCCTGGTGACAGACGGAAAGACGGACAGCGTAGACTTAGTAATAGGGTTCCGTTTTACCTTTGGGTACGGAACCCTAAAAAGGGTTGCAGCTAGGATTAATGCATTAAAGACACAAAAGGGACCAAAGCTGGGAAGTTTGCTACTGGTTGTGGGATATTGCCGACTAACCTTAGGTCAGTATGTGACCAAGGGGATTTTTTGGATGAAAATCCCTTAAATATTCATTTCGTTTTTAGTATTTGTCGTTATAGCGGCAACAGAAATACATCATCTGTGAAAATTTCAACTGTCTAACTATCACGGTTCATGAGATACAGCCTGGTGACAGACGGACGGACGGACAACGAAGTCTTAGTAATAGGGTTCCGTTTTACCTTTGGGTACGGAACCCTAAAAAATGATTTTTAAAAAAAACGTGCTCTCGTCAATTCGGTAATTAAAACTTTTTCTAAATAAAACTCTCGATCATTTGAACTTTTTACCAGGTCCCCACAAATTCATTTTATCGAGAGTCGACTGTACGTGCGTACAACTCGATACGTTGAAGTAATGCTTCTGTTTCAGACCTTGTGCTTATGCGATATTTGTTCGTTGAGCATTCATTTTATCCTCAAAATATTAGAAAACTTCAAATGTGTCCAGTTTTGCTCGCCACTGTACACATATACATATATACTACGAGCATACACATGCACTGACAACAATGCCTAAGAAAATTGATAGGCGGAGCCCGTATAGTTGTTACACAATTTAACATGAATAGATAGCTGGCCAGGTACAGAAATGCTCATTGTCCCTATCCTCTCCCTTCATCATTGGAGTTAAGTAACCGGCAAAAGAAAGGCTAATAAGCTCTCCACATATGAAAAACCTAAGAAAAAATCACTTAAATACGATTTCACGGTTCCTCTACTATTGACAAAACATGAATATATGTAGGTACAGTAGGTAGTAGCCCTAAAATAAATTCTTTATACTCGGCCTTATCCCTGCCTAGCTACATATTTCCCATCATAGTAGTTTTCCATCGTCCTTTTCTATTTTAGCCGCCTTTTCCACAGTTTGCTTGTGGGGTACATACAGGGTGTGTTGACTACAATTCCAAAAGAAGAAATTGGAAAGCTCTTTACTTCGCATGTACAATTGCTACTGCTGCAAGGGTCACTGGCCGAGTCGGGTAGTTGAGATGTAAATAATGGAGGTTCAATGGGGGATTCATTTTGCGCAGCTGTTAGAATTAAGAATTATTTTTTTTTTTTTTTTTAAAAGAAAAGTAAGATGTAAAAAGGTGGATAGCAAACATGGTAAGAAAATATATGTATTACTAAGGCTACTATTTAAAAGATAAGTCATTCACAATACCGCTATGACAGATACTTACAACAGTAACAAGCCGGGATTTGATTGGTTTTATATAAATGGGAAAATAAAATCACACACACACACATACACACCACATGGATGATTGAGGGAAGCTCGGCGGCTTTGGTCCTTCATGGACTGTAACGCCTCACATACATACATACATACATAGTTATATATAAATAGGATTAACAAATGTACGCAACGTTTGCTTAGAACATTTGTGAAGAATTGAATGAATCAATTATGTAGACAAAGTTAGACTAGTAGTTATGGGGGGGGGGGGGGGGGGGGGGGGGAATAAAAACAGCTCACCTTGTCTCCCGACGATTTCTGCAACATGTTCGGAACTGGGTACTGGTACACATTCTGTCATGTTTTGCGATTTCTTCGACCGATCTTCTAATGTCGGTAAAATCGAGGCAGCTAATTGGTTGAGAGTAGTTCCCGGTGGTAAAATGCTTGTTGATTGTATTACTCCTGTTGACGAATTAGTCAGTCCGCAATTTATATCAAATTGACTATGGAGTTGAGAGGAGGTTTGAAGGTCCTTTGGCTGTTGCAGATGATGTACCAAATTTTGATTTTGTTGTTGTTGTTGTTGATGTTGATGTTGTTGATGTTGATGCTGATGTGAATGTCCGTGATTATTGTTATTGATAGCCGCAGCAACCGCTGCAACTTGCATAACATCTGATAATCCCACCATTGACAGTTCTAAAGCTAATTGCAAAGTTCGAGGATCTTCGATTAATGTGTTATTAATTCCAATGGTATTTCGATTACCATTACCACAGCTATTTAAATTGACGGCAGACAATGACGATATCACCCCACTGCTACTAGGCGTACAATTACCTAAACCAATGAGATTTGTCGAAGATGCCGATGAACCGCTCAATGAGGTTTCTCCCACTGAACTATTTTGAGTAGGCGGCTGTGATGACGAGACGGATGAACAACCACCCGAAAGATTCGATGAGGACGAAGAAGACGTTGGCGAGGACGATGATGACAATGTCGAATTACTATTCATAATTGATTGTGGAGATGAGGAGCTTGCGATTGATTGATGTGTATGATGTCGAAAATCCGTAACAGAAGGAATGCTAACTGGCACGGCTGAGATTGATTGCAATGCAGGTGAAGAGTTTACACTTGCACATCCAGTGAATGATGTTGAAGTTGAAGCGCATGATCCGGCAACATTGCTTGTCGAACGTTCTAGTTCACTGTATAATGTCATTTTCTTTTCGCTTTCGAAGTTATTATTTTTTGCCTTAGTGCGCACGTACTCGCTTTATAAAATATATTTTATCGATATATATATGTACTTTCGAATAGCCAAACTGGATTCAGTAAATAAGTAGATATATCCGTCAACAGCTTTTCACAACAGTTTTCTAAAGAAATCGCTTTATTTTTGCTCGGAGATTCATCCTGCAAAAAATAAAGGAAAAATACCTTTTGCGTATAGATTTTATGATTGATATTGGATAATCAATCAAACTATAAATTAAATTTGTTCACTAAAACACAGTCTTGTTTTCCTTCAACTATTAAAGCTTAACTAAACGTGTCTATAACGAATGGTCCGCGGAACTAATGTCGATTTATGAATTGCTTAATGGTAAACTAATCACCTGTTATCCAGGATTTTAGATTTTATATGTACATATTGCCGGCTTTGGTGCTATAGATAGTCAATAGACAGACACAGCTATCGAAATGCATATACATAGGTACCTATGCACTTAAAAATGAATTGTATTCACAAGGAATGAACTCTCTTAAGGTGTACATCGTACACAAAAAATAAGATTCTATTAACACATTGTTCTTACCGAAAATCTATCTCCCAACTTACGCCTTTAATACCTCAGTTTATATCCCCACATTTGTCACATGAACGAACCATAGTTCAATATACTCTCTGTGGACACTAACCCTGTCTACAACATTTTCATTTTGCTAAAAATTTGTTATTTTTCCTGCATTTTTCACAACTCTATTTCACATTTAAGTTGATTGTCGTTTATTCACTGAAATACACACACACAAACAGTGTAAAAACACACATTCATTTATACGTAAAGAGGTAGCAAAACAACGAAAGTAATAATTAAAAAAATCATCCACACAATTAAGCATAAATATCTACAACATAAAAGTAACATAACGTACCCCAAATGATTTCTAATACTCGAATACAGACGCGCGACCGGTGTCCTTCACCGTTGAAAGTTAAAAACAACTGATAGATCCCGATTTCCTGAGGCTGCGAGAAAGTAAATAATTGGTTTGTATACACTCACACACACGCGCAGTGTGCAACTTGGTAGCATAGTAGCCGCCAGGATTGAATAATAAGAAAAAAAAAAAAAAACAACCAAAGGGTGTGAAACAAAACCAAAGTTCAATACCCGGTATGTATGTATGTACATATGTACCTACCTACATACATATATGTACATATCAAAGAACGAACCCTAGCAGATGGTAACCAATGAAATCAATGAAATTTCCAAATCAAAACCTTATTCATCGTGTCCTTTTTGTTTTTTTTTTTTTTAAAACTTTCAAAATCATTTATTAATCAAATGTTAGACGAAATATATTTGTTCAAATTGGAAAAATAAATAATTTTAATGCCGCGCTCCTACATACATACATCCATACATACATAATACATAAAAGAAGCATAAATTACCTACCACATAACAAAATACGTATACGCATGACATGCACGCTTGTATATGGCTGAAAATAGTGTCTACCCATACTTGTAGATAGTCCCTTTTTTAACTTCCCCTCGCTTTGGTTGTTTTCACTGTTCCATCCTTGCAGCTGTCATTTACCTACCTAGCCGTCGTCGTTTAGCGACTCATGCACGCAAAACGAGTGTATGGCACCGGTGTGTCAACACAAAAAATCCATTTCACTACACACGCAACATCAATTTGCACACACATTCGGTAATAATTACTTGACTAAACCGAAACAAAACAATGAATAAATACATACATACATATGTATGTATGTGTACATACCAACATTTGCAATTTAGTATTTTATGGGATAGGTTTTAACGCATCTGCTTCCGAAAAAACAACTGAAATATTTCAGAAATGTATCGAACAGGCAATGACGAACATTGAAATGCATGCACTAGCAATTCTTGCACCGATACTCAATAATATTTTAGTTTCTAGGACGGAATTGGGTTCTAGAACACCTCTTTTTCCGTTAAAATGTGTATAATTGTAAATCCCCTTAAGAATGTTCTTCTTCTTCTTAGTGGGCGCTACAGTTCGGGGTGAACCTGGGCCTCAAACAACATGCCCCTCCATCTAGCACGATCTTTCGCTAGCCCTTTCCATTGCCGCACACCCAGTTGGCTGAGATCCCCTTCCACCTTAAGTGCGGCCGTCCTCTGCTTCTTCGTCCCTCGGGGTTGGATTCAAAGACTCCAGCCCGGGCTGGAGCTGTGCTGTCCATTCGTTCTACATGGCCCAACCATCTTAGGCGTTGAATCCGTAGACGCCTGACTAGGCTCATGTCGCTGTACAGCCCGTAAAGTTCGCGGTTGAATCTTCTCCTCCATCCCCCGTCTGCGTTTATAGGCCCAAAAATCACGCGCAAAATCTTTCTCTCGAACCGACCAAGGGCCTCCTCATCCGCTTTTGATAGTGTCCATGCTTTTGCGCCGTACAACAGGACCGGGATGATAAGGGTCTTATATAGAGTCAACTTTGTCGTTCGGGAGAGGGCTCTATTACTCAATTGCCTCCTGAGCCCTAAGAAACAGCGATTGGCAAGAGTGATTCTGCGTTTGATTTCGGAACTGATGTCGTTGTTCCAGGTCACTGCGGAGCCAAGGTAGACGAAGTCCTTAACTACCTCGAACGTTTGCCATTATAAACGTTCTGGCCAAGACGTCGGTGGTGAGCGTCCTTTTTTGATGGCAGCATATATTTACTTTTGCCCTCGTTTACCGCCAAACCAATTTTCGCCGCCTCCATCTCAATACTCACAAACGCCTCATTGACATCTCGCTGTGATCTACCTATTATGTCAATATCGTCAGCGTATGCAAGGAGTTGCGAGGGTTTGAAATAGATTGTGCCTCTTGTATTGGCCAGTGATTTTTGCACAATAATTTCCAATATGATGTTGAAGAAATCACACGACAGCGCATCACCCTGCCTAAATCCTTTTTTGACAACAAATATATCGGTAAGGTGTTCACCGATTCGGACGGAGCAGCGAGCATTCTCCAAAGTCATCCTGCATAGTCTGACGAGTTTAGCAGGTATGTCAGAGGTAGACATAGCGTTGTATAGCTCGTCTCTTATTACGCTGTCGTATGCGGCTTTGAAGTCGACAAATAGGTGGTGAGTGTCGACTTGAAATTCATTGTTTTTTTCCAGGATCTGCCGTAGTATGAAGATTTGGGTGATGGTGGACTTCCCTGGCCTGAATCCGCACTGATAAGGACATATTACATATTAGACATATTAGACATTTATACAAAACGGCAGGGAAGATTTTGTAGGCGATGATAAGGAGACTTATTCCTCTGTAGTTGGCGCAATTAGAGGGGTCTCCTTTCTTGTGGATCGGGCATACGATGCTGAGACTCCATTCCTCGGGCATGCTTTCCTCTGACCATATCTTACAGATGAGCTGGTGCATGCTCCTAACCAGGTCATCCCCACCTGCCTTGAAGAGCTCAGCAGACAGTCCGTCTGTGCCAGCAGCTTTATTCTTGAGCTTCGATATGGCAATCTTAACTTCGTCGAGGTTAGGGGGACAAAATTCTCTACGGTCTTCGTCGATTAGAAATGGATCATTCTGCCTGACAGCGGTATATTGACTAACATCGCCGTTATACAGTCTGCAGAAGTGGTTTTTCCATATTCTCAGCATCGACTGCGGTTCTACTACTAGGTGTCCGTTCTCATCCCTGCAGGCTTCCGTTCTGGCTTTATAACCTTGGCATGTTCGCTTTATCTGTTGATAAAACTTTGCAGTAACATCTCTCCAAATCCTCAATCGCGCGCTTCTCGTGCTCTTTCTTCTTTCTTCTAAGAAGCTTATGCTCCTCCCTTCTTTTTAACTCGTAGAGCTCATGAGCTGCACTTGTTCTTTTATGCAGTGAGGCCTTATATGCATCCTGCTTCGCTGTATGAATCCTCCTGCACTCGTCATCGAACCAGGTGTTTCTTCGTGGTGGAGCCTTGAACCCCAAAACTTCGGATGCAGAGCTTTTCAGGGCTTGTTTGCAAAGGCTCCACTGCTGTTCTATTGATAGCGTGGCGGATTGAGGTGCATTGGAGAGCTTAGGGGGGAGGAGTTCGGTAAAAGCACGAGCGGTTTCTGGCGATAGTAGCTTTCCGACGTCATAACTTTGTACTCTTACTCTACTCCGCTGCGTTCGTGATATCCGTAAGCGCATCTTGGCTACTACGAGATAGTGGTCCGAACCGATGTTAGCCCCTCGGAAAGTTCGAACATCAAGAATAGTGGAGGTGTGCCTGACGTCGATCGTCATCTGGTTGGTAGACGTACTGGCCAGAAGGAGACCTCGCCCCGTAACAAGATCAATCAGCCTGTGTCCGTTATCGGAGGTGGTGTCGTGTAGGCTATGTTTGCCGATGACTCGTTCAAAGATGCTTTCCTTCCCCAGCTTAGCATTGAAGTCTCCTAGTACATGTCATAGCCGGCACCTTTCGCTGGCATTGCAGCCTGACGGAAAGCAAAGGATGTGTCTTCACTTTCCGATTCCGACACCACACTTGGCGGAGATTCTGTGAGTATGCTCTCGGATGAACTCCCAAGTGTAACAAAGGATGAAACCACCAGGCAGGTAGAGGAAAAGCCTGACCACCTGGTGGCTTCGTCAAACTCAAATCGTCGGAGCAGCGACGTTTTAAAGCTGCTATAATGCAGGGCAAAACCAGAGATGAGGCTCTAGTTTATGCAAAATCTACCCCTGCAACCAAAGGTCCGGAACTGAAACGTGATCGTTCCGCTGACACTACTCAACCAAACCCGGCTGCTAAATGCAGCGAAATCGGCAAGCACCAGGTCGATAAAAAGAGCTACAGTAGTGTAGCTGTGAGGATCCGACTCGGCATCGTCCCCAAAGACTTGGGAACGAACCCCCTTACAACAGCGCAGACGGCAGCCGTTCAGGAGGCTGTAGTCGACACCTCCATCGAGCTGCTGGGTAAGGCACCCAAACCTCGCTTCAGGGGATCGACCTACATGTCAGGGTGGTTATACTTTGTGTGTGACAACCCAACTACGGCCGATTGGATGAAAACCGATTTTACGGCCATCAAGGACAAAAGTGGACTTGATATTATGCTTATGGAAGAGGAAGCTTTCCCGAAGCCAAATATCGTACGGGGCTACTTCCCACAAAGCACCGGACTACCCATCACGAAAGTGTTGGCGACCGTGGACTCTCAAAATGACGGCTTACATGCACAGAACTTGACTGTCATCCAGAGCACGTCAAATAAGGAGAAAAACCTCCTGCACTTAGTTCTGGCAGTAAGCAACAAGTCTCTGGCTCGACTAATAGAACATAAGTGCCAAGTGGCTTACAGATTTGAAACCATTAAGATGATCATCAAAAGCCAGATGAAAACATCCGTAGATGTAATACCAATCGCTGTAGGAAATCCTACAATCAGCAGTATGGTGGGTGCACCTACTGCCGTAGTAGAAAAACCTACAGCCAGCAGTATGGTGGTTGCACCTATTGCTGTAGTGGACACGCCCAGATGTGAGGAGCCAAAACCCGCTGCCACATTTGGGGCGGCGACCACTAAGGGTCGCCCAAATAAAAGAAACAAACGTCCCCCAACCAAACAAGGGGAATCCTCGATGGGAAATATATCAGAGGATCACTCCCATCGGGCCGGAAACTTCAGGCGTGGAAACAACAAGCCTTACAGAACGAAGGATCCGGCCTACCGTCGCAAATAATGGGTGGGCTGCGTGTGCTGCAGGGCAACCTGCACCATGCCAAAGGTGCCTCGGACACCTTTAGCCTGCGACTGTACCGCGAGAGGATCAGCATTGGGCTAATCCAAGAACCATGGGTCCATAAAGTTAAGATTATGGGCCTGCAAAACAGGTCGCGTAAACTAATTTACGCCACAGGAGGTTCTCCTCCTAAGGCCGCATATGTGATCGACACTAATCTAAATTTTCTCCCCATTCCAGAATTCATCACAAAGGACCTGGCAGCCGTCATTGTGGAAGTCCCCACCGATGGAGGAGTAAGGGAGGTTGTATGCGCCTCCGCTTACTTTCCTGAAGTCCAGGATCTGGTTAGGTATTGCAACCAGAAAAAACACCACCTGGTAATTGGATGCAACGCCAACGCGCACCATACGGAACAGGGCAGCAGCAATTCCAACAAACGAAGAGAGTCACTCCTTGATTTTTTAATCATTAATGAACTCACCGTTGCCAATAGAGGCAACGAGCCCACATTCATAAATGCGGTAAGAGAAGAGGTGCTTGACCTCACCATCTCTAGCCCATTTATCTCAAATGCGATTGGGGACTGGCATGTCTCCAATGAAGCCTCACTGTCTGATCACCAGTACATCAGATTCAACATCTCCGGTGAGGTTAAAGAGGCTGAGCCCGGTTATTAGCCCAAACGAACGAATTGGGCTCGGTTCCAAGCTCAACTCGCCGCAAAAGAGGATATGTTTCTCAAGTCGATTGAATCGGCAGACGATATCAACGAAGCGGCTTACCAGCTCAATGCAGCACTCATCTCATCCTTTAGAGACAGATGTACACCCAGGTCAATTACACACAAACGGTGTGTGCCCTGGTGGAATACTCAGCTTGAGTCCCAAAGGAAACAGGTGAGATCGCTGTTTAACAGAGCTAAACGGTATAATAGTTGGACTGATTATAGATCTGCTCTAACTAAATACAACCTCGAATTGAGGAAATCCAAGAGAACGTCTTAGAGGAAAAATTGCGAGACCATAGACTCGCTTCCAACTGCGGCCCGACTCCACAAAGCGCTATCTCGAGAGCACACAAATGGAATCGGGCTGCTTCGCAAATCAGACGGCACCTTTACCGTCAATCGCAAGGAAACCCTGAATACTTTGCTCGAGGTGCACTTCCCTGGTTCTACTCCTTACTCGATGTCCTCTGACGTTCAAATTAACGTCATAGATAACATCGACAGTAGAACAAATAGCCTCTCTGGTAGACTCTTCAGCCCGGACAGGGTCAAATGGGCAATTGGTTAATTTAAACCCTACAAGGCCCCAGGCAAGGACGGTGTCTTTCCTGCGATCTTATAGAAGGGCTTGAATACAATTCTATCACCACTGATAGTTCTTTTTATGTCTTCCTTCAACCTGGGATATATAACCCAAATTTGGAGAGAGGTCAAACTTGTCTTCATCCCCAAGATTCGGAAGCCAAGTGAGCAACCTAAATCCTATCGCCCTATCAGTTTGACTTCGTTCTTTCTAAAAACAATGGAGAAACTGATAGAGCTCCATATTAGAGGTATCCTGGAAAATCAGACACCTCTGCATCCAGTATGCATATCGCAAAGAGCGATCTACCACCACTTAGTGACGTGCATTGAAAATAGTTTCACACAAAAGGAGATCGCAATCTGCGCCTTCCTCCATATAGAGGGAGCCTTTGATAATACTGGCTATGATTCGATCACCACTGCACTATCCTGCAGGGGTGTGGACCATCCCACTAATCACTGGATTAGGGCGATGCTATATAGCCGTATTATATCAGCCACATGCGGAGAGGTCTCAGTGAAAGTATCGGCGGTTAGAGGATGCCCACAAGGGGGAGTCCTCTCACCACTGCTTTGGTCGATAGTTATCGACGATCTACTACGCAAGATAACCACTCGGGGCTACGTTGTGTCAACGGATATGCTGATGACCTAGTAGTCATTGTTACGGGCAGGTGCGAGATCACTGCCTGTGAGCGCATGCAGCTTGCGCTCCAACTTAACTTTGACTTAACTCTTAATCCCATTTACAAAGAGGAGAAAGGTACAACCCTGCTCAATCCTACTAAATGGCACACGCATAGGATTTTCAGAGGAAGTAAAGTATCTAGGTATTGATCTAGACCGTAGACTCAACTGGAACTCCAATATGAGAAATAAACTCATGAAAGCGACTAAGGCCATGTGGGCCTGTCGACGCACCAACCGTAAAACCCGTGGACTTAAACCTAAGGTAGTCCACTAGCTATATACCGCGATATAAAGACCTGTCGTCAACTACGGGACAAAAGTTGAGCAAAAAACTACAATTGTTAAGCTTTAACGCCTTCAGAGACTAGCGTGTCTCGGCATCACTGGCCAACCTGCCCCACGGCAGCCCAAGAAGCACTAATTGGGCTTACTCCATTGCACCTTTTTATCAAAAAGGTGGCTTTACGCAGTGCAGTCAGAATTCTCTGCTCGGGAACAAAAATGCCATGTAGACCCGCAGGCCACATGTCTATATTATAACACTTTCCCGAGCTGGATATGATTACTACAGTCTCGGACGCATTGCCACACCTTCACCTTTGACAAGAGATTTGAGATACTGATCCCAAACCGCTCAGCATGGGAAAACAGTGATCCCCTGCTAAATGTCAAAGGGGTTAGGTGGTACACGGATGGTTTCAAGATGGCTTCCGGCGTTGGCGCCGGCATCTTTGGACCAAAACGCAAGATCTCGAAGTCCCTGGGAATAAGTCCCAGCATCTTACAGGCAGAACTGCATGCCATCCTAACATGCGTCAATCTAAATCTCGAGACTGGCATTAGAGGAGTAACCATCAACATACTCTCTGATAGCCAAGCAGCACTTAAAGCGCTGAGTTCGTACATGATGACATTGACGTTAATGGACGAACAAAGCGAGACGTCAATGAGGCGTTCGCAAGCATTGAAGCAGAAGCGGCTAAAGTGGGTCTAAGGGTAAATGGAGACAAGACCAAATATATGCTGTCATCCAAGAGAGACGCGCAACACCGACGTCTTGGTCACAGCGTCACCTTCGTCTTGGTCACAGCGTCACCTTCGTCTTGGTCACAGCGTCACCTTTTGAAGTAGTCAAGGACTTCGTCTACCTTGGCTCGATAGTGACAAGCAGCAACGACACTAGCGCTGAGATAAAACGCATAATAACTCTTGCCAATCGCGGCTTCTTCGGGCTCAAGAGGCAATTGAGTAGCAGAGCCCTCTCTCGGAAAACCAAGGTGACACTATATAAGACCTTAATCATCCCAGTCCTCCTTTACGGCGCAGAGGCTAGGACCTTAACAAAAGCGGATGAAGATGCCCTTGGTCGTTTCGAGAGGAAAATTCTGCGCACTATCTACCGTCCCGTTTGTTCAAACGGTGTATGGAGGAGAAGATATAACGAAGAACTGTACGGGTTGTACAGCGACATCGGCCTGGAACGACGTCTACGGATACAGCGTCTAAAATGGCTAGGCCATGTAGAGCGCATGGAAAATACAGCTCCGACCCGAAGAGTCTTCGAATCCACCCCGGAAAGAAGGCGCGGCAGAGGGCGGCCGCATCAACGGTAGCGCACGCAGTTGGAAGGGGACCTTAATCAACTGGGCGTGCGGCGCTGGAAACAGAAACAAAGACCGTGCCAGCTGGAGACGCTTGTTGGTTGAGGCCCAGGTTCTGCACGGACTGTAGCGCCACCTAAGTAAGTAGGTAAGTTTGGGTGATAGTGACGGATGCTTGGACGAAAATCCGGGATTAGCGTTTTTCTTTTAAATGGAATCTTCACACAAAAAAGGTTCCTCTTGAGCTAAAAAAACAGATTCTCAAACTCAAGAACGATGGAAAAAGTTATGCTAACATATCGGCAATCATTGGTAGACCACGATCAACAGTTCAGTATGTCCTTAAAAATTACGAAAAAAATTAAGGATTTGAAATGGCTCCAGGAAGAGGTCGGAAAAAGTTATTAACCGCGCATATGGAGCGCAAAATCGAACGAATGATAAAAATTGATCCAAAGTTAAGTGCGCCGAAAATAGCAGCCGAAATCAAAGCAAGTCATGGAATATCACTTAACCCTCAAACTGTTCGCAATTGCTTGCATTCAAAGGGATATAATGGTCATACGATAAGAAAAAAACCTGATATTTCAAAAGCAAACGTTGAAAAGCGTTTGAACTATGCAAATGTGTACGTTTCGAAGGCAGATGTTTTCTGGGAGAATGTGATATTCGTTGACGCGAGCAAGTTCAATGTTCTTGGGTCAGACGGTCGAAGATTTGTATGGCGAAAACCAAACACATCATTGCAGTTAACTGTGAAACATGGAGCCGGAAGTATCATGGTTTGGGGAGCTATGGAAACTAAACCAAAGACGGGGTGGGTAGTGGGGTATTCTGCAAACAACTTAAGCTGAACAAAGCTCTAAAACTACCAAATCACTGCAGCGTTTTCCAGGCGGAACTGTTGGCTAAAAAAGAGGCATTCTCACGGATAGCCAAGCAGCCTTAAACTCGTTGGAGTCCTACGTGTACACATCAAAAACTAGCCTCGACTGTCGCCTATCTCTTAACGAGATGGCTGAACAGTTCAACATACAACTTATCTGGGTACCGGGACACAGCGACATTCCAGGAAACGAAAGAGCCGACAAACTCGCCAAACAAGGAACGACGCTACAATCAATCGTGGCTTGTGAGGGTATACCCTTTGCAACCATTAAACACAATCTTATAAATCTCGCCAGGACCGAGACGAACCGGAGATGGACTCAGGGACATACCTGCCTCATCACCAGACAAATCTGGCCCTGGCTCAACAGTCAACGGACTAGGAGTATTATCTCCCTAAAAAGAAATGACATCCACAAAGTCATTGGTGTCATCACTGGACACTGCCTTATTGGTAGTCACGCGCAAAAACTAGGTATAACTCCGAATGATTTTTGCAGGAGCTGTCAGGACGAGGAGGAGGTGGAGTCCATTCATCACCTTCTCTGTGCCTGCCCGGCATTCTGCACAATCAGGAAACGATACCTAGGATCTTACTTCCTTAACGATCTGACCAAAGTTCAGCAAGTTGGGATATCTGATCTTCTTAATTTCCTAAGAAGCACTAAATGGTTCCACGAATAGGGGGCAAAACCCCCTCGTAGCTGCACAACGGGCCTTTTTGGCCTATGTGTATTCTTCTCAATTCTCTTTTGGGAAGGCTACGGTCCTACCTACCTACCTAACTATCACGGTTTATGAGTTACAGCCTGGTGACAGACGGACGGACGGACAGCGAAGTCTTAGTAATAGGGTTCCGTTTTACCTTTGGGTACGGGGAACCCTAAAAACGAAAAAAAAAAAATAAAAATAATATTAAAAAGCTTTCTAATTTCAAATACTTTCATTTTTATCTTAAAGAATCAGCTGTACGTACAATTTTTGAATGTAGGGTACATAGTATGCACTAAAGCCAATGACCCAACAGGGAACTACAGAAGCCAAGGGCAACACAATCGCATTGTGTGCAGAAAGCGCCATCCCCAATCCCAATCCAACTCCTCGAACAGTAGTCTCCTATTTAATGCTCTTATCCGTAATCAGGAAATTAGTCTTTAAAGGGTCCCTAAAGAGAATATGATCAAGTCTTGTCTGAAATTCCTAAAAAAAAATCAAAAAAAAAAAAAAAAAAAAAACAAGAGGCAAAAGCTATTAAGGGCACAACCAGTTAAATCAAAGTTTATTGACAGTCTCGTCTCTGTGGCACAGTAGACCAGCTTCTTTGACTTCATCTGAAGAGTTTTTTTTTTTTTTTTTTTTTTTTTTTTCAATTATTAGACGAAAATAATAATAAAGGAGTATGAGCATGATGTACATAAGTATGTATGCAAGTACGAATAACAGATTAAAAATAATCAGGCGGTCCATAACAGTAATATGTATCATCGCGTTTAATGGACTTTTTATTTGCTGGTTTTGCAAATGCAAGAGACAGAAGTGGAGAGTTCTTGTCTCGCAACATATGTACAGACATGCATTGCAGGAGGGAGCACCGTATCCCGTATCAGCATTTGTGTGCATACATATGTATGTACAGAGCATAACTAGAAAACGAGGGTTGGGGGAGGGGTTCTCCGACGTATGTACATATGTATAAATCATTTTGTTTAATTTTGCGTATATATATATATATATATATATGTGTGTGTGTGTTACCTCACTCACTTTTGCTTATCCTTTCTTTCTTGCTTTCTCTTATCGTTGCCGCGCGCCATAAACTCCGATAGCAAGAAAAAAAACAAAAACAACAACAACAAGGGGGAGACAAAAACACCAAGTTTCTAAGCGTGGTTTTTGGGTTTTTGTTTAATAAACTTTTAAACGTGAACGTTCCCTTGTTGTTGATTTATTGTCATATACACTGTTCGTGTCCTTTTCTGTGGTTTTTCGCTTAATTTCTAAACATGCACTAAACATGCACTCAAACATTCCCCCCCCGCCCACAACGTTAAGCAGAAGGCATTGGACGAGTAATAAGGACTAGAGATTGTGGTTGATTCACGTTGTTAAATGGATTTAAAAAAAAACCAAAAAAAAAAAAAAAACGAAAACACCGAAAAGGTTTTCTTCGTGCAATAGACAATCGATAAGCATCTAACACCCGCGAATTATTTTTGCAAACTGAACCTGATGAACAAAATACCGAAATGTTGATGCTGGTCGCTATGTCGGCGATCAAGTTGAATTGCGGAGTTCATGAAGTGATGCAAGTCAATGTGCATGAAGAAGAGTTTTTGTGGGAAAAGGATGGCGCATTTGTAAGTCCACTCTAAATGGGTTTGGTTAGCTTATGTTTTTGTAGCGCAAATGCAGTAATGCTTGCTTATACTGCTCCTGCGTAGGATGTGTTCTACACACGGTATAGTGGATAGACCAAGCAATTTTGCTTTGAACATTTGCTTGTAAAGCGGCCTACACACACGCTACGGATCGAATGGATCTGTTTGAAGTCATTTCGCCACACACTTGTGGATCGGTATACGTTCTTCATTTCATGCTGTTCGCCGTCGAGTAAGGATGGATCGCGGAGAAAAAATAATTTTGTTGTGTGGTGTATATATTGTGTGAAAAAAGGAAAGAAAGGATAATGAAAGAGAAACGTTCACTGTGGATGCAGGAGTGGTTTCTGATCCTAATAACTTATTCATATATAGATACATGCATTCACAAATATGTGAATGAGGGTCTCATAATTCTATTGCCCATTGCCTGCGGGTGTTTATTGCTTGTTTCATTTTATAGCCTGTTTTCATTTTATGATTCGATGTTCACAGTTTTATAACATACATTTGTGCACATACCAATCATAAATACAATCATAAACATATAAACAGACTGCATAGATGCATTCTAACAACTTCGGGTGGACGTTTCCTAGACATCGTCAACCGCGCCACACACACGCTACCGATCGCAGGAATATCAAACTCATTTGATAACTTGCGATCTGTAGCAGACTGTGCCACACACACGACGATCTGTTTGAATCGCAACATTTTCAACCCCGCCACACACACACTACCGAATGCAAGAATATCAAACTCGTGTGAAAACTTGCGATCTGTAGCAAACTAGCCCACACACAGGACGATCTGTTTGAATCGCAACCGATCCATTCGATCCGTAGCGTGTGTGTAGGCCGCTTAAGGTAATTCCCTCTGTTTGGGCAAAATGATGGATTTCGATCGTTTGCTAAGTTTTTTTTTTTTTTTTTTTTTTTTTTATAAAATCTTTTCGTCGAGTTTCAAATAAATATTTAAAATTAAATTTAAAGTTAATATTAAAATCGAAAGACATAGCTATTTAATAAATGAATACAGTGGAATCTCCATAACTCGAACTCCCAAAATGAAAGAAAAAAAAATTCGACTTTTACAGAAACTTCCACTTAAAGAAATTAAAACAAAAATTACACATTTAACTCGCTTTTGGCCGCGGCTTCGCTCGCGTTAAATTCGGGGTAACACGGTTCGGAACAGAATGTTATTTCAATACGCTACTGTAGACGATATTACTGCAGGCGTGACATGCGAACATGCCAAGGTTATAAAGCCAGAACGGAAGCCTGCAGGGATGAGAACGGACACCTAGTAGTAGAATCGCAGTCGATGCTGAGAATATGGATAACCCACTTCTGCAGACTGTATAACGGCGATGTTAGTCAATATACCGCTGTCAGGCAGAATGATCCATTTCTAATCGACAAAGACCGTAGAGAATTCTGTCCCCCTAACCTCGACGAAGTTAAGATTGCCATATCGAAGCTCAAGAATAAAGCTGCTGGCACAGACGGACTCTTTGCTGAGCTCTTCAAGGCAGGTGGGGATGACCTGGTTAGGAGCATGCACCAGCTCATCTGTAAGATATGGTCAGAGGAAAGCATGTCCGAGGAATGGAGTCTCAGCATCGTATGCCCGATCCACAAGAAAGGAGACCCCTCTAATTGCGCCAACTACAGAGGAATAAGTCTCCTTATCATCGCCTACAAAATCTTCCCTGCCGTTTTGTATAAATGTCTAATATGTCTAATATGTAATATGTCCTTATCAGTGCGGATTCAGGCCAGGGAAGTCCACCATCACCCAAATCTTCATACTACGGCAGATCCTGGAAAAAACCAATGAATTTCAAGTCGACACTCACCACCTATTTGTCGACTTCAAAGCCGCATACGACAGCGTAATAAGAGACGAGCTATACAACGCTATGTCTACCTTTGACATACCTGCTAAACTCGTCAGACTATGCAGGATGACTTTGGAGAATGCTCGCTGCTCCGTCCGAATCGGTGAACACCTTACCGATAGTTTTGATGTCAAAAAAGGATTTAGGCAGGGTGATGCGCTGTCGTGTGATTTCTTCAACATCATATTGGAAATTATTGTGCAAAAATCACTGGCCAATACAAGAGGCACAATCTATTTCAAACCCTCGCAACTCCTTGCATACGCCGACGATATTGACATAATAGGTAGATCGCAGCGAGATGTCAATGAGGCGTTTGCGAGTATTGAGTTCGAGGCGGCGAAAGTTGGTCTGGCGGTAAACGAGGGCAAAACTAATTATATGCTGTCATCAAAAAAGGACACTCACCACCGACGTCTCGGCCAGAACGTTTGTATAGGCAGATATAAGTTCGAGGTAGTTAAGGACTTCGTCTACCTTGGCTCCGCAGTGACCTGGAACAACGACATCAGTTCCGAAATCAAACGAAGAATCACTCTTGCCAATCGCTGTTTCTTTCGGCTCAGGAGGCAACTGAGTAATAGAGCCCTCCCCCGAACGACAAAGTTGACTCTATATAAGACCCTTATCATCCCGGTCCTGTTGTACGGCGCAGAAGCATGGACACTATCAAAAGCGGATGAGGAGGCCCTTGGTCGGTTTGAGAGAAAGATTTTGCGCGTGATTTTTGGGCCTATAAAAGCAGACGGGGGATGGAGGAAAAGATTTAACCACGAACTTTACGGGCTGTACAGTGACATGAGTCTAGTCAGGCGTCTACGGATTTAACGCCTAAGATGGCTGGGCTATGTAGAACGAATGGACACCACAGCCTGGAGCAGCCCGGAGAGTCTTTGAATCCAACCCCCAGGGACGAAGAAGCAGAAGACGGCCGCACTTAAGATGGCGCACACAGGTGGAAGGGGACCTCAGCCAACTGGGGCATGTTGGTTGAGGCCCAGGTTCACCCCGAACTGTAGCGCCCACTAAGAAGAAGATGACCAACAATATTGTAGATAATAATTACAAGAGAATAGTAGTGGCAAAAAATAGTGATATTTGCCACATCAGCAAGTGAAAATATTAACACGAATTTAGGCAAAAGAAAACAAATTAGAGATTACATAAGCCATATCAAGGCAGTCGACATACGGCCTCCTCGCGGCGCCCTCTGGATAAACCTCTTCAACAACCGTTGGGAGGTGAACAAACGTATGCAGCGGAAAAAAAAACCCGACCAGAATGGCGGTTGTGCGGCGGGCTAACAATCCGCCCACGTAAAAAAAACTTAAAGTTATGAATGAGCAAGATGCCTCGGATACACGGACGGATACTCGACGACGACAACGCACGAAAAAGGAACACGATTTGCGAGTATGCTCCTGGAATGTCAGAACCCTGTACACACCCGGAGCTGCTCATAAACTAGAAGGAATCCTCATGCAGTACAAGGCGGATATTACTGCGGTCCAGGGAATAAGCTGGATAGGAAACGGTATGATGAGGAAGAAAAACTGCGACATGTATTACAGCTGTCACAAAAGATTGCACTTGCTGGGATGCGGACTTGTCGCGGGAAGCGGTTAAGGTCGAAGGTTTAACCCAATAAGTGATCGCCTGGCTGTGATCCGCATCAGAGGCAGATTTTATAATATCAGCCTTATATGTGCACACGCCCCTACCGACGAGGCTGAAGACCCTATCAAGGAGGACTTCTATGACCTCCTGGACAACGCCTACGGAGCTTGTCCGGAGTACGATGTAAAAATCGTGCTCGGGGACTTCAACGCCAAAATCGGTAAGGAGAACACCCTTGGCGGAGTGATCGGAAAGCATAGCCTCCACGATACAACAACAGATAACGGCTTCCGACTCGCTGACTTTGCGACAGCTCGTAAGTAGCACAAGATTCCCTCGCAAGCGAATCCACACAGCAACCTGGCGATCTCCGGACGGTCGAACCGCCAACCAAATCGACCATGTGCTCATTGACGCAAGGCACTCGTCAAACATCCTGGATGTGCGAACATTCAGAGGGGCAAATGTCGACTCTGACCATTTCCTCGTAGCAGCAAGATTCAGAGCTCGACTGTCCAATGTCAGAAAGCTGCACCAGCCCATCAGGAGGAGGTTCGACATTGGGCGCCTGAGCACACCGGAGGTTACCAAAGTCTACAGGGAGCAGCTGAGCGAAAGACAAGAAACCCGTGGCATGATGGCGAGTGTGAGCAGGGGAAAACCAGGGCAGCGCAAGAAGAATACCGAGCCAGAAGAAGGGAGGAGAAAAAACTACTGCGACAAAAGAAAAGAATCTTCGCAGCCTCCCAGCTCAAGGATATCGAAGAGTCTAGGAATATACATAAAACACGAGCCTTTTACAAGAAAGCCAAAGGCCTTGCAGAAGGCTTCAAAAAGGGCACCCAGGCTCTTCGAAACGACGGTAATCTTGTCATCGACCCGCAGGGAATAGTGGATGTATTTAAGCAGCATTTCCAGCAGCTGCTTAACGAGCATGACGAAGAGAGAGTGGTAGGGACCGAGGAAATCCCAACTCCAGCTGCTGAAGTAGTCTTCCCACCCAGCATCGAGGAAGTCGCCATAGCTATTCAGAAGCTGAAGAATAACAAGGCCGCAGGCTTAGATGGCTTGCTATCAGAGCTCTTCAAGGCTGGCGGCGATGTTCTGGTAGAGAGCATGCACCAGATCATCTGCAGAATTTGGGAAGATGAAAGCATGCCCGACGACTGGAATACCAGCTCTATATGACCCATCCACAAAAAAAGGCGATCCTACCTCTTGCAACAACTATAGAGGTATATCCCTGCTCAATGTCGCATACAAGATCCTGTCTAGCGTATTGTGTGAACGTCTAAAGCCACCGCACTAATCGGCAGCTACCAGTGCGGCTTCCGGCCCGGCAAATCAACTATAGACCAAATTTTCACACTTCGACAAATCCTGGAAAAGACCAACGAGTTTCGAATCGATACACACCATCTTTTCATCGATTTCGACGTACGAACCTTCCTAGGGGCCAACATCGGTACGAATGAGGATATCAAGAATGCTTAGGAGTCGAGTAGGACTACGTAAGTTTGACGTTGGAAAGCTACAATCGCAAGAGACTGCCAAAATCTTTGCCGATCGTGTCTCCTCAAAGCTCTCTCAAAATCCGCCCACAGCAGCACAAACAATAGAGCAGGAATGGGCGCATTACCAGAGCACCGTCAGAGACGCTGCCTCACAGGTGCTGGGTTTCAAACCGCCACCACTTAGAAACCCCTGGTTCGATGAACAGTGCGAACAAACCCATGCAGCAAAACAAGAGGCAATAAGGCCGTACTGCAACGACAGACGAGAGCTGCTCGCGAAATCTATGAGCAGAAGAGAAGAGAGGAACACACGCTTTTCAGAAGCAAGAAGAAAGAGCACGGAAAGCGTGAGATCGAGGAGATGGAGAGATGCTTCCGCAGGAATGACGCCCGTAAGTTTTACAATAAGGTAAAACGAACATACCATGGCTACAAAGCCAGAGCGGCGGCCTGCAGGGATGAAAATGGAGAACTGGTAGTAGAGTCGCAGTCGATGCTGAGGATTTTGAAAGACCACTTCTGCAGACTGTATGACGGCGATGATAGACAAGATACCGCTGTCAGGCAGAACGAGCCATTCGTAATTGACGTAATGACGATGTAACAGAATTCAGTCCATCCGACCTAGACGAAGTCAAAATAGCGATATCAAGACTTAAGTCTAATAAAGCCGCGGGCGCAGGCCATCTGCAGAGCTTCTGAAGGTGGCTGGAGATGAGCTGGTAAGGTGCATGCACCATCTTATTTGCAAGGTATGGTCGGAGGAAAGCATGCCCGACGAATGGAATCTCAGCATCGTTTGCCCGGTCCATAAGAAAGGACCACCTATAGGGGAATAAGTCTCCTTAACATCGCATATAAGATCTTCTCTGCCGTATTGTGTAAACGTCTGAAACCGTTTGTGGATAACCTGATCGGCATTTATCAGTGTGGTTTCAGGCTAGGTAAATCCACAATAGACCACATATTTACGCTACGGCAGATCTTGGAGAAGACCACCTTTTCATCGACTCCAAGGCCGGGTATGACAGCGTGTATAGAGATGAGCTATAGAACGCCATGCCTAGTTTTAACATCCCTGTCAAACTCGTCCGACTGTGCAGGATGACAATGGAGAATTCTCGCTGCTCCATTAAGGTCGGTAATGAGCAAACCGAGACCTTTGATGTTAAAAAAGGATTTAGGCAGGGCGACGCGCTGTCGTGCAACTTTTTCAACATCGTGCTTGAAAAGATCGTGCAAGAGTCACTGGCCAACACAAGAGGTACGATTTATTTCAAGTCTACGCAATTGCTTGCGTACGCCGACGATATTGACGTAATTGGACGAAAACAGCAAGACGTCAATGAGGCTTTTGTGAGCATTGAGGTAGAAGCGGCTAAGATGGGTCTCAAGGTTAATGAGGGTAAAACCAAATATCTGCTTTCATCTAAGAGACGGACAACACCGACGTATTGGCCAGAACGTCACCATGGACGGATATAACTTTGAAGTGGTCAAGGAATTCGTCTACCTTGGCTCACTGATGACCAGCGACAACAACACCAGCGCTGAGATAAAACGCTGAATCACTCTTGCCAACCGCTGTTTCTTTGGGCTCAAGAGGCAATTGAGAAGTAGAGCCCTCTCATCATCCTGCACAGTCTGACGAGTTTGGCAGGAATGTTAAAAATTGACATGGCTCTGTATAGCTCGTCTCTATAAACACTGTCATACGCGGCTTTAAAGTCGACGAGAAGATGGTGCGTGTCGACCTGGACTTCATGGGTCTTCTCCAAGATCTGCCGTAGTGTAAATATTTGGTCTATCGTGGATTTTCCTGGCCTGAAACCACACTGGTAGGAACCTATCAGATTGTCCACGAACGGTTTCAGGTACTTACACAGTACGGCAGAGAGGATCTTGTACGCGATGTTCAGGAGGCTTATCCCTCTGTAATTGGCGCAGTCATAGGGGTCTCCTTTCTTTTCTTTCTTATGGACCGGGTAAACGATACTGAGATTCCATTCATCTGGCATGCGTTCTTCCGACCATATCTTGCAGATGAGTTGGTGCATGTTCCTAACCAGCTCATCGTCAGCTGCTTTAAACAGCTCCGCGGGGAGTCCGTCTGCTCCAGCAGCTTTATAAGACTTAAGTTTCGATATCTTAACATCGATTAGGTCGGGTGGACGGGATTCTCCTTCGTCTTCGTCCATTGTGAATGGTTCGCTCTGCCCGACGGCGGCATTTTGACTATCATCGCCGTTATACAGTCTGCAGAAGTGGTCCTTCCACAATCTCAGCATCGACTGTGACTCGACTACTAGTTATCCGTGCTCATCCCTGCAGGCTTCTGCTCTGGCTTTATAGCCTTGGCATGTTCGTTTTACTTTCTGGTACAATTTTCGAACGTCGTTCTTGCAGTAACATCTCTCCATCTTTTCGATCTCGCGCTTCTCGTGCTCCTTCTTTTTCCTTCTCAGAAGCGCATGCTCCTCCCTCCTTTTCTGTTCATAGAGCTCGCGGGCAGCTCTCGTCCGTCGATGCAATGTGGCCATGTATGCATTCTGTTTCTCTACATGGGCCTGTCTGCACTCATCATCAAACCAGGGGTTTCTCGACGGTGGTGGCTCGAAACCGAGTATATCTGAGGCGGCCTCCCAAATGGCTTTCTGACAACGACTCCATTGCTGCTCTATGGTTTCTGCAGATTGCATCGGGACCTGAGAGAGCTTGAGGGAGACTTGATCGGCGAAGGTCCTGGCGGTCTCCTGCGATTGCAGCTTTCCGACGTTAAATTTTGGTGTTCTTACTCGACTCCGTTGGTTCCGAGAAATTCGCATCCGTGCCTTGGCTGCAACAAGGTAATGATCCGAGTCGATGTTGGCTCCTCGAAAGGTTCGGACATCTAGGATGCTGGAGGAGTGTCTGCCGTCGATCGCAATATGATCAATTTGGTTGGTTGTCGATTGATCGAAAGACCGCCAGGTCCCCTTATGGATGTTGAGGTGTGGGAGTCGTGTACTTGCTACTACCAGGTTATGTCCCGCCATAAAGTCCACTAGCCTTAGTCCGTTTTCTGACGTGGTGTTGTGTAGGCTGTGCTTTCCAATGACCCGTTCAAAGATAGCTTCCTTACCCAGCTTCGCATTGAAATCTCCTAGAACGATTTTGGTGTCATAGCTGGGACATTGCGCATACGTTCTGCCTAGGAGATCATAGAAGTCGTCTTTATGTCGGTCATCTTTCTCCTCTGTGGGGGCGTGGACATATAGTCAGCTTATATTGCCGAGATTGGGCTTGATGCGGATAGTTATGAGGCGTTCGTTTACTTTTTTCCTGAGTCTGCCTCCACATCCGAATAAGCGTTGTTTATTTTCTCTGTAGCAGTTTCCGTAGTATATATCACAGTTTTTCATCCGCTTTTTGCCTGGCCCATCCCATCGCACTTCTTGGAGCGCGGTAATGTCTGCCTTATAGCAGTCTAAAGAGTTGACCAGTTGTTCGGCTGCACCTGGTCTGTTGAGGTTCCTAACGTTCCAGGTGCAGAACTGAAATTCGTTTCCTTTGCGGGGGTCGTCAACATGTAATCCGTCCGTATACGGGGCTATTGGTTGTCTCTGAACAAAATTTTTGTTTTAGGCGATAGGGATGTTAGCCCTAAGCCCAACCCTCAACCTGGAGGGCCAGGTTCCTCTTTCCCCAAGAACAAGGGGTCGGGTCGCTGCACACATTGGTTCACTACCTGGCGGGTGCCAGTATAGCTATCCAGGGGAGGCCACGCGGAGGCTGTGTGTCAACTTGGATTGAGCAGGGACAGAGATCGAAGCTGGCGTTTGCCAAGCTAAACGCGATCAACTTATTTGCTCTGTTTGTTCGCTTCCTTCTCGCCAAACCATAATAGACCTAGATAATATAATGATTGTAATGGATTTATACACATACAGTCCCACTATCTCCGAAATGTCTATAAAATTAATTTCAGAACAGCCGGTCTTCTCACGTCACAGTAACTTACTTACTTACTTATCAGGCCAGCGATCCATGGAGGATCTGAGCCTGAGCTATAGCTGCCTTGCATCCTTGACGGTCCCGGGCACGCTGCTTCCAGTTGTCAAGACCAAGATGTCTTACATCCGCGATTACTTGGTCTTTATACCGGAGGCTCGGTCTTCCTCTTCTTCTCGAACCAGGAGGCTCGGAGTCGAAGACCCTCTTAGCTGGAGCGTTGATGTCCATGCGCTCGATGTGGCCGAGCCAGTGTAGTCGACGGATCCTTGCCCTCCGGACTACATCCACATCTTGGTACAGCGCGTAGAGTTCGCGGTTGTGTCTTCTTCTCCATTCACCTTCCTCACAGACAGAACTAAATATTCGGCGCAGAATTTTTCTTTCGAAATAACCCAAAATCAGCTCCGCTGTCCTGCTTATCGTCCAGCTTTCGGCTCCGTACAGCAAGACTGGCAGAATGAGCGTTTTGTAAAGCATGACTTTGGTCTTTCGAGTGAGGAGGTTTGACCCCAGTTGTTTGGACAAGCCGAAGTAGCAGCGGTTGCCAAGGGCGCTTCTATGCCGGATCGCCACTGTGGTGTCATTTGTGGAATTTACGTTTGCTCCGAGGTAGACGAACTCCTTAACTACCTCGAAATTGTAGCTGTCAATTGTTAAATTTTGTCCCAGGTGGTGAGCGACGGATTGGTTTTTGCTTGACAGCATGTATTTCGTTTTGTCCTCATTGATCTTAAGACCAACTCGTTTCGCCTGTTCTTCAATCGCCGTGAATGCTTCCACAATGCCACGGCGAGAACACGCGATGATGTCGATATCATCCGCGTATCCTAGCAGCTGGATGGACTTGTAGAAGATAGTGCCTTCCCTGTTGACGCCTGCCCGTCGCACTATCTGCTCCAGCACTAGGTTGAAGAAGTCACATGACAGCGCATCTCCTTGCCGAAATCCGGTGCATGTTTCGAATGGTACCGAGGTCCTAAAACCGAATTGCACGGTGCATCGCGTGTTTTTTAGCGTGGCGCGACACAACTGGATCAGTTTTACCGGGATCCCGAATTCGGCCATCGCACCAAACAGTTCTTCATGATGAATGCTGTCGTATGCGGCTTTGAAATCGATGAAAAGATGGTGTGTATCGATTCGAAACTCGTTGGTCTTTTCCAGGATTTGTCGAAGTGTGAACATTTGGTCTAAAGCCGATTTGCCGGGCCGGAAGCCGCACTGGTAGCTGCCGATTAGTGCGGTGCAAAATGGTTTTAGACGTTCACACAATATGCTGGACAGGACATACCTCTATAGTCCTTGCAAGAGGTAGGATCGCCTTTTTTGTGGATGGGGCATATAGAGCTGGTATTCCAGTCGTCGGCCACGTCACAGTAACACAGTACAAAAACAATGGTAAATTGGATGTCATTTATTTTAAATTTGTTACGTCTAAATACGTTACAGAACTTTTAATCTTGTGGACATTGAATAACAAACAAAGGTTATATCAACTTATAAAATATACTTTTCTCTTTAAGGCAAACGCTTTTTCAAAAGACTCTCAAGTTTTTTCATTCTCCCTCTATCATTTAACGAGGCATTTGGAATTAAGTCCAGTTTCTTCTCTGAGTTTGCTACAAGGCTACCGAATAGAAATGTGCGCTTATTAGGTGTACCACTGTCTAGACTGGAACTACTTTCCGCCATTATGTTATCCTCTTTATCGATAGAAGTTTGCATTTGTAGGGGCGTATTGCCAGAGGGTAATATGTATTCATCACCTGAAGTTGCATCAAGTGGGGCCGAGCGTTTTAACATTTCGATAAGTTGAGTTTGATCTAATCGTTTCACTGATTTCATGTCGAGAATTTTTCGAAATTCCGTTATGGTAAGATTAGATAGGAGCTTTAAGACTTGAGTTGTAAATTCCGAAGCTGGTTGAATCGGTGTCATAACCACTTTAATAATCATTTCGGCGCGTGTCATATCCTTAACTACCACTTTTGTATAACTGGTTGGTGCTTTACGAATAACATTTGATCCAATTGATGGAAGGCTTAAAAGTGCTGTTTTTAAACTGTGTGTATCGAGAAGTAATTGCTCGCATCCTAAAATATTGACCACACCATCTGAATTGGATGGCCTACATTTGTATAATGTGTTGACGAATTTTGGAATAAAACTTCTTACAAATTTATGACAAAATTGTGTAAAGTATTTACGAGAGCTAGATAAATTGTCTCGAATGATTGGAATGTTCTTTTTTAAATGTGCAATTATGGTATTTATATAAGAGCTTTGGTCTCCAACGTTGTTGATGTTTTGCCATTGAATCTAAAAATATTTATATTTCTTGAGATGTGTACACTCTGAAATAAAGTACTTGCCTTGCTCATAACTGTTAATGGTGCTTCACATCCATTCTCTAGGTCCTGCACCAACATCTGAATGCAATTTGAAATTGTCCTGCAAAGGATTTTAAAACAATCACCATATGTATGTACCAATTCGAAAGCCTGCCACGAATAATACGTAAAAAGGCACACATATACATATATAGTCAAGGTAGTCATATACGAACTGGTTGTATGTATGTATTATGGCGTTACAGTCCATGAAGGACCAAGGCCGAGCTTCTCTCAATCATCCATGTTTTATGTGATTTTATTTTCCCATAGGTGAAATTCGAGAATCCTTTTCTTGAGGAGAAGCACCGTGAAAAACAGGTTCAATGATATGGCTGTTGCCGGGATTCGATCCCGTGTCATCGGCGTCAGAGTCCAACACACTAACTACTGAGCCCTCACAGTATATAGTCCATCGAAATTCATCCTCTGCGTATGCAATAGTAACACCAAAAAAGGCATGAACGAATTAATGAGAATTATAACCAATGCGAAATTTGGTCGGCTCTCGTCCTATCTAGGACAACCACCCCTGAGAGTTAACGAACACATCAACAACCCAAACCACTGCACTCCGTTCAAGTTCAAACTCTTGAACCTGCGCGAACGAGAGCCAACCAAATTCCCCGTGGGTTATAGTCCGTAGTAATTCGTTCAAGCACTTTTATATTGCAGTGCCCCCGCCAAGTAGATGGTGAAGGACTAGCAAAGGCCTCGTAGGGGTAGCATCTGCCGACGGATGCTGGCCCGACAAAAAGCGAGTAAGAGCCTCTGCAGCCGAACATCTTGCAGCTCTGCTAGTCAGGTCCTACTTCCACCTCCTCGTGGTGCCATCTGGAAATTTCCTTAAAAGGGAAATTACTGACGGAAGATGCCGAATGGCGAGTATCCTGCGCCACCAAACAGGATTAGTGTCGGTTGGGCTACGGTCTAGCGAACCATAGCCGTAAAACCACTAATTGCTCAGAAACAAAAAACAGCCTCGGATAATAAAACGGAACGGATCTATGTTGACGACCCTATAAGAAAACAAAAAACAAACAAGGACCTTCGGTTCTGTACGTGGAATGTTAGGTCCCTAAACAGACAACGTGCGGCCGAACAACTTGCGGACGCCCTAGACCGCTATAAAGCGGACATAACCGCCATCCAGGAAATGCGATGGAATGGACCGGGTAAAAAGCGGATGAAAAACTGCGACATTTACTACGGTGACTGTTATAGGGAGAGAGGACAGAGACTATTTGGATGCGGATTTGTTGTTAGAGGTGGACTAAGACATAAAGTCCTAAGTTTCCAGTAAGTGAGTGAACGCCTCATAACGATCCGCATCAAGGCAAATTTCTGTAACATCAGCCTCATATGCGTCCATGCCCCCACGGAAGACAAGGATGACTCAATCAAAGATGATTTCTTTGATCTCCTAGACCGAACATATACCAAATGCCCCAGCTATGATACCAAAATCATACTAGGGGATTTCAACGCTAAGCTGGGTAAAGAAAGCATCTTTGAGCGGGTCATCGGCAAACACAGCCTACATGACACCACATCCGATAACGGACATAGGCTGATCGACCTTGCCACGGGGCGAAATCTTCTTGTAGCCAGCACACGATTTTCCCACCTCGATATATACAAAGGCACCTGGCGGTCGCCAGATCATTCAGTCACCAACCAGATTGACCACACCGCGATTGACGTCAGACACTCCTCCACTATTCTTGATGTTCGCACTTTCCGAGGAGCGAACATCGATTCAGACCACTATCTTGTAGTAGCCAAGATACGTCAGCGCATAACACGAACACCGCGGAGTGGAGTTAGAACACCAAGCTATGACGTCGGAAAGCTACTATCGCCGGAGATCGCCAGTGCTTTTGCCAACCGCGTCTCCCTTAAGCTCTCCGATACACCTCAATCCTCCACTCAGTCAGTAGAGCAACAATGGAGCCTGTGCAAACAAGCCCTGAAGAGCACAGCAACGGAAGTGCTGGGCCTTAAAGCTCCACCACGACGAAACACCTGGTTCGAACGGAGGCCTGTAAGGATGAGAACGGACACCTAGTAGTAGGATCGCAGTCGATGCTGAGAATTTGGAAAAACCACTTCTGCAGACTGTATAACGGCGATGACAGCCAACATATCGCCGTCAGGCAGAATGATCCATCTTTTAACGACGAAGATCGCAGAGAATTCCGTCTCCCTGACCTCGACGAAGCTGAGATTGCCATGTCGAAACTTAAGTCGAATAAAGCTGCTGGCGCAGATGGACTGTCTATTGAGCTCTTCAAAGCGGCTGGCGGTGAGCTGGTTAGGAGCATGCACCGGCTCATCTGTAAGATATGGTCAGAGGAAAGCATGCCCGAGGAATGGAGTCTCAGCATTGTTTGCCCGATCCACAAAAAAGGAGATCCCTTGGACTGCGCCAACTATAGAGGAATAAGTCTCCTTAATGTCGCATACAAGATCTTCGCTGCCGTTTTGTGTGAACGCCTGAAGCCATTCGTAAACAAGCTGATAGGTCCTTATCAGTGTGGCTTCAGGCCAGGGAAGTCCACCATCGATCAATTCAATTTCGAGGTAGTTAAGGAGTAAGGAGTTAAGGAGTATGTCTACCTCGGGGCAAACGTAAATTCCACAAATGACACTACAGTGGAGATCCGGCATAAAATCGCCCTTGGTTGCTACTTCGGCTTGTCCAAACAACTGGGGTCAAAACTCCTCATTCGAAAGACCAAAGTCATGCTTTACAAAACGCTCATTCTGCCAGTCTTGCTGTACGGAGCCGAAAGCTGGACGATAAGCAGGACAGCGGAGCGGATTTTGGGTTCTTTCGAAAGAAAAATTCTGCGCCGGATATTTGGTCCTGTCTGTGAGGAAGGTGAATGTAGAAGAAGACACAACCGCGAACTCTAAGAGCTGTACAAAGATGTGGATGTAGCCCGGAAGGCAAAGATCCGTCGACTACACTGGCTCGGCCACATCGAGCGCATGGACATCAACGCTCCAGCTAAGAGGGTCTTCGACTTCGAGCCTCCTGGTTCGAGAAGAAGAGGAAGACCGAACCTCCGATGTAAAGACGAAGTAATCGCGGATGTAAGACATATTGGTCTGAATAACTGGAAGCAGCGTGCCCGGGACCGGGCACCGGGTAAGTAAGTAAGTGTAGGGTAGTGCTGCAGAGTAATGTAGTGTAGGATTGTAGTAGTGTAGTTTTCTAGTGTAGGGGTGTAGTGTTATACTAGTGTAGTATTGTCATAATGTCTGCTATCTGTTGGTCTTCCTAATGTAGGGTTGTAGTAGTGTAGTGTTGTAGTGCAGGGTTGTAGTGTAGTGTAGAGTAGTGTTGTATTGTACAGCAGTGTTATAGTGTAGGGCAGTGTTGTAGTTAATGAGAATATTCAATCAGGATCCCTACAAGGTATCTATTTATAAGTAAACTAAACGAAAATCATGACTCCGCTCAATCTTCAATTTCTAGCCCCAACAGCAATTTCTAGCACGCAAGACAAATTCAAAAAAAAATGTTTGAAAAGAAAAAAAAAAAAAAACAGATAGAAACGAAACTAAAAAACAAAAAAACAAAACAATAAGTAAGTTATCACATCGCCAGCGGCGCTGACCGAACATGCGCGACCTTGACCGTGGATTGCATCAGCCAATGCATACGAACGCATGCTGACAAAGCATGTATGCGTTTCCGATCAGGTAACCGTGCTCGGTAATCTACACCTGTGCAACCGTGGGAACGGGCAAGCGTGCGAATCATCGTGTCAGCATTTAGTGAAGTTCAAGCGAGGTGGCGAGCGTATGCCAAGCAGATCGAGGAGGCAGTCTTCTGGTGACATCGAACACAGAAACAATAAATTAGTTTGAATAGGAAATAAAATTATAAAATTGTATTCGTGCGTTTGAACTAGTAAGTCGAACAGTTGGGTCAGCCGTCAGGCTGACGTTCGCGTTTTTTTTGGCTTCCCCTTAAGGGAATGCATTTACTAAGTAGAAAACTGAAGCAATATTTGCCACTTGTTCGGACATACATATTTACATATGTATGTACGTACTGTACTGTAGTATCACATTTTCGTAGATATATTTTACATTACAAACTCACCTGTGGAAAATGTCCTGTTCCTCGGATAAATCAATTTTATTCGAATAGGTCGAGTCAATTTTAAATTTCAATTTATTTTCTAATTGCTGTACAGTCTCAAGGCAGTATTCAGATGTTGTAAGAACACAACATATCAATATTATATCTGTTTTGTTAAGTCTTTGAGATTCGCCATCTTTGAGAAAGTTATAAAAAACTTGACCAGCGGCCGTTGATAGATTCTGAAAATCCTTCGTTAGCAGTGACACTGAATTACCTTAATAAAGAGTAAGATGAATAAATTGATGAAGACTATATGAAAGCGGACCCACCTATACTTTGAGCAGCTTGTACTTTTGGTAAATTGATGTCTAAAACTCTATTTGCATATTCTCTCAAATACTTTTTGAAGATCATAGAAAGTTCATACATAGCTTGTTCATTACTTAATTGTGTACATTGAACAAGGCATTTCTTGTAAAACATAAATAAATCTACAGAGCTAAAAACGCAAAAAGATAACATTCTATTTACAATAACGTAACAGTGGGTGATACCTGGGAAATACTGTAGTTTTGACTTCTGTAGCTCTAAATGGTTCTTTAGACATTTCAGCGAAACGCTCCATTAATTCGCTCAAGTTTCGATCAATGCTTTTAATATATATACCTAAATGTGGTTTGAAGCAGGAACCAATTAAATTGTGAAATGTATCATGCTGATTGATGTCTTCATTGTTTGATGATGAACTAATATCTAATGGCTTCAAATTATCATTTGTCACGGTAGTCCTTATAAATCGCTTCGACAGTAACTGCTCAAACGCCTGAGTTTTATTGATTGCGAATAGAAGCAGACGAACATCGATTTCGTTTAAGCGTTTTGCCATGATGGCAGAGAGGACTTCACGAGTTGTATTACAAAATTGCACAGCTATCTTCTCAGAAACTTCCCAGTCTGGTGGAAATATGAAGCTAAACTTCTGCTCAAAATCTAGCAAATGCCTTTTTAGCCAAGCATAGCGTTTGTCAATTTTATCCAACCATGCAATGTCTTGGTTTTCATGGAAAAGTTGTAAGTATTCTTCTAATTGCTGTTGAGTAAACCATTTTAGTAAATTCTTCTTAACATTTGCATCTAGAACCGAAACAACTTTGCAAGCATCAGCTAATTGAACAAGTGGAAGACAATGTCCACTGGTCGATTTTTTTTGGGAATGTGAAAAGGCTGCCTTGAAATCATCCACAATTTGTTGCGCAAGGGCAACCTGTATCTGTTCAACACTGTGCGATAAATTCTAAAATGAAAAATGATTAGTTTTACAAAACAATAATAGCATAATCGCCCAGTTTTTCAAAGGCATACCTTCATTTCTTGTATATCACGGTACTGTTGGAAATGCTGATTAACTTCTGTAATTGCTTGCAAAGGATTTAAGATTTCACCGTACAAACGCTTTTCAATTAACTTATTTAGACTGTCAACGCCTCCTACTAACATATGTAGATGATTAAGAGTAGTTATAGCTGAAGTCAAATTTTTTTTCGCACAATCCAACTGTTTAATGTCACACGTTATTTCTTTTACCATTTCCTCGGTTTTTTCTGCTCGTGCCTTGACCTCAACTATTTGCGTATACAGGCGGCTAATAACTTTCTGTGCATCATTTAGGGCGACCCTCCCATCTTGCCCAGTATTTGTCTGTCCACGCACTACGCTGCGTATACTGTCTTCTATTACCGTGGATTCAAATTGCATCTTAGCAATTACATCATCTATACCAGCTAGAGACTGTTCGTTTGGAAATATTTGATTTATATAATCAATTGCGTTGAAATTGGATGCATCCATAGGTTCTGCGGTTTCGAGGACCTATTAGAAAATTGAATTTATAAATATAAATATGTAACACTAGATAAGAACTTGATGGTTGTAGTCCAAAATCCCCAAAAACTATTGCTGCGGAGACACAAACCGACGGTTAAGTTCGAATTTCGCTGTCGAAGTTCGAAAGCTCTGGTGAAGGGGAAATTGGAATGATCGAAACTTCTAACGGCGTAATGCTAATTGTCAGAGCATTCTAGAGATTTCCGAAGGGGAACTTCTGACGGCGAACATTCGAGAAGGTGGACCGAGAGCTATATAAGCGCGAACACTCGCCCAAGAGATTCATTCAGTTTGTGGCATTAAACAGCGTGTGACAAGTCGGTGTGATCAAACAGTGTGAAAATGAAAGCTCTCAATAAAGGTTTGTTTGTGTAATAAGGTTTAAAGTGGATAGTATAGGATAATAAATAAAAGTGGTGAAGCTACACGGGAGGGAGGGAGCGAGCAAACAGAGCAAAGAAGTTGATCGCGTTTAACATGGCAAACGCCAGCTTCGATCTCTGTCCCTGTTCAATCCAAGTTGACACACAGCCTCCGCGTGGCCCCCCTGGATAGCTACCCTGGCACCCGCCAGGTAGTGAGCCAATGTGTGCAGCGACCCAACCCTTGTTCCTGGGGAAAGAGGAACCTGGCCCTCCAGGTTGGGAGTTGTGCTTAGGGGTAACATCCCTATCACGTAAAAACCCACTTGTTCCGAAACGACAACAAGCCTCGGATACGGACGGATACAAAGCTGACGACCCCTGCAAACGACTAACGGACTTGAGAGTCTGCACCTGGAATGTGAGGTCCCTTAACAGATCGGGTGCAGGCGATCAATTGGAGCAAACCTTCAACTGCTATAAAGCAGATATAACCGCACTCCAAGAAGTGCGATGGGATGGACCAGGCAAAAAACAGATGAAAAACTGCGACATCTACTACGGGAACTGCTACAAGGAGAACGAACAGCGCCTATTCGGGTGCGGATTTGTTGTTCGAGACAGACTCAGGAAAAAAGTAAACGAACGCCTCATAACTATCCGCATCAAGCCCAATCTCGGCAATATAAGCTTACTATATGTCCACGCCCCCACAGAGGAGAAAGATGACCGACATAAAGACGACTTCTATGATCTCCTAGGCAGAACGTATGCGCAATGTCCCAGCTATGACACCAAAACCGTTCTAGGAGATTTTAATGCGAAGCTGGGTAAGGAAGCTATCTTTGAACGGGTCATTGGAAAGCACGGCCTACACAACACCACGTCAGAAAACGGACTAAGGCTAGTGGACTTTATGGCGGGACATAAGCTGGTAGTAGCAAGTACACGATTCCCACACCTCAACATCCATAACCAAACCAAACCAAATTGATCATATTGCGATCGACGGCAGACACTCCTCCAGCATTCTAGATGTCCGAACCTTTCGAGGAGCCAACATCGACTCGGATCATTACCTTGTTGCAGCCAAGCTACGGATACTAATTTCTCGGAACCAACCGAGTCGAGTAAGAACACCAAAATTTAACGTCGGAAAGTTGCAATCGCAGAAGACCGCCAGGACCTTCGCCGATAAAGTCTCCCTCAAGCTCTCTCAGGTCCCGATGCAATCTGCAGAAACCATAGAGCAGCAATGGAGTCGTTGTCAGAAAGCCATTTGGGAGGCCGCCTCAGATATACTCGGTTTCGAGCCACCACCGTCGAGAAACCCCTGGTTTGATGATGAGTGCAGACAGGCTCATGTAGAGAAACAGAATGCATACATGGCCACATTGCATCGACGGACGAGAGCTGCCCGCGAGCTCTATGAACAGAAAAGGAGGGAGGAGCATGCGCTTCTGAGAAGGAAAAAGAAGGAGCACGAGAAGCGTGAGATCGAGGAGATGGAGAGATGTTACTGCAGGAACGACGTTCGAAAATTTTACCAGAAAGTAAAACGAACATGCCAAGGCTATAAGGCCAGAGCAGAAGCCTGCACGGATGAGCACGGACAACTAGTAGTGGAGTCACAGTCGATGCTGAGATTGTGGAAGGACCACTTCTGCAGACTGTATAACGGCGATGATAGTCAAAATGCCGCCGTCAGGCAGAGCGAACCATTGACAATGGACGAAGACGAAGGAGAATCCCGTCCACCCGACCTAGACGATGTTAAGGTAGCGATATCGAAACTTAACTCTTATAAAGCTGCTGGAGCAGACGTACTCCCCGCGGAGCTGTTTAAAGCAGCTGGCGATGAGCTGGTTAGGAACATGCACCAACTCATCCGCAAGATATGGTTGGAAGAACGAATGCCCGATGAATGGAATCTCAGTATCGTTTGCCCGGTCCATAAGAAAGAAAAGAAAGGAGACCCCTATGACTGCGCCAATTGCAGAGGGATAAGCCTCCTGAACATCGCGTACAAGATCCTCTCTGCCGTACTTTGTAAGTGCCTGAAAAATCCACGATAGACCAACTATTTACACTACGGCAGATCTTGGAGAAGACCCATGAATTCCAGGTCGACACGCACCATCTTTTCGTCGACTTTAAAGCCGCGTATGACAGTGTTTATAGAGACGGGCTAAACAGAGCCATGTCATGTTTTAACATTCCTGCCAAACTCGTCAGACTGTGCAGGATGACTATGGAGAACTTTCGCTGCTCCATTAAGGTCGGACGTGAACTAACCGACCCCTTTGATGTTAAAAATGGGTTTAGACAGGGTGACGCAACATCCTGACTTCAACATTATTCTTGAAAAGATCGTGCGGGACTCTGCGGCCAATACAAGAGGTACGATCTACTTCAAGTCCACACAATTGCTTGTCTACGCAGATGACATTGACGTTATTGGACGAAAAAAGCGAGACGTCAATGAGGCGTTCACAAGCATTGACGCAGAAGCGGCGAAAGTGGGTCTAAGGGTAAATGGGGACAAGACCAAATATATGCTGTCATCCAAGAAAGACGCGCAACACCGACGTCTTGGTCAGGACGTCACCTTCGGCAGCTATATTTTTGAAGTAGTCAAGGACTTCGTCTACCTTGGCTCGGTAGTGACAAGCAGCAACGACACCAGCGCTGAGATAAAACGCAGAATAACTCTTGCCAATCGCTGCTTCTTCGGGCTCAAGAGGCAATTGAGTAGTAGAGCCCTCTCTCGAAAAACTAAGGTCTCCCTATACAAAACCTTAATCATCCCGGTCCTCCTCTACGGCGCTGAGGCTTGGACGTTGTCAAAAGCGGATGAAGAGGCTCTTGGACGTTTCGAGAGGAAAATTCTGGGTGCAATCTTTGGTCCCGTTTATGTAAACGGATAATGGAGGAGGAGATTCAACCAAGAACTGTACGGGCTGTACAGCGACATCGGCCTGGTAAGACGTCTTCGGATCCAACGTTTAAGATGGCTAGGCCATGTAGAGCGAATGGAGATCAACGCTCCGGCCCGAAGAGTCTTCGACTCCAACCCCGAGGGACGACCGCATTTAAGGTGGCGCGCACAGGTGGAAGGGGACCTCAACCAACTGGGCGTGCGGCACTGGAAGCGGCTGGCCGAAGATCGGGCCGGCTAGAGAGGGTTGTTGGTTGAGGCCCTGGTTCACCCCGAACTGTAGCGCCATCAAAGTAAGTAAGTAAGCAGCCAGTGCTTCAGGATATTGTTACAGCTTCGATATTTACTGTGGTACAACTGGTATTTCCAGCACTGAGCCTCTAGGAACTAGAGTTGTTAAAATGCTGCTAAATGAAATGATAACGGATCCCGCAAATCACAAAGTTTTCTTTGATAACTTGTTCACTAGCTATGATCTGCTAAATGATTTGCGCCAATTAGGTTATCGTGCTACAGGAAACAATCGTGACAACCGCACTAAGAAATGCCCATTACCAATTGTTAAGGAGATGAAGAAAAAAACAAGAGGAGAGTATGATTACAGATTTGACAAAAAAAATTAACGTTCCATACCACTAATCGGGAAAACTTGCTCTAGGATTTCACGATTTGGTCGCTCAGGCAATCGAACAGACAAATCAACGCCATCAAAGTATGCACAATATGTATCGAATTTATGAATTTCTTTTAAGTTTTCCCTTAGGTTTTCTGTTTTTGTGTTTACGTTTAAGGTCAACGTTGTCTTTGAACTGAATTTCAACGTTGAGCCGCAATAAATAGACGATTTGTCCTCACAATGTTCAGATATTTTACTATTTTGGTAACGATTATTGTTCCTTCTTTCCAGCTTACTTTTGCTACATCCAACTCACCTCATCAATGGTTTTCCTCACTTCCTTGACGATGTATGGCATATTTGTTTTATTTTTATAACAGACGACTGCCCCGCATCGCACTTAGAAAAAAACAAATAACACGGTTTTGTTACCGCCAGGGATAATGACAGTGATAAAGGAGATGGAAAACTATTCCAGTCGACATGCATTTTGACATTATTTGCCTACAGGAGGGCTGAATGGAAAACTGGAAATTCGTCTATGGAATATGTCTGTGGAAAGACATTTGTGGAACGATTTAACAAACACTACATTAACTCAGGTCGCGGTCGCTGTCTCGGTCGCCTGTCAAAAGTTAAATGTACGTAAAGCGCGGTTCACATTGAACGATTTATCAAGCGATTTGCTTGACGACCAAATAATGCGTAGCGTACACACCAAACGACTTGTTGACCGACTTCACTTGCGATAGGAATTTCGAAGTATTAACATGGCGGCGCATGCTCTGGTTACAGGGATGAATATTAATGAAATACTCGAAAATGAAGAAAAAAAAAGCGAATGTGGATTAAACCATGGGTCGGAAAACGTAATAATTTCTCATCGGTAACTGTTAAGAGATTTTAACCAAAATTTGCCGGAGGATTTTCGTAATTATTTGCGAATTGTTAGGAACGTATGATGAGTTACTGAGAGAAATAATTCCTCATGTGAAAAAATCAAACCAAAATTATTTTTCCTTATTTGAAGTCATATCGTTCATTCCGCTCAAAGTTGGTGTTGTTTCTGTGAACGCACAAGCGAAAGTGAAAAAATGCTCTGAAGTTGTATGACAACTGTTCACACTTAACGATAAATCGTTCAACCACGGCTGTCAAACAAAAAGTTGGAAATTTTCAACTTCCTGACTATAAATCGTACCGACTTGTAGCTAGAGCGTTCACCTTGGTTTTGCATACACAATTTGTCGTCCAACCACAATTGTCAAGCAAATCGCTCGATAAGTCGTTCAATGTGAACCACGCTTAAATCCCATAATGTAAACACAACGATGTCGCGGTCGCTGTCTCGGTCGTAGGGAGTGTCGCGCGAGTTGGCAAACTTTTAACTCGGTAGTACGACATTGTGACAGCTGTGTAGAAAAAAAAAAAAAAAAAAAAAACAGCAAAACACAAGGAAATCTTCAAATCGGCGGCTGACGGTTCGTTGTAAGTACAAGGTGTCTCAAAAGACAGTTTATATTTAGTGGATCGATTAAAAACGAAGTAAACATTCTATCGAAAACAATTTTATTTATCATTTAAGTTCACAGCTTGGGAATTTATTTCTTAAAATCAATGTAATATAAATGTAAGCCCTCGCGTTCGCGACAACCATGTAATACAACAGCAAAATTTCACATTACAGCTCTGCGTGCTTCCGAATCGAAAGGTCGGGATCACTGCGAACAGACTGATTAACATTCTTTACGTTCTCTTATGTTATCAATGACCTTGACCGTCCAGATTTTAGTTTTTCTAGTATTGAACCCGTCTCTTCAAACGTTTTTGGCCATTTCCGAATGAGAGGAATGCTTGGCGTATCCTTAAAATGGCGTAAAATTCGAATTTTGCAGAATTTTCTACGCGCCACAGTCGCCGAATTACCCTTTTTGTAAAACCCTCGCACGCACAACGCGCAGTCTGCACCCGAGAAACGCTCCATAGCGAGTGAATTCCCAAGAGCCAGGCCACCGATTGAGGTACCCCCCGCGCCCCACGGATTCGTTGTGATCGCGCGATAAGCTAAACAAATGTAAACTTTCTTTTGAGACACCTTGTATATGGACAAAGTTGAAACCAGCTGTTAAAATTTGACATAACAAAGCGACCACATTGTGGGCGAGATTTTGCCAATCCTAGCGACAGCAACGCCGATCGCGACCGAAACTGCGACGGAGACAGCGACCTCATTGTGTTCAGGCAGTAAACAAAAATTATTGTTCAATGAGGCATGTTCACTTGTTTTTTGAATTTGAATTTGAATTTAGCGACGGTTACAACGTACTTTAGATAGATATGTATTCAACTCAGGAAAAACGCAAATATTTAAATAATTATGAGTAATTTATGTGTAAACTTCTTCTTCTTCTTATTGGGCGCTACAGTTCGGGGTGGACCTGGTCCTCGACCAACATGCCCCTCCAACTAGCACGATCTTTTGCTAGCCTTTTCCATTGCCGCACATCCAGTTGGCTGAGGTCCCCTTCCACCCTTGTGCGCCATCTTAAGTGCGGCCGTCCTCTGCTTCTTCGTCCCTCGGGGTTGGATTCAAAGACTCTTCGGGCTGCTCAAGGCTGTGGTGTCCATTCGCTCTATATGGCCCGGCCATCTTAGGCGTTGAATCCTTAGACGCCTGACTAGACTCATGTCGCTATACAGCCCAAGGACCTCCTCATCCGCTTTTGATAGTGTCCATGCATCTGCGCCGTACAACAGGACCGGGATGATAAGGTTCTTATATAGAGTCAACTTTGTCGTTCGGGAGAGGGCTATATTACTCAGTTGCCTCCTGAGCCCAAAGAAACAGCGATTGGCAAGAGTGATTCTGCGTTTGATTTCGGAACTGAAGTCGTTGTTCCAGGTTACTGCGGAGCTAAGCTAGGCGAAGTCCTTAACTATCTCGAACGTTTGCCAATACAAATGTTCTGGCCAAGACGTTGGTGGTGAGCGTCCTTTTTTGATGGCAGCATATATTTAGTTTTGCCCTCGTTTACCGCCAAACCAATTTTCGCCGCCTCCATCTAAATACTCGCAAACGCCACATTGACATCTCGCTGTGATCTACCTATTATGTCAATATCGTCGGCGTATGCAAGGAGTTGCGAGGATTTGAAATAGATTGTGCCTCTTGTATTGGCCAGTGATTTTTGCACAATCTTTTCCAATATGATGTTGAAGAAATCACACGACAGCGCATCGCCCTGCCTAAATCCTTTTTTGACATCAAAACTATCGGTAAGGTGTTCACCGATTCGGATGGAGCAGCGAGCATTCTCCAAAGTCATCCTGCATAGTCATCGATTAGAAATGGATCATTCTGCCTGACACCGGTATATTGACTAACATCGCCGTTATACAGTCTGCAGAAGTGGTTTTTCCAAATTCTCAGCATCGACTGTGATTCTACTACTAGGTGTCCGTTCTCATCCCTGTAGGCTTCCATTCTGGCTCTATAACCTTGGCATGTTCGCTTTGTGTGTTGATAAAATTTTCGAACGTCACGTCTGCAGTAACACCCCTCCAAATCCTCAATCGCGCGCTTCTCGTGCTCTTTCTTCTAAGAAGCATATGCTCCTCCCTTCTTTTTAACTCGTAGAGCTCATGAGCTGCTCTTGTTCTTTTATGCAGTGAGGCCTTATATGCATCCTACTTCGCTGTGTGAATCCTCCTGCACTCATCATCGAACCAGGTGTTTCTTCGTGGTGGAGCCTTGAGGCCCAAGACATCGGATGCAGAGCTGTTCTATTGATAGCGTGGCGGATTGAGGTGTATTGGAGAGCTTAAGGGAGACGCGATCGGTAAAAGCACGAGCGGTTTCTGGCGATAGTAGCTTTCCGACGTCATAACTTTGTATTCTTGCTCTACTCCGCTGCGTTCGTGATATCCGTAAGCGCATTTTGGCTACTACAAGATAGTGGTCCGAGTCGATGTTAGCCCCTCGGAAAGTTCCACATCAAGAATAGTGGAGGAGTGTCTGACATCGATCGCGATGTGATCAATCTGGTTGGTAGTCGATTGATCAAAAGACCGCCAGGTGGCTTTGTGTATAGCGAGGTGCGGGAAGCGCGTACTGGCTAGAAGGAGATTTCGTCCCGTAGCAAGATCAATCAGCCTGTGTCCGTTATCGGAGGTGTTGTCGTGTAGGCTATGTTTGCCGATGACTCGTTCAAAGATGCTTTCCTTACCTAGCTTAGCATTGAAGTCTCCTAGTACAATGTCATAGCTGGGACATTGGGCATACGTTCTGTCTAGGAGATCGTAGAACTCATCTTTGGCGGAGTCATCCTTGTCTTCCGTGGGGGCGTGGACGCAGATCAGGCTGACTTTAAAAAAATGTAGCCTTGAGACGGATTGTTATGAGGCGTTCGCTCGCATGCCGAAAGCTTAGGACTTTTTGCCTTAGTCCACATCGAACAACAAATCCGCATCCAAACAATCTATGTCCTCTCTCCCTATAGCAGTCGCCGTAGTAAATATCGCAGTTTTTATCCGCTTTATACCGGATGGCGGTTATGTCCGCTTTATACCGGTCTAGGGCGTCCTCTAGTTGTTCGGCTGCACGTGGCCTGTTTAGGGACCTAACATTCCACGTACAAAGCCGAAGATCATTGTCCTTTTTTTCGTTTTTTGCACGGGTCAACATGAATCCGGTCCGTTATATCCGAGGCTTGTGGTTGTTTCGGAGTTTGTGGTTTATTTACGGTTACGGCTTACTAGGCCGTACCCCAACCGACTAATCCTGTTTTCTGGCGCAGGAGGCTCGCCATTCGCCCTTTTCCATATGCGATTTCCATAGGAAATCTCCAGATGGCACCACGAGGAGGTGGGGATGGGATTTACTAACAGTGCCGCAAGATGTTCGACTGCGGTGGCTCTTCTCGCTTTTTAGCAGGCCGGCATCCGTTGGATAGATGCTACCCCTACGAGGCCTTTGTTATTCCTTTGCCATCCAACGCACTATTAATAAAATAAATCGCGTCTAGGACATTGACGCTTTTGATTAACTCACTGGTAGATTGTGAGCTATCCATACGGGCAATGGGGATGCTTTAAAATAAGACGGCGGTAGTGAAATTTGAAATGTCTTATCACACCTTGATCAAGGGCTGGCAAATCGATCTAGTGTTTAGCGGAAGATAAACAAGTTTTATATTTTCCAGTTTCAAGTCTTTAGGATGGGAAGCAGCGTTGTCAAGAAAGAGCAACATTTTTTTCTTTTGGGTCATCCATGCTTTTTTGTTGTTCTTCCTTGTCTCCTGCCATATTGGCACAGTGCAAAATAGTGAGCCTCTCATTTGAAAGCTTCCCTCCTGTGCATTTTTCACCTTTCAAAGCCATTGTCTTTGTGGGTAATGCTCGAAAAAAAAAAGACCAGTTCCATCTGAATTGTAAATGCAGTCTAGATCATAAACCGGCTGTTATTGTAGATAGGTTCTGAAGAAAATTTTTCACGTCCCCAAGATTAATATCTCCACCCTATCCGCTCGCGTTTTTGTAGGAAATACCGTGACGTTTCCGAAACTTATCCATCCAACCTGCAGATGCTTTGAAATCTGTGACTCCTAAACGATTCAACTTCTTATGCCTTACGTCGAATTGCAGTTCCAGAGATAGGAATTTCTTCGTTTCGAGCTGCACAAAACCATTCAGGAACAATTTTGTCTAGGCTCCCGCTCGATGAAAGGAAATGCCTTTCCAGAATATCTGGCAACTTGTCTGATGACAAGTTTAATCTTGCTTTGGTGTCCGCCTAAGGGAAAATATTTTATTATTTATATGCGTAAATGCTGTCCGTGTCCGTTCAAGGGAAATTGTAAACTATGCAACTTATATGGAGCAATTTCCGTTCAAAAAAATCTGTCCGTCTAAGGGAAGATTTCACTGTACATTAAGAGGCAGTCTACTTACATTCTTCCCTCCAATTCCAGAGGATTAGAAGCATTCCTTTATTTACACTACACTACTCTTCTTCTTTGGTGGCGTTACAGCCCATGAAGGACCAGAGCCAAGCTTCTCTCAATCACCCATGTTGTGTTGTGTGTGTTTTATTTTTCACACAGGTGAAAGGGACCTACAGTTTAATGCCGATTCCGAACGGCATGAGTCGAGAAGCTTTTCCATGGCAAGTTTACTACGGGGGGTTTCGCCAGTACCCCGCCGAGGAGGAACGTCGCCAAATAAACGTTCGATGGCGTTGGTGTTATCCGAACTCGCTCATCGTGCGCCAGAGTCCAACATACTAACCACTGCGCCACGGCGCCCTTTTACTTACTCGATTAAAAAATTCACAACCCCAAAACCGCACAATAAACAATGTCACACACGACTGGAAAAATCTGTTAAGTTACGCGGCCTTCCGTTTGCGGGATCCTTTACCTTTTTCGGTTAAAGCACCTGCTCCCTTCGGACGTCGGTTCGGGACAGCCTTACCAGTTCGAGGATTGCTAGGACCAGTAACGACTTCGCCTTCTGCGTTCGGAGTCTGCCTGTCAGCCCCACCACCTTTTTCGGCGGCAACGCTGGCCATAGCAGAAACTTGACAGCTTCCGGCTCCGTCATTACGGGAACTGATCACGCTCTTACTGGGTAGTTGAACCTTCCCAGTAAGAGGAAGAGAGTTGGAGGCGCATGCCGAAAGTGCAGACATGCTTATGCCTCCTTCAGCAGCCTTTCCCAATCGCCGACGCTTTCCGCGCTGCGCACCTTTGAGAGAGGGGTGGAGCTCAGGAAGGAGGGTCGGATAAATTTCGGTACGAGATACCTTCGTCGACCTAACCCTCTTAACTGGTTCCCCCAGAGGTTTAGCCTCGACCATTCTGCCTTCGGCTTTGTCAGCCTCTTTGCACAATTTTCGGGCACGCCTCTTACCTCTACTTTTTGGGCACTTAGCAGTGCATTCAGCAGTACGTCCCAATTCAGGAGCGCGTTCCACCTTTGCGGTTTCCCGTGCCGCGCCATCATTGGTGTCGCCTCCACTGGATGCACCGCTCATGCTCAGTCGGACCAGGTGGTCAGACAGTGAGCCGCTGGGGCCGGTGTCGTTCCGGGCTGCCGTAGGGTTAAAAATGAATGTTGGGGCCTCCAGAATCCTTGCCCCGGCCGCGATCAAAGAGGTCGCGGGTGGATTTCCGCCGCTGCGAGTACCACCTGGAGTACACAATTCCTTTGGTTTGTCCATTCATTTTTGGGTCTTCGAGTCTTAGTTCGAGGTCTACGACCTCTTAAGCCTCCCGCCACGACAAGGCTAAGGTGATAGTCACTTTAGTGACAGTCATATGTGACTATCATCATCTTTTGGTATCGAGTAAGATTATCACAAAAAAAGTTTAGAAAAGGAGCAACACTTGCTTTTTCGGAATTACTGATAGATAAAGGTAGCCCTAAACGGCGAACATGTTCGCCGAATCCGTTCGTTTGCGTTACCCTCTACACGGCGAACACATTTGGAGAACATTCATTTCGTGCTGATTCCTCAGAGGCTAAACATGTACGATAAATAAGCACAAGTGGTTGCGCTTATGGTTATTTAGTTATGTTTACTCGGCGACATTCACAGCAAATTCACGAACAAAATCGGCGAACATGTTCGCCGTGTAGGGCTGCCTTAAGACAGCTGTTAGATAGTTAAAAGGAAATTTTGAAATTCAAATCAGGACTATTGTCACCGATTGTTTTGCACACATACTGGAAAAAGTAAATAATGTATTAGAAATGCTATTATTGCATTCAATTCATTTATTGGCCAATTATACATTTTTTCGGCGTACAGGGAAAGGAAAACGATTTAGACCGATTTCTCAAATTTTCCTCAGAATTCTAACTTCCATCAATTGAGCTCATTGAGCTCTTCATCTTCGCTTAAAAATAGTTCCAAGCACGGAAACATACATATTTTATAAAACACACAAAAGCAGAAACAAAGCCATATCAAACGCACAGAACATAGGAAAGTGATAGCTAAATAGCTATCACCAGAAAACTGTCACAAAGATGTGACAATCACAGTGACTATCACCTTACACGATACCGAAACCGAGAATGTGACTGTCACTTGTCACAAATCACCTTAGCCGATTCCACCCCTGGAGATTAGTCACGTCGGACCAAAGACGGCAGCCCAAGTACGCGAACCGGAGGAGTGTACACGGAGGAGCTCCAGGGAGGGGATTTCGTTCAAGGATGATGATAGACGGAGATAGAAAGCAACAAGTAGTTGCCCTGCACTGCACAGACGAAGAGATTCCGATCAGTCACCGATGAGAAGACAGCCACCAGCACGGAAACGAAAGGGTTCCGATCAACCACCGCAAAGACGACGTCGAGATCCTGATCAAGCACCACTACGCGCATCGGAGAAAGGAAGAGATTCAGACCAACCTCCACCTAGGCGTCGATCACTAGGCCGGCACCCAGATCGATCTCTATCACGACATCAACCGCCCGTTCGGATTAAGCGCGAACCATCATCAGATCCGATCCATCCGAAAGTCCAAAGGTTCGCGAGGACGCGCCCGACGTCGGGATGGACAAGTTGTAAGCGGCATCATACCACCATCGGACGACACGACCCGTGTGCGTTGTGTTGTTGGGCTGGCCAACAACACAACACAGCAAGCGGCTATCATCGCAGTCGGTCGTCGTCTATAAAAGTGGACGGCGTTTCAGCAGCAGCGAGAGAAAGATTTCAAACCTGCTGGTGGGTGAGCGGTCGTGCTCGTGAAATGGAAATAAATAAATGAATTTAAATAAATACGAGAAATGAAATTAATGAAGTAAAATAAATTGGAGAAATGTGTATTGTTGCGGAGATACAAACCGACGGTTAAGTTCGAATTTCGCTGTCGAAGTTCGAAAGCTCTGGTGAAGGGGAAATTGGAATGATCGAAACTTCCAACGGCGTAATGCTAATTGTCAGAGCATTCTAGAGATTTCCGAAGGGGAACTTCCGACGGCGAACATTCGAGAAGGTGGACCGAGAGCTATATAAGCGCGAACACTCGCCCAAGAGATTCATTCAGTTTGTGGCATTAAACAGCGTGCGACAAGTCGGTGTGATCAAACAGTGTGAAAATGAAAGCTCTCAATAAAGGTTTGTTTGTGTAATAAAGTTTAAAATGGATAGTATTGGATAATAAATAAAAGTGGTGAAGCTACACAGATAATTGATCTGTGGTGAAACAAGAAAAGTGTGTGTTTTCAATTCGGATAAAAAGGACAATTGTAGTTTATCGCAATCCAGCGAGGCGAACCCTATTCGGTGTGGGATCGAATATTTCGTAACAGTATGTTAAAGAGGGGAGGAAGGGAGCGAGCAAACAGAGCAAAGAAGTTGATCGCGTTTAACATGGCAAACGCCAGCTTCGATCTCTGTCCCTGTTCAATCCAAGTTGACACACAGCCTCCGCGTGGCCCCCCTGGATAGCTACCCTGGCACCCGCCAGGTAGTGAGCCAATGTGTGCAGCGACCCAACCCTTGTTCCTGGGGAAAGAGGAACCTGGCCCTCCAGGTTGGGAGTTGTGCTTGTCCCTATCACGTAAAAACCCACTTGTTCCGAAACGACAACAAGCCTCGGATACGGACGGATACAAAGCTGACGACCCCTGCAAACGACTAACGGACTTGAGAGTCTGCACCTGGAATGTGAGGTCCCTTAACAGATCGGGTGCAGGCGATCAATTGGAGCAAACCCTCAACTGCTATAAAGCAGATATAACCGCACTCCAAGAAGTGCGATGGGATGGACCAGGCAAAAAACGGATGAAAAACTGCGACATCTACTACGGGAACTGCTACAAGGAGAACAAACAGCGCCTATTCGGGTGCGGATTCGTTATTAGAGGAAGACTCCGACAAAAAGTCTTAAGCTTCCGAGATGTAAGCGAACGCCTCATAACAATCCGCATCAAAGCTAAATTTGGAAACATTAGCTTAATATGCGCTCACGCCCCAACGGAAGAAAAGGACGATCGACTCAAAGAAGAATTCTACGATCTCCTAGACAGAACATATGCCCAATGTCCCAGCTACGACACAAAAATAGTCCTAGGAGATTTTAATGCAAAACTAGGCAAAGAGGACATATTTGAGTCGATCATAGGTAAGCATAGCCTCCATAACACCACATCCGACAACGGACTAAGGCTAATCGATATCCTAGCGGGGCGTAACCTCCTTGTAGCAAGCACGCGATTCCCCCATCTCAACATCCACAAGGGTACCTGGCGGTCTTGTGATCAATCGACCACCAACCAGATTGATCATATTGCGATCGACGCCAGACACTCCTCCTGTATTCTCGACGTACGAACCTTCCGAGGGGCCAACATCGACTCGGACCACTACCTTGTTGTAGCCAAGGTACGAATGAGGATATCAAGAATGCTTAGGAGTCGAGTAGGACAACGTAAGTTTGACGTTGGAAAGCTACAATCGCAAGAGACTGCCAGAATCTTTGCCGATCGTGTCTCCTCAAAGCTCTCTCAAAATCCGCCCAGAGCAGCACAAACAATAGAACAGGAATGGGCTCATTGCCAGAGCGCCGTCAGAGATGCTGCCTCAGAGGTGCTGGGTTTCAAACAGCCATCACCTAGAAACCCCTGGTTCGATGAACAATGCGAACAAGCCCATGCAGCAAAACAAGAGGCATATAAGGCCGTGCTGCAACGACGGACGAGAGCTGCTCGCGAAATCTATGAGCAGAAGAGAAGAGAGGAACACACGCTTTTCAGAAGAAAGAAGAGAGAGCACGGAAAGCGTGAGATCGAAGAGATGGAGAGATGCTTCCGCAGGAATGACGCCCGTAAGTTTTACGATAAGGTAAAACGAACATGCCATGGCTACAAAGCCAGAGTGGCGGCCTGCAGGGATGAAATGGAGAACTGGTAGTAGAGTCGCAGTCGATGCTGAGGATTTGGAAAGACCACTTCTACAGACTGTATAACGGCGATGATAGACAAGATACCGCTGTCAGGCAGAACGAGCCATTCGCAATGGACCACGAAGTAACAGAATTCGGTCCACCCGACCTAGACGAAGTCAAAATAGCGATATCAAGACTTAAGTCTAATAAAGCCGCTGGCGCAGACGGCCTATCTGCTGAGCTTTTTAAGGCGGCTGGAGATGAGCTGGTAAGGTGCATGCACCATCTCATCTGCAAGGTATGGTCGGAGGAAAGCATGCCCGACGAATGGAATCTCAGCATCGTTTGCCCGGTCCATAAGAAAGGAGACCCCTATAACTGCGCCAACTATAGGGGAATAAGTCTCCTTAACATCGCATATAAGATCTTCTCTGCCGTATTGTGTGAACGCCTGGAACCGTTTGTGGATAACCTGATCGGCTCTTATCAGTGTGGTTTCAGGCCAGGTAAATCCACAATAGACCAAATATTTACGCTACGGCAGATCTTGGAGAAGACCCAGGAATACCAAATCGACACTCACCACCTCTTCGTCGATTTCAAGGCCGCGTATAACAGCGTATATAGAGACGAGCTGTACAAAGCCATGTCTAGTTTTAACATTCCTGTCAAACTCGTCCGACTGTGCAGGATGACAATGGAGAATTCTCGTTGCTCCATTAAGGTCGGTAATGAGCATACCGAGACCTTTGATGTTAAAAAAGGATTTAGGCAGGGCGACGCGCTGTAGTGCAACTTTTTCAACATCGTGCTTGAAAAGATTGTGCAAGAGTCACTGGCCAACACAAGAGGTACGATCTATTTCAAGTCTACGCAATTGCTTGCGTACGCCGACGATATTGACGTAATTGGACGAAAACAGCAAGACGTCAATGGGGCTTTTGTGAGCATTGAGGTAGAAGCGGCTAAGATGGGTCTCAAGGTTAATGAGGGTAAAACCAAATATCTGCTCTCATCTAAAAGAGACGGACAACACCGACATATTGGCCAGAACGTCACCATGGGCGGATATAACTTTGAAGTGGTCAAGGAATTCATCTACCTTGGCTCACTGATTACCAGCGACAACAACACCAGCGCTGAGATAAAACGCAGAATCACTCTTGCCAACCGCTATTTCTTTGGGCTCAAGAGGCAATTGAGAAGTAGAGCCCTCTCTCGGAAAACCAAGGTGGAACTATATAAGACCTTGATCATCCCAGTCCTCCTTTACGGCGCAGAGGCTTGGACCTTAACAAAAGCGGATGAAGATGCCCTTGGTCGTTTCGAGAGGAAACTATCTACGGTCCCGTTTGTTCAAACGGTGTATGGAGGAGAAGATATAACGAAGAACTGTACGGGTTGTACAGCGACATCGGCCTGGTACGACGTCTACGGATACAGCGTCTAAGGTGGCTAGGCCATGTAGAGCGCATGGAAGATACAGCTCCGACCCGAAAAGTCTTCGAATCCACTCCGGAAGGAAGGCGCGGCAGAGGACGGCCGCCTCAGCGGTGGTGCATGCAGGTGGAAAGGGACCTCAACCAACTGGGCGTGCGGCACTGGAAACAGCTGGCCAAAGACCGTGCCGGCTGGAGACGCTTGTTGGTTGAGGCCCAGGTTCACCACGGACTGTAGCGCCACCTAAGTAAGTAAGTAAGTATGTTAAAGAGAGTTTTTTTAATTTAATTTTACACAAGATACTAACCAGTGCGAATCAACTGATTCCATGGCTTTGCCGGCTTTCTGCGATGCAGGAGGAGCCAATAAAGGGACAGACGTGGTTGTCTTCTATAAAATATGACTTAAGTTTCATTGATTTGTAGAAAATACATGTACCGATGATCGCTTTTATTTTTCTTTACTATCTTTTCTTTTCAGTTTCGGTTTTTCATCATTTTATTCACTTCCATATGGTAAATGCATGTACTTGTATACAATAATTCACATTTTGTTTTTTTCATGTAGAAACGAGCATTATTTTTCCTAATCAGATTTGTCTTTATTTAATTCATCGTGTGTTCGGTTTTACGTTTCTATAGCGTAAGTTCTTAGCATATAATTACTCGTTTGTTTAGCTACGTTTTTCGTTTTTTACGACTTACATTGTTTTATTTATTTTTTCTCTCGTTTTCTTAAAATGTTATGCCATTAATCTTACATATGTGAGTGTGTGTTGTAATTGTAAATACTATGTATGTAATTGTAAAAATCTAAAATTAAACAGAAAGCGAAAAATTAAAAAAGAAAAACAGCGAGATACTGAGTAACTTAAGATGTGTTCTTAAACCGTTTTACATTTATAATTAATTCACTGTTAATTCGTATTATAATTCTTCTTTCGTTTCATTATGTTTTACCCTTTTCGAAAAGGATGGATGCGTGTTTATTCATCGACCGACTTTTATTCATTTTCCTTCCAATTTATTATCATATAATACTCGAGTAAACTAATACATTCATCATTTTACTTGTATTGGTTAAAATTAATTTACACACAAATTTGTTTGCACGATGCAAAATTTAGTTTCGATGAGAACGAAATAAATGTTTATTTAATAGAAGAAAAATAATAAACAAGTAAAATATTGAATGGGTATAATCCAAGTATGAATCGTTTTCAAATTGAACGTTTTATTCCCCAGTTTAGTTCAATTAATCAGCAATATTCTCAAATCCGACAGATCGAACGGTCCGCCAAATTCGAACGATTCGCATTCTCAAATCTGTTCGAAGTGAATCGCGATTCCCGTGTCAGATAATGTAAATTACGATTCACGGTTTTTCTTAAAACCGCGTGAATCGAATCTATCCGTACATAATGTGACGTTTCAGATCCGCACCAAAATCGTTGCGAATCTATACAGAATTGGATTGAATTGTGTGGGGAAATACAAACAAAATTGCTTTATAGGAAGAGGACATAGGAACGGATATCCGTTTGCATTTCCTCAAAAAAGCAAAAACAAAAAAAAAAAAAAAAAACGGCCAAGTGCGAGTCGGACTCGCGCACGAAGGGTTCCGTACCATCTGTATATATAAATATGAAAATGATGACAGATCTTGGTTGAAGGCAGGTTATCGGCATGTTACTTTGATAATCAAAAATCTTCATGATGAGATATAGTTGATCATCAAAGTGTCCATTGAATTCAAATCAATTATCTCACTTGACAGCAACGAAGTGAAAAGTTGAATAACAATAAATATGGGGAAAAGGTTTGCAGCTAGGATTAATTCATCAAAGACACAAACGAGATCAAAACTGGAAAGTTTGCTACTGGTTGTGGGATATTGTCGACTAACTTTAGTTTAGTATTTGTCATGGTAGCGGCAACAGAAATACATCATCTGTGAAAATTTCAACTGTCTAACTATCACGGTTTATGAGATACAGCCTGGTGACAGACGGACGGACGGACAGCGAAGTCTTAGTAATAGGGTTTCGTTTTACCTTTGGGTACGGAACCCTAAAAAGGGTTGCAGCTAAGATTAATACATTAAAGACACAAAAGGGACCAAAGCTGGGAAGTTTGCTACTGGTTGTGGGATATTGTCGACTAACTTTAGTTCAGTATGTGACCAAGGGGATTTTTTAGATGAAAATCGTGTCTGTTGTATGGGAGCCCCCCTTAAATATTAATTTTGTTCTGTTGTTAGTATTTGTCGTGGTAGCGGCAACAGAAATACATCATCTGTGAAAATTTCAACTGTCTGGACAGCGAATTCTTAGTAATAGGGTTTCGTTTTACCTTTGGGTACGGAACTCTAAAAACCGAGATTCATAAATTTTTTAAGTTAAAATCTGTTAGTTTATCTATCGAAGTAAGAAATTCAGGAAAGGCACCGTCAGTTTTGTTAGCTGTCGACTTTTCAGCTGTGCAAAACATATGCAATTTTTTTTTATTTCTTCCTTATTCTTGTTTTAGTTAGTGGAACTTTATTTTTAATTACATAAATTAAATAAATAATGGTTTTTGTCATTCGGTTTGTATTAAAAGTTTGCTTAAAAAATGGGCCGCACTTAATATGACCCGTACAAAAGAGCTTGTCATTGAGGCATTAAAAAATGGATCGAAGCAAAGGGAGATAGCCAAACGATTCATAATTCACAAACCAGGTGTCTCGCGTGTATTGGCAAAGTTTCGACGCAATCAATGCAATGTAACCATTCATTCGGGTGGTCGACCTCGAAAAATGGATAAACAAACTGATAGGAAGATCATCAACTTGATCCGCCGAGAGCCCTTCCGATCCTCAGTTTAAATTGTTAAAGACCTCAATCTGTCCTTTGATTCTAGTACGGTTCGTAGACGAGCAATAAAAAATAATTTGAAGGCATACAGGGCAGTTAAGAAGCCTCTATTCATTTTAAAACACCGTCAAAATAGGTTAACGTTGTGGTTTTCATCAAAACTGTTACTAATTTCATATTAATTAGACTTGCATTTACTCACAAGTACTCATCTTGATCCCTGAAACAGTGGAGAACCGTTTTATTTAGTGATGAGAGCAAGTTTAATATGATGTCGTCAGATGGAATCGGCTATGTTCGTCGAGAGCCGGTCACTCACTTGAACCGCGGAAACATACGAACTACTCTGAAGCATGGAGGCGGTTCATTTATGATTTGGGGGTGCTTTTTGGCTCAAGCATGTGGTCCCTTACACCAAATAACAGGAATAATGGACCGATTTGTATATAAAGACCTTTTAGAAACCGTCATGCTGCCATAAGCTGGAGAAAAGATGCCGTTGTTGTAGAGTTTCCAACAGGACAACGACCCAAAAACACACTTCAAAGCTTGTGAAAGAATTTCTTACAACTCAGGGAGTCAATGTTTTGAATTGGCCTCCACAATCCCCCGATTTAAACCCCATAGAAATCCTATGGGGGATATTGAAAAGGCGCATAAGCGGACAGCGGTTTACCTCGCATAAGGCTCTATACGAAGCTTGGAAGGATGAGTGGCTTTGAATTTCCCCTGAGTTAACAAACTCACTTATTGCTTCCATACCAAAAAGGTGTGCGGAAGTTATAAAAAACGATGGTTTTTGGACCAAATATTACAATTAACAGAGAATTATTTAAGGGATTAGTTAAAACAGGAACACAGCGATTGATAACCGATTTTGTTCATAAAACCACTGAAGCTTACGTTGCGACTGCTAATTTCTAGCGCCGAGATTGAACAATTGGATTGAGAAGACAATGAACATGACATTTCTGGTGTTAGCAATGCCCTTGCACTTCTTTTGTTAGACGGCGATAACGAATAAAACGTTCATATAATAACTACATAATGTGGGTACCTTTGAATTATTATCCTTTTTGCTTTCAACAATAATTCAGTTTATTATACATAGCATCATGTACAATTTGATGAGATAATAAGGGCGAGAAAGATAAAATTGCAAGGAATTCGGTTAGTGTATTACTTGTGCTAGTCCGGATGAATTTCAAATCGACACTCGCCACCTATTTGCCGACTTCAAAGCCGCATACGACAGCGTAATTAGAGACGAGCTATACAACGCTATGTATACCTTTGACATACCTGCTAAACTCGTCAGACTATGCAGGATGACTTTGGAGAATGCTCGCTGCTCCATCCGAATCGGTGAACACCTAACCGATAGTTTTGATGTCAAAAAAGGATTTAGGCAGGGCGATGCGCTGTCGTGTGATTTCTTCAACATCATATTGGAAAAGATTGTGCAAAAATCACTGACCAATACAAGAGGCACAATCTATTTCAAATCCTCGCAACTCCTTGCATACGCCGACGACATTGACATAATAGGTAGATCACAGCGAGATGTCAATGTGGCGTTTGCGAGTATTTAGATGGAGGCGGCGAAAATTGGTTTGGCGGTAAACGAGGGCAAAACTAAATATATGCTGTCATCAAAAAAGGACGCTCAACACCGACGTCTCGGCCAGAACGTTTGTATAGGCAGATATAAGTTCGAGGTAGTTAAGGACTTCGTCTACCTTGGCTCCGCAGTGACCTGGAACAACGACATCAGTTCCGAAATCAAACGCAGAATCACTCTTGCCAATCGCTGTTTCTTTGGGCTCAGGAGGCAACTGAGTAATAGAGCCCTCTCCCGAACGACAAAGTTGACTCAATATAAGACCCTTACCATCAAGCATTGACACTATCAAAAGCGGATGAGAAGGCCCTTGGTCGGTTCGAGAGAAAGATTTTGCGCGTGATTTTTGGGCCTATAAAAGCAGACGGGGGATGGAGGAGAAGATTCAACCGCGAACTTTACGGGCTGTACAGCGACATGAGCCTAGTCAGGCGTCTACGGATTCAACGCCTAAGATGGCTGGGCCATGTTGAGCGAATGGACACCACAGCTCCAGCCCGGAGAGTCATTGAATCCAACTCCGAGGGACGAAGAAGCAGAGGACGGCCGCCCTTAAGATGGCGCACACAGGTGGAAGGGGACCTCAGCCAACTGGGTGTGCGGCAATGGAATAGGCTAGCGAAAGATCGTGCTAGATGGAGGGGCATGTTGGTTGAGGCCCAGGTTCACCCCGAACTGTAGCGCCCACTAAGAAGAAGAAGAAGATATATGTAAATATGTACGTACATGCATACAAACTCCCGATTTTTGTTAACACGAATTCTTCAGGAACGTATCTGTCGTGTAAAAACAGAATTAGGTGTACTCCAAAATGTTTATGTTTAAAATATTAAAACAAACGTCAGATGCTAACTTCGAAAATTCGAAAGTGAAGTCGATAACGTAGTTCATCCGACGAATTTGAGAATAGCGCGATTAATAGGTGAATGTGAATCGAACGAGTGAAGTGAATCGAATGAGTGAAGTGAATCTCCGATCTGTCGGGTTTGGGAATAGGGGTGAATATACCTATTCGATAGATTTTAGATTTTATTTGAACGCCAATAACTTGAAATAAAGTTCTGTTTAAAGGTAGAATAACATGCATCGTTATGGGCGTGGGGGGAATGTATGTATATCTTAATCTTGGTCTCTTACTCGTGTATTCATTCGTTTTGTTTACTTTTTGGACATTACAAATACGTAACTGCAGATCTGAATATTAATATACTTAAAAAAAAAAAGAACATATAAGTGTACTCGTCTCTCAATAATCATATTATTTCTTCCTTTTTTCATTCATTTTAATTTCTGTGAATTTAACATTTACGTTTTTTGTTTTCTTCATTATATGCATACATTTAAACATTTCTTTTTTGTTTTATTCTTTTTTCATAACTTCGGTCGTCCTTTTTAATGGGGAAATTAAAATCAGTAATAATTTCTCCGTGTATTTACATATTCATTTCTTTTTGCATACAAGCAATACAAATTCATTTTCTAATAAGAGCAGAAAATTAAGGCAAAATAGAATGAAAAAGAAAAATAAAAAAAAAAGAAAAACGTATCGTTTATATTCTCTTGTTTATAATATAAGCGAGTAAAGAGATAGATAAAGAGAAAAACGTAAGTGAGAAGAAAAAAAAGAGTACGATATCCTGTAAGAAATTGATTTTCCATTTAATTTAATATTTCGCTTACACGATCTGTTTATCTCTATGGCTATTGCAAACTAATGTCTGTTTAATTACTATTAACTATATATGTGAAATGTGACTAATTTTCGTAAACTCACATGTTATATTCGGAAAAGAAAATCCGAAAGCACGTCAATGGGTTTGAAAAAAACAAATATTTATTTAAACTCTTCTATGGCTTGTTAATGGAGAATTGAAAATAGGTAAGAACTATATAATCACTGAAAGGATCAGCATATCTTAATCTGTATTTCGTTGTGGGTTAAAACAAAATATATAGAGAACACATGCAGCTCTTTTATACCATGGTTCAACAAGAGAATAAAAATCCATCAAATTAGTGTTTTTTTTTTTTTTTTTTTTTTTGTTTTTTTACTTATTTGCACTATAAAGCTCTACTGTTGTTATATTTTTAATTTATGTATTACATACTTTCTCTACTATAAATTCGGTTTAGGTGCTTATGTGTATGAGTATATAGCACGAAAATAAGTAATCAAATGAATTCTAAGTCAGGCGGAGTTCGACATTTCGTTTATTGGTTTACATGGCTTAACTCCACTATGGGAAAGCAAAAAAATAAAAAATTGAATACAAACTAGACTTAGATTTGTTTTATTTTTTTTTTGTAGTGTAGTGGAACAATTGGTTGAGAATTCAATAAATTACTATTGCAAAAAAAAAAATTTCAAATTCAAATAATAATCCATGTGTTAAAGCGTTAACAAATGCACATATACATACAATAGTATCGCGAAGCGTTCTATAAGCTTATCTTTATGTTTTGAACAGACCAAGAGCTGCTTGGAAGAATTAGAAAAGCAATAGTAAAAATAAACGATTAGATACTGATCATGTTCTGTTGGCAAAATGACTTAAAACCCTCTACTGCACAAGAGGCCATATATGGTATTTGAATTTCAAACGGCGACTAATTAGATTTCGCAACTGCAACTGAGAAAGTACCGTTTGGATCGTTTAGCATAGTTTGTTACGATTTGATCTTCGAAATGTTTTCGTTGTCATCTTTCGTTCAGTTCCCATTCGTAGCCATCCATTTTGGGAGGCCACCTGCCACGGAAAGCGAGTAGCCCGAGGGTGCGATCAGCGCTTGACACGCAAACAAGTGGAGTTCAGATCGCAGAAGGTCAGCTTTTTTGTTTTTTTTTTTTTTGTTTCTAGTGGCACATAAGAGCGAGTGGGCGAAGAACTCGGAGAGTAATCTTCGGCGAAGTACTCGGAGAGTGATCTTCGGCGAAGTACTCGGAGAGTGATCTTCGGCGAAGTACTCGGAGAGTGATCTTCGGCGAAGTACTTGGAGAGTGGTCTTCGGCGAAGTACTCGGAGAGTGATCTTCGGCGAAGTACTCGGAGAGTGATCTTCGGCGAAGTACTCGGAGAGTGATCTTCGGCGAAGTACTCGGAGTGATCTTCGGCGAAGTACTTGGAGAGTGATCTTCGGCGAAGTACTCGGAGAGTGATCTTCGGCGGGGTACTCGGAGAGTGGTCTTCGGCGAAGTACTCGGAGAGTGATCTTCGGCGAAGTACTCGGAGAGTGATCTTCGGCGAAGTACTCGGAGAGTGGTCTTCGGCAAAGTACTCGGAGAGTGATGTTCGGCGAAGTACTCGGAGAGTGATCTTCGGCGAAGTACTCGGAGAGTGATCTACTATGCCATTGGAAAACATAAGGCCGGAAACAGGTCATGCTCACCACGCCACATGCCCCTTATACATGTATTTAGAAAAAAAAAACAACAAGGAAGTGTGCGTGCGGCAGGTCCGGGCCGAAATGCTAAATAGGTTAGGGAGTCAGTTGGAGATAGACGACCGACCAGCGCAGTGGCATATAATTGGGTGATTTTTTTTCTTTTTCTTATTTTTTTTTTGTCCTTTGCTTCTGGATATTGTGGTAAGAATGAGGGTCAGACTCCGTTTTTTTCGCAGGCAATTTGTGGTTGAAGGTTTTCCTTTCTCCCCTTAACTTTGGCTGAAGCCGGCTGGAAAAAAAAAAAAAAAAAAAAAAGGAAAAAGCGCCCGTGCCCCGGAAGTGCAAACGTCGTCACACGTGGAACCCCGGCAGACATAATAAAAGCAGCTCGTAACATCGAGACGAAGGGCAGGACCACCAGCACGGTCAGCCGTGGAAACAGGAACAAGGTACCTAGCTATACCGCTCGCGACAAGTTTAGTGTAGTCGTAAAGGGCAAGGTTTTTGAGCAGTTCACGCGGCCGTACCGCGTGTCCTTATTGTTGGTCCTCAATAAAGACATCAATAAAAAATGCAACACCCTTATCAGCTAAAAAATGAAAGCAAATTAGGGACCCGATAATGGAAAGGATGGACACTTTGCTAATCTCCTGGATTGAAGGCAATAACAGAAAAAAAAATTGGAGTCGATTCCGTTACAATTTCAAATAAAGCAAAAAAACATTTTTGATCATCTTCAGCGGGAAAAGGAGTTGAGCCAGGAGCAGAACAAACGAATTTTGTAGCAAGCAGGGGATGGTTTGATAGATTCCAAAATCGTCATAATCTCCACAACATAAAATTCACAGGCGAAGCCGCTAATGCCGATGCTGAAGCTTCCAACAAATTCAAAAAGGAGTTCCAAAGAATTATTAAAGATGGTGGATACACGGCTCAACATATTTTCAATGCGGATGAAACTGGGCTTTATTGGAAGTGCATGCCTAGCCGAACTTATATCTCCAAGGAAGAAAAACGAGCAGCGGGCTTCAAGGCCGCAAAAGATAGGTTCACTCATTTATTTTGTGGAAATGCTAAGGGTGATTTTAAGTGTAAACCATATCTAATCTATCAATCTGAAAACCAGAGCTTTAAAAAATTTTACAAAGACCGAACTACCTGTGCATAGGAGGATAAACAAAAAAGTTTGGATGAATTCGTCACTATTAACTGACTGGTTTAGTAAATGCAAACAGAAAGAAACAGAATAGAGACTAGTTCTTGACAATGCGCCAAGTCATCCTCCAACCCAAATGTAAAAATTGTATTTATGCCCCCAAACACTACATCCATTATTCAGCCAATGGACCAAGGACAAACATTTCGCAAGATGTTAGAAGCCATAGATGGACTTCATAAGCCCACTCTTCGCGAGTTTTGGCGAAACTACAACATTGCTGATGCAATAGCATACATATATCAAGACATCCTGATGTGAAATAAAAAATACCACAATGAATGCACTTTGGAGACCATTATGGCCAGAGTGTGTTGAAGACGATGTTGGGAATGGTTGTGATTGCAATTTGGAAAATTTGCTGTACCTTGGACGAGAGATAGGAGGGGAAGGCTTTGAAGATCTGGAGCTAGGTGATATTAATGAGCTTGGTGCTGAGCTTTCAATTTAAGAATTATGAACCGAACCGGTTGAAGACGATATGATTCCAGAACAAGAAACTGACGGCCTGACAGTTAAAAATCTGGAGAAATTGATAACCAAAATAAATGAGGCTGTTGAAATTATAGAATCCACTGATTCTAACTTTGAAAGGAGCTCTGTTTGTACAGCAGGACTACTTAGCACGATTGCACCATATCGATATATTTTAGAAGAAAAAAGAAGAGCTTTCGAACAACCGAGCATCCTTACATTTTTTAAATCTATCAATAAGAACCAAACTGGGGCTTGAGACCATGCCATATATGGCTGCTTGTGCATTCACGAAAAGATCGATATTCTAGATCGAAATTCTTTCTACGGAAATAGATTGTTTGCTGTTCCTAGCGATGGATTTCAGAGTGAGGATGAAATCCTCGATTCGGAGGAGGAGCAGGATATGGAGATGGACAGTAGAGAACAAATGGAGGTGCCTGAAACCGATGAAAGCGACTTCGATTCTGATGATGAACAACCATTGTCCACTTTGAGATCGAAAGAGAAGCAAAAGGTGACATGGAGGGACAAGTCGCGTACATCATACAAAGAAAGCGATTATCCCTTTTTATGGACCAAAGAGCTTCCAGAGGAAATGTCCACTTTAGAGACCCCCCGATGACTTCTTTTCTTTCCTTTTCACGAGTGAACTGTTTGACATGGTTGTTGAGGAATCTAATAGAAAAGCATTACAGGACAACATAAATAAGCCAGTCAACATTACCCGGAGTGAAATGGAGCAATTTGTAGGTATTTCTCTATTCACGCCCCTCATCAAGTTGCCTTCTACTAGACGGCATTGGAACTTCGAACTAGGGCAGTCTTTTGTTTATGAAACCATGCCATGTAGGCGGTGGGAGGAAATAAAAAGATGTCTCCATTTCGCTGATAACGACAAATTTGTAAGTTTTGGCCAACCTGGACATGATAAGCTTTTCAGGCCACTCCTAAATAACATAAGGGAAAGGACTTCTGCTTGTGCCAAAAGAAGAACACCTTGCAGTGGACGAACAAACAATTCCCACTACGTGTCGACATCACCTGAAGCAAGAACAGAACAGAACAAGAACTTTGTTTTAAGCGGAATATCGGGATTTAGTTATGACTTCGACATATTCACAGGGGAGCAGAGTAACGCTATTCCTGACGGTTTTCCAGATGTGGGTGTTAGCGGAAATGTTGTGTCCAGGTTGGTATCAACGGTGCCGAGATATGTGAACCACAAAATTTACCTTGACAACTGGTTCAACAGCCCGAAACTGCAAGTACAACTAACGAAAGCGGGGCTTCTTCTTTCATTGGGGACGGTGCGGCTAAATAGAGTTCCCAACATTGGCGTTCCAAAAGAAAAGGAAAGAAAGAAAAAAGGACGGGGAAACATGATTGAAAAGATAGCAATCATTAAAGGCGTCGACGTTTCCTTTGTGTCCTGGTAAGACAACAAAATTGTGAATATGCTTTCCACATTTGTGGGAGCAGATACACACGAAAGGAAAACAAGTACATTGACGTCGACTGCCGTAAAAATAATGGACGAATACAATAAATATATGGGCGGTGTTGACCTCTTAGATTCAATTCAACATACGATCCAAAAGGTGCTACATCAACATTTTCTTTTCACTTTTTGGATTTGTGTGTTGTTAATGCATGGATTTTGTGGCGGCAGAAGAGCGACGTATATAGGCCTCTTTTCGATTTTAAGCTAACTATAGCTGCACACCTATGCAGGAGTAAAAGGTGTCTGAAAAGGGGGCGCCCTGCTTCAACTTTACACACTTCGAAACGACAAAATACTCGCATTGGATCTAATCCTCCAACTCCCGTTTCCTCACCTCATCTTCCAAAAATAAAAAAAATAGGCAGGCGTCATAACATTCCATTGAATTCCGTTCGCTTGGACTGTGTGGATCATATTCCGGAATGGCAAAAACCAAGACAGCAATGCCAAAACGACTGCAAATAAAAGTCATTTATTATGTGTATGTAAAAAATGCAGACTACATCTGTGCTTGAACAGGGATCGGAATTGCTTCGCCTCATTCCACACTTGATCCCATTTTGTAGCGAATACGGGTACAGTACAGCCTCGCTAGTTCGGACACTCCACTAGTTCGGTCGTTGGTGACCGAATGACAAAAATCAAAACATTTTTGATATTGCATGACCATTATCATGCTGATTGACGTGTGTAAGGGTTGAATTGACCAAATAAGCTTATTGTGTGTTGTGCAGGTGTGGTGTCGATGATTTTGCAGCAGGTTCGGGTTGGTTGGAAAAATCTAAATGCCGGCATGGAATTCGAAATCTTAAAATTTGTGGCGAAAAAGTTTCCAACGACCTTGCTGCTGTGAAGCCTTTCCAAGAAAAGTTTTTGAAAGTGATGCAAGAAATGAACATAACCGAAGAACAAGTTTATAATGCTGATGAATCATCAGCTGCCTTTTGGAGAGTTCTTCCAGGAACGACATGGGTTCATGCAAATCTGAAAAATCTGCTCCTGACAGGAAAATATCGAAAGATCGCGTAACTTTTATGGCATGCTGTAATGCTGCAGGAACTCATAAGTCGCCCCTTTTAGTAATCGGAAAATCATAAAATCCAAGGGCATTTAAGAACGTCGATCTTCCAGTAGTATATAAAGTTACTTAAAAAAATGCTGGAAGTTTTTAACAGATATTAATATGCCATTAAAAGCGCTTTTGGTTTTGAATAATTTTGATCCCAACTTCAGGGTTTTATTTCCGCCAACTAATTGTTGTACGGCAGTATTGCAACCGATGGATGGAAGCAATTGCTGACCCACATTCTACTAGAAGATGATAAAAATATTTCAGCAGTCTTAAAAAAAATTCAATTTGCGAGATGCAGTTTTCTTTTTGGATTCTGCTTGGAGATGTATTGGAGAGAAAAATATCAAAAAGAGTTGGTCAATATTATGGCCAGAATTGGGATCCCAATATTAATGATGAGGACCTTATACCATTACTCTGATTCATCGCTTGATGATTTAAATTAAATTCATGGCTTAGTTAAAATCATTGGTAGCATTATCTATGGATGAAATAAGAAAATGGGCAACTGGTCAAAATCAGTTCTCTTATGATTTGTCCGATGAAGACATTATCCAGTCCGCTTTAGTAATCCAACAAAATGTTGAGGAAGATGACGAAGAAGACAGTGAAATTCAAAATGAAAACAAAGAAGTTGCGAAAGGACCAAAGCCGAGCCTCTCTCAATCACCCATGTTGTTGTCGGTGAAATTCGAGAAGCTTTCGTTGACAATTATACTGCAGGGGATTTTGTCAGTACCCCGCTGAGGAGAAGTACCATGAAAAACATGTTCAATGACATGGCTGTTGTCGTGATTCGATCCCGTGCCATCGGCGTCAGAGGCCAACACACTACCCAAAAAAAAAGCAAATATGAAGCAAAAAAAAAAAAAATATTCGTCAGGGCCATTCAGTGGGCTAAGGAAAATAATGCATCGCAAATGGATCTTCTTCTCCTAAAGAGGTTACGCGAAGAAGCTGAAAACAAGTTTTTAGATAAAGTATTCCAGCCAAAAATAAACAGGCTCTTTGGTACTCTTTTTAATAAAAGGTGTTTGTTTCCGGTTGCCCACTTTATTTTAGTTTTTCTCTATAGTCCGGACATTTCGCTAGTCCGGACATGGCCGAAATTTCATGTGTCCGAACTAGCGAGGCTGTACTGTATTTTCTTTGTTAAATTATTATTTTATTTTGTTTTGTCAAGCTGTACGTTAAGAACTTTTAATAAAATTTGTTTAAGCAATTTTTTTCTTTTGACATGATAACGTCTTATAAATCGATGAACACCGGTCGCACATACGAAAAAGTATGACTCGTTGTCACGTTCCGCCTGAGCGAAACAAGCGATAGATAGGCCTCGATTTAAGACAATCGTCATTGAAGTCACTGTTGGCGGTGCGGGCTAACTTGTTGAACAGAGTAATCTGGGTACGGGTGTTCGAATCATGGGATTGGAGTTTGATTTTTCTTTTTTGATTTATTTGAAATACGAGACGGTGTAGGGTAGCTATACGAAATAAGTTGTAAATATAGATTAAGTTTGGTTAAGAAATGAAAATTGTAAATTTATTGGAAACGTATAGTGCTGTTCGTTCATCATTGTGCTTTTGACGTGATAACGTCTTATAAGACGATGAACAGCGGCTGCACGTACGAAAAAGTATGACTCATTGTCACGATCCGCCTGGGCTGAGCGTGCAAGCAATAGCACGAAACAAGCGATAGAGAGGCATCTATTTTGCCTATGGGATAGAATTTTGTTTGCATACTTGGGGGGAAAAAAAAATTTGCGATGACGTAGGCATACTTTTAGGAGTACATACATACATGCATGCACCCTAATTCTGTTTTTAGACGACAAATACGATTCTGAAGAAATCGTGTGAACAAGTCTGGGGTTTTTTTGTATTGGATATACATATGTATGTATGTGCCCATTTCCAAATCGAAAAAACTGCTCACAGCCAATTACTCATGAAACTCGTGCGTTTAATAATTGCTCGTTGCGGGGTAGCGCACACTCACGAGCGGCTCGTGAGTGTTTGCGTTTCCTTGCCAAACCACAACACTATCCGAGCAATCTCATATGTATCGGCTGTCGTCCGAATACCGTAATCAACCAGCGTCGGGTGCGGTTAGTACTTAGATGGTGGACCGCTTGGGAACACCGCGTGTTGTTCATTTTTCATCAATGTTTTCTAATGACGTTATCACGCAAAATAATCGTCCGTAAACCGACTTTACAGACAACCAACTTTGTTTTTTTATATATTCTTTTTTTTGTTTTAGTCTCTTAATTGTGCCAAGGGAAATACAAAAACGAGTGCGTGCAGTAGAGGGTTAAAAAAATAAATAAATATATGCCGTTCAAGAGACAGACAAGAAAGACAATGATTCAAAAGAAATATGCGGAACCGCTTTCGCGTTGTTCTTCTAATCAATCAATCAATTAACTTGAAATTATGAGACTTGGATTATGAATAAAATCCTAAGATTTAGTAATATAGTATTTATAACTGCTAATACTGCGTGTATGCAAATCTTTCAAGCCTTCATTATTAGACTTACTTTATGTTGTTACATGTGTATGCAAGGGTTTAATAATACAATTTCCTACTCAAGTATTTAACGCGCTCTTCGTGTTTAAAACAATTATGTATATAAAAAATAAAATAAAACTAATTACATGACTTATTTTTAGAGTTAAGTAAAGCGCCAATAAAATTAAATGTGCATTTAAAGGATGCAAGGACATACAGTAAAATCCCTTTAATTCGGAAAACTCGTTTATTCGGGGAAAAAAAACAATATTCCGAATAAAAGAGTGAAGCGGGTTTCCTATTTTTTATGTAAAAATTAAATTAAATTAGCAAAAATTAAATAACGCAACGACTGACACGTACAGGTAGCAAATAGATCTCAAATATGAAAAAGTTGGAACAAATCATCAAAATGTCTATTGGGGAAGTCCCGGCAATTCATATTTAGAAGACGGGAAAAACCATAAGAAAAAAAAAGAATATTAAAGGGTCCGCCATCTAACGTTTTTTTTTTTTCGTGAATGGTAACACTTAGCTCATGTCTATTTGACAGATAATTAGTTTTATCCTTCCGCTGAACGAATATGGTTGTGTATACGCTTGAACAACGCTGGGAAATATTGCGACATTACTTTGAAAATCATGGTAGTGTTGCAGAATGTGTGCGAAAATTGCGTTTGCGGATTTTGGAAGAAGAGAAGCACCGTCAGCTCCGTATGTTCGTTATCTTGTGAAAAAAGTGAAAGAAACTGGCATCCTCATCGATAAACCCAAGCGTGAAAAGCCAAAAACAGTGCGCACACCCGAGAATATTGCTGCTGCGGCAGAAAGTGTGCGTGAAGCGCCATCAACATCAATTCACCGTCGTTCTCAACAATTGAACATTTCGGAGACATCATTGAGACGAATTTTGCATAAGGACCTTGGTATGACGCCATACAAAGTCCAATTGGTTCAAGAGTTGAAGCCAACTGACCATCCAATGCATTTTCGCTTCGCTAAGTGGGCCTGCGATCGACTCACAGAAGATGCCGATTTTGCCAAAAAAAATCATCTTTTCAGATGAAGCTCATTTTGATCTTGGCGGGTATGTTGTATGCTATGTATGTTGGCGTTACAGTCCATGAAGGACCTGAGCCGAGCTTCTCTCAGTCACCCATGTTGTGTGTGATTTCATTTTGACATAGATGAAAGGGACCTACAGTTTATTGCCGGTTCCGGACGGCGAATTTCGAGAAGCTTTTCATGACAATTTTACTACAGGGGGTTTTGTCAGAACCCCGCTGAGGAGAAACACCGTGAAAACACGTTCGATGACATGGCCGTGTCGGGATTCAATCCCGTGTCATCGGCGTCAGAGGCCAACACACTACCCATTGCGCCACGGTGCTCTCGGTGGCGGGTATGTAAACAAGCAAAATCGTCGCATTTGGGGCACAGAAAACCCGCACGCATACATTGAAAAGCCGGTGCACCCAAAACGAGCCACTGTTTGGTGCGGATTTTGGTCCAGAGGCATAAGTTGGCTATTTTTCTTCGAAAATGAGCAAGGAGTGGCCGTTACAGTCAATGGCGATCGTTATCGGGCCATGTTGAACGAATTTTTGTTCACAAAAATTGAAGAGGAGGATATTGGCAACATTTGGTTTCAACAGGACGGTGTTACGTGCCACACAGCCGAAGCTACACTCGATGTTTTGCGCCCTGTTTTTAAAGATCGCATTATCAGCCGCAGAGCTGATGTCGTTTGGCCACCTCGGAGCTAAGATTTGACACCGTTGGACTATTATTTGTGGGGTGCCGTCAAAGATAAGTGTTACGCCGACAAGCCAGAGATAATTGACGCTTTAAGGGACTATATTCATGAAGCCATTGGTGAAATACAGCTGCACACCATCGATAATGTGCTTAAAAATTGGACCGATCGTGTAGGCTACTGCATGGCCAGCCGAGGCAGCCATTTGAATGAAATTATTTTCCATTATTAACCGGAAGGATTGTACTTTCAAATAAAAAAAGAAATTTGAAAAAATATTCAGTAGTTTTTCGTTTTATAGCATTTTCAAAAAAAAAAAAAAAAAAAAAAAGTTATTTGGCGGACCCTTTATTAGGGGAATCCCGGTAATCCACATTCAGATATTGTTTAGGAAAATACCAGTACAGTTTAAGTTGGCGACAAATGTAAATCGTAGTCCTTAAGCACAAATTCGATACGTATTTCTACACAAATTATAATTCACGTTAAAATGTCAGCTAAACCAACAGCAAGTAGAGGCTCTTATACGAATCATTAAACTTGAAACAAAAATTAGAAATTCTTGAACGTGTAAAAGGTGGAATGGATTACAAGAAAATTTTAGAAAAGTTTAACATAACTAAATCTACATTTTACGACTTAAAGAAAAATTAAAAATCTTTGCTGAATCTGAGGCAAAATCGAATAAAAATATAATTAGACTGAGAGTGCCAAACTTAAAAAAAAAAAAAAAAACTGACAGTGCCGTTTACACTTGGTATTGTTCGCAGAGATCCAGTGGTGTTCCTATTCGTGGAATTGAAATTCAAACTGCTGCCATACGTTTTGCACAAACCATTGGAGAACCCGATTTCAAAGCTAGCAGTCGTTGGTTATCACGATTTAGAAAGGGGCATGGTATTTTAAATAGGAAAGTGGTCGGAGAAGCCCTAAGTGCTGACACTGAAAATGCAGAATTATTTAAAAGTCATTTTAAAATATATGTTCAGGAGCAAAATCTTTCTGATTTCCAAATATATAACGTAGACGAGACAGGATTTTTTTTTTTTGAAAACAATGCCCGATACTACACAGGCTGGTAAATCTGACACAAAAACATTTCTGGTCATAAGCAGCCAAAAGATCGTTTATCAGTTTTGTGGTGTTGTTCAAATGCGAATGGTTCTCATAGAAATACGCTTGCAGTTGTAGGTAGGAAAATCGAAGAAACCAAGAGTGTTGAAGGATATTATGGACAAGTTATCGGTCCATTATTATAACTGGAAGAAAGCTTGGTTCGATCAACGGATTTTTAAAGAATGGTTCTCGAAAAAGTTGATTAGTGAAGTGAGGTGATACCAGGAAAATGTCTTAAAAATACCGAAAGATAAAGTTAAGGCTTTATTGCTAATAGACAATGCGCCTGCTCATTCCAATGATCTAGAGAGTGCCGATGGAAACATAAAGTGCAAATTTCTTGCACCAAATACAACATCCATACTAGAACCAATGGACCAGGGTATAATCATGGCTTTTAAACGATTATATAGACGTCGACAGCTGGAAGATGGTTTGGTTTTTTTTTTTTTTGAGAACGGATGTGAAAATATTGGACTGCAAACTTTAAAAAAAAAAACTATAACTCGCGAACTATAACAATTCACAATTTGTCTCATTCCTGGACTGAGATAAAGACAACAACTTTAAAAAAAAAAAAAAAACTGTTGGAATAAATTACTATGACAGTGAAGACGACATCAATTTGGCAGATTTGGCGAACATTATTCGTCAGGCACGTCAGACAGAAAACTTTACAGAAGAAGACCTGGAAAACTGGGCTTTAATTGATCAAAGTGACCCCGGGCTATTTAGTTTTGAACGAGGAGGAAATATCAGCTGCATTATTGGATCAAAATTCGACGAAAATTTCTTCTGAGTCTGAAGATGATGTAGAACCAGAAACCTGCAAAATAACTCGAAGGGAAGTGCTACAATGCTTGGACAAAACCATTAGTTATTTAGAAACAAGATTCAGTCAACCGGAAATTCATAGTTACTATACTTCTGTCAAAAGCTTAAGAACTAATCTTTTACGCGAACAAACAACTAATATTAAACAAAGTCATATTGAACAATTTTTTTTTAAACCAATTGAAATGAATATTGATATTGATAAGTACATAACATGTAGTAACGATTAAAACTATATTGTAAACACATGTGGTACTGTGATGCTTTTAATGTTTTTCATTTCTTGCATTTTTCGATACGTTTATAATTTTTTTTTTTCGATTTTATGTTTTAGTGCATAAATCAAAATCTCTCATTAATTCGGACTAACCTTTCCCCCCCCCCCCCCAACCAATCCGAATTAAAGGGGCTTTACTGTGGTTTCAACAAAATTAAAAAAAAAATGGTTCGTTGATAAATAGAATGTAATTCTCCAATGTCTTAGTACTTCCCTTTCGATACATGTATGTTCTCATAATTTTGTGAAGTTCAAGAATAAATTAAATGCTTAAATTTGCACCCAGATTTTTTTAAATTAATATTATTATCAGAACACAGTTCTAAACGATAACTAATTTCTGGTTAAAAGTAAAGAATGGCTGACGTATAGTTTGTAGTGGCTTATTTAAAATTAGAAGATATATCAATACCTTGAAAGCCTATTATAATTAAATTAAAAAAAAAAAACAAGATTTCGTCAAAGCTATCAGTTTAAGGGGGCATTTAAGTATTACGTAACGCAATCGGGGGGATGGATGGGGGGTCTTGTAAAACGTTACGATGCGTTACAAGGGCGGGAGGGTGGGGGGTTCGAACAACGCGTTATGTTTATTTTTATTTAAGTAAAAAAAACTAGGGAATTAGTCTCCGAAGTTGGCAACTCTTTTCGTTTTTGTTTTACGGCTAATTCCTCGACTGTTTTTTTATTTTGTTTTCGTTGTCAGTATTCGTTAGTGTTTTAAACACGAAATACGCACAAGCACATTGCCGTAATCAGTGTTGTTAAGGTGAGTTCATACTGTAATGTACTCAAAAGAGGGAGATTTGCATTATCAGCCGCTCTTAGCCTATAAAGGCTCTCATACTGACTTGCCAGCGCAATTGTGCCAAAAACAAAAAAAAAAAAAAAAAAATGCCAACCTGCCCTTCTGCAGGTCAAGAAGCACTAATTGAACTTACTCCACTGCACCTTTTTATTAAAAAGGTCGCATTACGTAGTGCAATCAGAATTCTTCGCTCGGGAACAGACCTATGGGTCACATGTCAATCCTGCAACAGCTTCCTGAGCTGGATATGAATACCACGGTCTCAGACGCATTACCACACACCTTCCCGTTTGACAAGAGATTTAAGATATTGATCCCAAACCGCACAGCTTGGAAAACCAGTGATCTCTTGCTCAACGTCAAAGGCCTTAGGTGGTATACTGATGGCTCCAAAATGATTTCTGGCATTGTCGCCGGCATCTTTGAACCAAATTGAAGGATTAGAAAGACCCTACGAATGAGTCCCAGTATCTTCTAATCTGAATTATAACCATCCTAACATCCGCCAATCTAAACTTAGAGACTGGCATAAGAGGAATAACCATCCGTATACTCTATGATAGTCAAGCAGAGCTGACTTCGTATTAGCACGAACTCCAAATCCGTTAGGGAATGCCGTGATGCCCTAAAAGACCTAGCCAAAAAAAAAAAAAAAAAAAATCAAACTCTGGTGGGTGCCAGGGCACAAAGGTACTAAAAGCAATAAAATCGCTGATCATCTCGAAAGGAAAAGTTCCAGCGAAAGGTACATAAGTCCTGAATCTTTCTGCGGCAGTGAGAAAAATCGCTACACCTGCCCTTTTTGACTTTGCCAATCGAAAAGATTTATACGACCCCTGAACAAACACTCTATTAATATTCTTAAGCTTAATAGAGTCGATATCAGAAGACTGGTCAGCTACCTTACGGTCGTCTGAAACTGAGTTACGACTCTCGTCTTGAGGACGAAGAAACTGCAGGGCACATAACATATGAGTGCGCTGCCTCCTAAGGGGATCATCTCAGCTCCTACGAGAGACATTCTCAATTTCATTAAAAAAAATGGAGAAGCTCCTGGCTAGTAGGCACAATAGATCTATAAAGGCCACAGTGCCTCTTGCTATTTGTTAGCACTAGTCCCCATAGTTAAAAAATTTTGCGAGTTATAAATCTCTTGTTTTATTTATTATTACCGCAAACGCGATTAACTCTTTCCGTCTCACTGGTTCAAAATTTGTACCACATATTTCTTGCCGTTGCGGCTAGGTGGGACAAATTTTAAACCATATGTAGAAAATATTTTCTGCAACTGGTTCAAAGGTTTGAAATTTGTACCGTATAAAAAAGAAACATTATGTGACTTCCCAGAGAGAGGGGAGAATTTTCCGTTTTAATTTTGTTCTTACGGTGAAGTGAATAACGGTGCTTTTGTGAAGTTGACATTGGAATTTCATTTCTTAAATTTCGTGCTGGTATAAAGTCGTGTTTTCGCAAAATTATTCACAAAATTTTTAATCTTTAAAGTGTTTATTGTATTTATAACATATTTGACTATTATTAGTATAAAAATTTCCTAGACACGTGTGAATATAGAAGAAAAACAAGTGGTACGTTTTTTAACCCACTGGGACAGAAGCCTTATTTTCATTTTCCCACTTTTTTACTTATTTTAGTTATGTCGGACTATAAGGAGCCAGAATTTGAATTGATTGGTATGAGTTTCGATGAACTTTTGAGAGAACTGGGAACAGACGATGATGCAGCTTCACTTCCTTCAGGACCTGACTCTGATATTTCTGCAGGGACTTCATGTGGGTCAGGTTCCAATTTACGTCCTGAGGGTCAGAAATCTCAGTTGGTATTACCTTTTGATTCGGAGGACGATATTCCTCTTTCGGAAATCCAGCATCAAATTCCAAGAGCTAATCCTCCAAAAGTGACTCGTAACTGGACTCAAGTCATGCAGAATATTCAGGAGCAAATTTTACCAGAGTTTACCCATGAGTATGGGACTACTGATTTCGTCAAAAATATTGAATGTCCAACAACCATAGATCTTTTCCAGCTATTGTTTGACGACCAACTTTTTGAGCATTTGACTTTCAAAACAAATTTATACGCTGAGCAAAAGCACATAAAGACAGGCAAACCATTTGAGAAAACATGTATGAGCGAAATGAAAACATTCATTGGGTTGTACTTACTTATGGGAATAAAGAAGCTCCCTAGCTATAAAGATTATTGGTCTTCTTCACCAGATTTACACGACTCCTACATCAGTTCCTGTATGAAGCAAGCTCGGTTTAGTTGGTTGCTGGGCAATTTACATGTAAATGATGGGTGTCTAGAGCCAAAACGAGGTGCTCCCAATTACGACAGACTCTACAAAATTAAACCTATGCTCCAAATGCTCTCAACAAATTTCAAAAAATGTGCAAATCCCACTCGTGAAGTAGCCATAGACGAGTCTATGATCAAATTCAAGGGTCGGAGCTATATGAAATAATATATGCCAAAGAAACCGACAAAAAGGGGGTACACGGTGTGGATGCTCGCAGATAAAATAGGATATTGTCACGGGTTTGATATTTACACCGGCAAGTCAGCATCTGGAACTGCAGAAACCAATCTTGGAGCTAAAGTTGTAAGAAGTTTGATGTCTGATTTGAAACACAAAAATCATGTGGTGTACCTTGACAACTATTTCACTGGTGTGGAGCTAATGGAAGACTTGAAGAAAGACGGAATCCATGCCTGTGGAACGGTAAATGCCACGAGAAAATATCTTCCACGGTTCCCACCAGATAATCAGATGAAAAGGGGAGACTCTGAGTTTTTCTACAGTGACACAAACCTAACCGCTATAAAATGGAAAGATAAGCGGTCTGTACATATTCTCTCCAATTTTAACCCCGAAGAAATATCCAGTGAAGTTTCACGTAAGAACAAGGATGGAACTGTATCAAAAGTACTGTGTCCAACTGCAGTTGTTGACTACAATAAACACATGAATTACGTAGACAAATTCGACCAAAACTTGTCAGTTTATAAATTGGACAGAAAAAGCATGAAATGGTGGCATCGGATATTTTTCTTCTTTCTAGATGCAACAGTCGTAAATTCCTTTTGCTTGTATAAAATGGTCAACCTTCCGCATATGGACATGAAGACATTCAGGCGCTCTGTTGTAAATAGTTTATTGGCGAAAAATCTAGTTGAAAATAAACGCCCATTGGAAAGATCATCACCCATTATTGCCAAAAAAGCTTGTAAGCCTTTCGTTCCCTTTGAAGTTCGTACATTTTCGGCGTTCGTACAAAAATCTTAAAAAATTTCGTTACGTAATACTTGAATGCCCCCTAAAACGCGCCGGTGAATTTTGATATTTTTGAGAAAATGCACCTTTCAACGTGATTTATTTATATACATTTACGCGTCGTCATTCAAGGTTATTGTTTTTTTTTTTTTTTTTTACGAACTGAGATAAACTAAAGAAGACAATAATAAAGCAAAAACTTAATAAGGGAGACGAACTGAGTTAAGAACTAAAAATGTTCTTAAATGTTTTTTTGTTGCTTTGTTCATTCATCTGCCTCCTACCTACACATATTCGTAGATTATTAACATATTTGTTTACATATTTAGAGGAATATCATTGTTTTATGTTTTTCTTTTTTTTTTTTTTCTGTATTATTGAATTACATTTGTTTTTGCACTGTCCTAACTTTTTTTTTTATTTATTTTATTTATGCTTAAAAAGTAACATAGTTTAACTCGATCACGATAGAACAATTTTACTTTATTTCCTTTTTTTTATTACTCCCAGTTATTGTTGACACCGTCTACGTTTATCCTGAAACATACACTCGTGCTCATACAATTAAGCCACAACCATGATAATGAAATGTTTGTTATCTAAAACCAATACCCTGGGTTCTATTTCATTTTTTTTTATATGCGTTGTAAAATTCAGTTATGGAGGTACTAGCAATAAAACGGAAAATGCTGATAAGCGTTGCATTTCCAAAAAATGCACATATTTTTCTTATCTCATTAATCTACCCGTGCTCATATAATTAAGCTATTCCATTGCGAATAGTCGTCGAGAGTAGTGCGTTTTTGTTTTTAAGTGAGCAAGTGTATTAAATCTTGATTTCAGAGCGTTACAATTGTGTTGTTAAATTATTTTTGAATTTTTTTAAAAAAATGGGTAAAAATAAAACTAGCACTCCATGCGAGAGAGAAATGATATGGAATTTATACCAAAACCATAAATCCATAGCAGAGGTGACCAGGATTTCGGGATTTTCTCGCGGAAAAGTAAGAAATGCAATCGTTTTTTACAAAAAAATAAGACTTTTGAGAAATTGCCAAGACTTAAGCCCCGTAAAACAACTCTTGCTGAGGATCGACAACTTGTCCGTTTGAGCAAGGCTGATCCATTTTTGACGTCAGCAGAAATAAGGGCGATTATGGAAAGTTCATACGATGTGAAAGTGTCATCACAAACCGTGCGTAGACGCCTAAAAGAAAATAATTTAAATGGGCGCATTGCTAGAAGAAAACCGCACGTGTCAAAAAAAAAAAAAACCAAATGAAACGGTTGCAATTTGCTAGAGAGCATATTAATAAAGACCAAAAATTCTGGGATTTGATTGTTTGGAGCGACGAGGTTAAGTTTAATTTATTCGGAAATGATGGCAAACCATACGTGAGGCGTCCCCCTTGCAAAGAATTGGACCCAAAGTATACAAAAAAGACTGTGAAGCACGGAGGGGGTTCAGTTATGATATGGGGATGTTTTACATTATCTGGTGTAGGTCCCCTTACAGAGATAACTGGGAAAATGACAGGTGAAATTTACAAAAACCTTTTAGATACGAATCTAAAAGGTGATTTTGTTGATAATTTGCCATTAGCTTGGACCTTCCAGCACGACAATGACCCCAAACACACTTCACGGGTCGTAAGGTCATGGTTGGAAGCTGAAAAAATAAAAGTTTTGAACTGGCCACCACAAAGTCCCGACCTTAACCCCATAGAAAATCTATGGGGCATAATAAAAAAATCGGTTGCAGTTCAAAAACCCTCTACCAAAGCTAAACTCTTGGAGATTATAAAGGAGGAGTGGAAAAAAATCCCCCCATCAATTTGCAGGAATCTAGTATTATCTATGCGGCGCAGATGTGAGGAAGTTATTGAAAATAAAGGTTTTCCAAACTCGATATTAACAGCGCAATGTATTTTTTTCTTTCTTTTCGATTACTTTTTTCATAACTTCATTCATTTTTTGCAGGTGGCTTAATTATATGAGCACGCGCTACTTGGCCAAAATCACAATATTTGAGTTTTTTAATTATTTTAAGTTACTAAGCGATGAATTAAACATTTTTTAATTTTCAATATAATTCAATAATAAGAACTGTATATGTCTTTTTTTTTTTTCTAAATCGTTACACAAGTAATATTATAATCAATTTATCTACAGCTATTAAAGTGGCTTAATTGTATGAGCACGAGTGTATGTTCATAACGCATCCGTAATTCAGGGAAATCTTATATAAAAAAAAAAAAAAAAAAAAACTAAAATTCTCGCTACATTTCCTTCTCTTATTAGGCTTATTTGATAAATTTATTTATATATAGATAATTTTGTTATATTAATCACTTTCTAGTTTCAGTCAAAATATGTTTTCTTTAGAGCTTAGATAATTAAACAAAAAAAAAAAATAAAAACAAAAAATATTCTTTTTCCTTTCGTTATATTTTTCTGAAATTAATTCATGTTTATGGTGAATTTCATTTTAGTTTTTTTTTGTCGTATATTTAATAAAATGTTCGGTTCCACATAACGTCCTTTTTTCTTTTTTTTTTTTTTTAAGCTGATACTTTTCTGTTTAAAGTCTATTTTAAATCTATTTTACACAGACTCATGGGAAATAAATATACGTGCTCAGAACATAGGTTGCATCGTGAATGATGAATTAAATATATTTTATTTTATACATACGTACATTACATTTATGTCTGTATTTATCTGTTCACCTTTTTTTTTTTTTTTTGTCAAAAGTGAAAACACTTCCTTCCATTATTTATCGAATTAAACAACGTTCTTGCGTGTTATCCTTATTTCTTAGAGATAAATTGTGTTCCTTAAATTAACAGCAATATTAATAATGTTATCAATGATAATACAATTTTTTTTATAGTTCATATTAAAAATTTGTTCTTATTTGATCATAAATAAATTTATTATTTTGTTTTTTGCTTTTTAATCCTACTGTTTTATATTAACTGCGTAAATATATATTTTCGTATCCAGAGTACTGGTTGAAATAATAGTTAATTGCTTTGCAGACACGTCCCCATATTGCATGCATTGGATGAAAATGGTCACTTTACAACCTGCGATTAATATTTGTATATCATTACAAGAAAACAAAATATTATAAATTCAAAGGTCCTGATTGCTCTTTCAAGGAAATGTCTAAGAAAAAAAAAAAAGAATAAAAATGGGACGACCACGACAACTCCACACAAAGTATGGCACAAGTATGTACATCAACACAGAATAAAGCATTATTCGTTTCGAAAAAGGATACGAATGCTGCAAATGACTGACAAAAATAATCAAAACGGCAGAGATATCTGTCTTCAATAAATGTAATTTTCATTTATTTTTAATTTTAGGGTTTGATTCAATCGTTGTTGAAGAAATAATGACTCTCTAAAGCAGGACTATATTTAAGATTAAAAAAAAAAAAACAAAAAACATGAAACTCACAAAGAGAGACAACATTCACATCATTCATCTTTCTTTACAGCGAGAGCCAAGAGTTCAGAAATTAAAGTTCAATCCATGTGTGTGTGTTAAACAAGATACCTCCGTTTACCCCATCTGCAGTTTAATCGCAGTGGCACCGTATATGAAAATTAGCTATTACTTCGACCAGCGCTACATCTTTTCTCTCAATCAAAAAGCTACGTTAAAGTTCACCGTATAGGTGTGTTTATGTTTAGTGTGTTGGATGATGGTGTTACCGCCTTTTCCATATAATCGGATGGTAACAATATAAATGCTGATTGGTTAAGTGATGCCGGCGATAAAGTTCTCAATTCATTACTTGACGACGTTCGTAAACATGCTACTGAAGACGTCGTTTGCACCAGTCTACCATACGTAGTAGTAGTAGTTCCCGGAATTTGGGCCTTTCTTACTGTTTTTTTATTCACCCTCATTGAAGGTGCTGTAAAACATAGCTGAAGATTCCATAACGTTAATTTATACTGAAATAGGTTAGTCAAAGTAACTAGTACTGTTGTTATAATAATAATAGGATTACAATTAAAAATAAAATGAAATAATAGATTGATTGTGTTAAGACGATTTTGCTGATTACTGGTAAACAGCAATAGACGCAGTAGTGATCTAAATTTCCGACAAATGTTTTCGAAAGTCGATATGTTGGTGTAATGTGCAGTTGTTCTTAGCGCCAGGACTGTTCTCCGTTGTGCTATTTTGTAGGACAAGGATGAAGCTCCACTGTTGTAAGTTAGTTCCTCATTTTTAACCACCTCATTGGGATGTTTATCATATTCAGCTGTTAGTGGAACAAAAGATATAGAAAGAGAAAAACTTGAGTACTTATTTCAAATGATTATGGGAAGAGAATACTAATACCAATAGTCATCAGCTCAATGTATTATAGTGGCAAATAGTAAATAAAATTGAGGAATAAATATGAAAACGCATACAAAGTAATATGTATGTTTTCATTTTATACATACATCTAATACGCAGTCAGATAAACATTCGATAAAACAAGATCGAAAAATAGAATGAGAACTTCGAAATAGATACAGTTCCACTAGAATAGGAATAGAAAATATGTGAAACAATTAAGTAGCAAACAAAGTCGTTATTCGAGTAGAATACTCGAAGGTAAAATGGTATGAGCCTTTACGATGAGCTTAAAATTGATTTATCCTCTAAATCGTGCTTTACGATTGCCTGTTGTGCTGAAGTACTTACCGATTAAACCTAACCTTAAAAAACCTCATCTTAAACATTTGTCGACCTAAATATTATCTTAACACTAGAAAGACCAAAGCGGTCAAATGACCGCAAGCGCAGTTTTGATGGAACATATTTTCCGAACCAAGGCATTGCAGTCATTTTTTTTTTTTTTTTTTTCTTTTTCTTTCCAGAAATCCACTGAAGATGTGTATGTGTATGTTGGCGTTACAGCCCATGAAGGACCAGAGCCAAGCTTCTCTCAATCACACAGGTGCAAGGGACCTACAGTTTATTGCCGATTCCGAACGGCGTGAGTCGAGAAGCTTTTTCAAGGCAAGTTTATACAACGGGGGATTTTGCCAGTACCCCGCCTAGGAGGGACAACGCGAAATAAACATTCGATGGCGTTGGTGTTATCGGGATCCGAACTCGTTAATCGTGCGCGAGAGTCCAACACACTAACCACTGCACCAGAAATCCACTGAAGATACAGGAAGATAATACATATGAAAGGTATGAGGTTTTTCAGCTTTGGGAGGATTTACCTTACCTGTCACAAATAAAGACATATCCAAGGAAACCAAAAAGGACAGGAACCTGTTCTTACTTATAATCCAATTGCAAACAGAAGAACCTTTGGATTCGCCGTACAGAGGTATGGAAGGCGAACTGATGCTGCATGACGGTTGTCTGTATAGAGGAATACACGTTATTATACCTGACTCACTACGTGGAAAGGTTATAAACGAGCTACACTCTGCGCACATCGGAATCGTCAAGATAAAGGCTTTAGCGAGAAGTTACTACTACTGGCTTGGAATTGATCGGGATATCGAAGAGATGGTGAGAAATTGTTGCGATTGTGCAAAGGTGCTTACAGAACCAGCAAAGGTTGCTACACACCCATGGGAAGTTCCAGCGCAACCATGGCAGCAGTTACACGTGGATTGGTGTCCCACAAACGGTTGTGTCTGACAATGGCTCTAGTTTCACATCGAAAGAATTCCGTGACTTTTTGCAATCCAATGGCATAATACATAAGCTCTCTTCTCCAGCCCATCCATCAACTAACGGACAAGCGCAACTTTTCGTACAGATCCTTAAAAATGGATTACGCTCATCAATCAATGGATGTCGGAGACTTCCATACCAAATCACATCGTTTACTTTTGCAATACAGGAAAACTCCATCTAAAACAACAGGAAAAAGCCCTGCCGAGTTGATGCTTAAATTTAACTTTCGAACTCACTTGCATTATCTGATTGATGTGGACGGTACCTGTTGTCGAAGACATATCGACCAGATGAGACCAACGCTCGTCGAAGGTAACGTTACCGACTCCCCAATATCATTCAATTTTGATAGACTACCAACGAAGCCTGAAGTCCCAGCTAGAAAACACGAATTGGTCTCTAAAACGGAGAACTTAGGTGGTAAAGAAGAAAAGGCGACCGAGATAGGGGAGACGCAGGATACTCCGGCTGGAGTTGATCTCAACTGCCCTAATATGCAATCAGGATCGCAGTTGGAAATGGCGACAGACCAGAACCTAGATGGTCTAAGAGGATTCGTAAAGCAGTTGTGCCCTACCAATCTAGCTAATTTGACTGTCACATACCTGTTGTGAAAACACCTTGCGTACTTTTATAATCCACTACTGTGAACGGTTGAATTGAACATTCGAGAAATAACGTTTCCTTTATTCCGGAGTCAGGAATTTATCATATTTGTTTACTGTATTTTCATATCTCTGTATTGATAGGTGGATATATGTGTGCAAAAAACGATCACCTACACCTAGAAAGTCCACAGCGGTCATTTGACCGCAACCTTTATAATTTGTTGAATGCGGGTGTAAGTAATAGAAAACAGCGTATCATTGTGCCATGATATTTCTTATCGTATTACTTGTTGTATGAGGATTTTATTATCCTCCCTCTTTATCTTTCTATTCATAAAGGTTAGTGCGTAAGGTAGTTTCAAGGAATCAGTCACACTCCGTCATTCAATGAAACAAACAAAAGGACTAACAAAGGCCTCGTAGGGATAGCATCTATCCGACGGGCGCTGGCCTGCTAAAAAGCGAGAAGAGCCACCGCAGTCGAACATCTTGCGGTACCTATCCCCACCTCCTCGTGGTGCCATCTGGAGATTTCCTATGGAAATTGCAGACGGGGAAGGGCGAATGGCGTGCCTCCTGCGCCAAAAAACAGGATTAGTCGGTTGGGCTACGGCCTAGTGAGCCGTAACCCTAAAAAACCACAAACTACGAAACAACGACAGGCCTCGGATATAAAGGACCGGATTTATGTTGACGACCCTTGCAAAAAACGAAAAAAGGACGATGATCTTCGGTTTTGTAAGTGGAATGTTAGGTCCCTAAACAGGCCACGTGCAGCCGAACAACTTGCGGACGCCCTAGACCGCTATAAAGCGGACATCACCGCCATCCAGGGAATGCGATGGAATGGACCGGGTTAAAAGCGGATGAAAAACTGCGATATTTACTACGGCAACTGCTATAGGAAGAGAGGGCAACGATTGTTTGGAAGCGGATTTGTTGTTCGAGGTGGACTAAGGCAAAAAGTCCTAAGCTTTCGGCATGCGAGCGAACGCCTCATAACAATCCGTATCAAGGCTAAATTTTTCATCATCAGCCTGATCTGCGTATACGCCCCCACGGAAGATAAGGATGACTCCGCCAAAGATGAGTTCTACGATCTCCTAGACAGAACGTATGCCCAATGTCCCAGCTATGAAGATTTTTGATTATCAAAGTAATATGCCGATAACCTGCCTGCAACCAAGATCTGTCATCATACAAAAAATGTGATGACTGATGAGGTAACATACATAGTCACTTTCACATTTATATATAGAGATGGTACGGAACCCTTCGTGCGCGAGTCCGACTCGCACTTGGCCGGTTTTTTTTTTTTTTCAATAATCTGGATTTCAATTCTTGGGTTTTGTATAAAAAACTAACCGAAAGACAATCAGTAGAAAAAAGTCTATTTTTGACTTGGCAAGAGAGTTAGCTAGCTAAGAGACTCATGACTCACTAACGCCATCGACTTCACAACTTAGATATGACACATCCCCACATCCTGAGGTGGAACACAGCAGAAAGCTGAAGCAGTGTTTCGTGCTAAAATGCAGAATAGACTGTGATACGTCTATTTATGACTTTTGATTGTTTCTTTACTTAGACAATGAATAAAACACAAATAACAACATACATCATATAAAAACAACATAACACATAATACGTCATTTGACCGCTCTTGGTCTTTCTAGGGAGTTCAAAATGCCGGTCTTTCTAGTGTTAATCGATACACTGAAACATTTTGTTATGACAATTTACAATAACTAGATAAAAAAAAAAAAATCCGAGACTCTTTGACAAAAATCAGATAGTATTTATGTATGTAAGTATGTATGTTGGCGTTACAGTCCATGAAGGACCTGAGCCGAGCTTCTCTCAGTCACCCATGTTGTGTGTGATTTCATTTTCACATAAATGAAAGGGACCTACATTTTATTGCCGGTTCCGAACGGCGAATCTCGAGAAGCTTTTCATGACAATTTTACAACAGGGGGTTTTGTCAGAGCCCCGCTGAGGAGAAACATCGTGAAAAACACGTCCGATGACATGGCTTTGTCGGGATTCGATCCCCTGTCATCGGCGTCAGAGGCCAACACACTACCCACTGCGCCACGGTGCTCTCAAACAAATCTCAAAAGCCAGATAGTACCATAAGAAATAGATAACCAACCCATATTTGGTATGTCTACAATATGCAAACCGTAACGTTGGTACAATCTTCGGACGAATATAGATAAAACATGGGTATGTAAGACCTTCGTATACATATGTAGCACCCCTTTACTCCGAAACACGTTTTATTGTTCTAATTCACGCTTTTACATTTACATAAGAAAAAATGTGGTCTAGGTGCGACCCGTAAGGCCCACACGACTAACTTCATTTAATTTTTTATTTTTTTAATTTTTAACCGCTGGCGTAAAAAGAGGGGTGTTATAAGTTTGAGGTGTCTTTGTGTCTGTCTGTGTTATCGTAACTCAACTTTTTGTTTTTCTTAGACGAATAATGGGTAATGTATCGGTTCTCGTCCGATCACCGCAATCAACCAGCATCGGGTGCGGTCAGTACTTAGATGGGGGACCGCTTGGGAACACCGCGTGTTGTTCATATTTTTTTTTGCCTATTTTTTAGTTATTTAATTTCTAACATAGAAACAGCTGCACTGATTTTGCTGAAAACTTATTCAGTACTAAGTTGCGTAATTACGCGCGGAATGAACTCAATCTTATGTCAATACAATTTTTAATTTTCGAGATAATCGAGCGGGAAATTCCGAAACGCACATGCGCACATAGGTACATACACACACACACACATACATCTGTATAAAAACCTTGGATTTGGATTCTGGTGACTTTGAAACGTGGAGATACATACATATGTATGTATGTCAAAATTTGGAATTAGCAAAATCGGCCCCATTACAATAACTTCCCAATGGGAAGTTAAAAATATTAAATATTTGTAAAAAAGGGATCTTTTAGGACAACAGAATGTCTCTTTATTTCGCACATAGGTATCGTATCGCAGACGTGGTAAGACATGTAGAAAACCAGAGGAAAAGTGGACTGGACAGTTCTAGATTCGATTCGAACAAATATTCGAGGATAAAACAAAAACGAGAGAAAACTAAACTTATATGGTTCCATACCAAGGACACAAAGAGGACGATCTAAAAAATTAAGAAAAAAATAAATAAAATAAATTAAATGAAAGAAATACTTATATAATGTACATACAGGCATACATATACATATGTATGTATATGCAAACATTGTGCGGCCCATTTTGTTAGATAAAAGCTTAATTTATTAAACTAGTAAAATCTGACGAACTAATATCACACTAAGTGCCATAAGCCTACGTACGCTCGCTCCATCCAGAAAGATTATCCTCTAAACAGTTTTCAATGCAAACATAAGGACTCATCGCCAAAATAATCCTCAAAATCTATTTATTACGTACTAATTGCACGCCGTGGCGCAGTGGTTAGTGTGTTGGACTCTGACGCACGATGAGCGAGTTCGGATCCCGGTAACACCGACGCCATCGAATGTTTATTTCGCGGCCTATCTCCTCGGCGGGGTACTGGCAAAACCCCCCGTAGTATACTTGGCGTGAAAAAGCTTCACGACTCACACCGTTCGGAATCGGCATTAAACTTGTAGGTCCCTTTCACCTGTGTGAAAAATAAATCACACACAACATGGGTGATTGAGGGAAGCTTGGCTCTGGTCCTTCATGGGCTGTAACGCCATCAAGGAAGGAACGAATTGCACCATAAATCCAAACGCAGCCAGAGATAACGGCACTTTTAACTGTTGCGATCGCAAAATGTAGAGGTCAAAAGTGTATGCTCATAATTCAATTTCGAGTTTTGCTCTTATGCATACGTTATATGTACATATTATAAGTAGGTAGGTAGGTAGGTAAGGTCGTAGCCTTCCCAGAGTTGAGAAGAATGCACATAGGCCAGGGAGGCTCGTTGTGCAGCTACGAGGGGGTTTTGCCCCCCTATTCGTGGAACCGTTTTGTGCTTCTTAAGAAGTTAATAAGATCAAGTATCCCTACTTTCTGATCATCTATCATACCGGTAAGGAAGTAAGAGCCTAGGTAGCGTTTCCGGATATTGCAAAGAGCTGGACAGGTACAGAGAACGTGGTGAATGGATTCGACCTCCTCCTCGTCCTGACAGCTTCTGCAGAAATCTTTCGGAACTATTCCTAGTTTTTGTGCGTGACTGCCAATGAGGCAGTGATGACACCGATGACTTTGTAGATGTCAGTTAATTTTAGGGAGATTATACTCCTTGTGCGTTGACTGTCAAGTCGAGGCCAGATTTGCCTGGTGATGACGCAGGTATGTCCGTGTGTCCATCTCAGGTTCGTCTCGGCCCTGGCGAGATTGGTCAGATTATGTTTAATGGTTGTAAGGGGTGCTCCCTCACAAGCCACGATTGATTGTAGCGTCGTTCCTTGTTTGGCGAGTGTGTCGGCTTTTTCATTACCTGTAATGTCGATGTGTTCCGGTACCCAGATAAGTTGTATGTCGAACTGTTCTACCGTCTCGTTAAGAGATCTGCGACAGTCGAGACTAGATTTTGATGTGTACACATAGGCCTCCAACGACTTTAAGGCTGCTTGACTGTCTGTGAGAATGCGAATATCCGTGGTGGATATTACGTTCCACTTCAGCCAAGACAAAGCCTATTTTATTGCCAACAGTTCCGCCTGGAAAACGCTGCAGTGATCTGGTAATTTTAGAGCTTTATGTTGCTTGAGTTGTTTGCAGAAAACTCCACTGCCCACCCCCGTCTTTGGTTTTAGACCTGTCAGTGTAGAAATCCACACAGTTTCTGCGCGGTTGAGTTTGGCGGGTCCAGTTCTTCCTGTCCGGATAAATCATCGTAAGGTTTTTGTCCAAGACTATGGTGGGTTCTGTGTGGTCTAGGTTTTCTGTCATGGTTATCCTGTTTTGCAGGATGGAGGAGTGGCCAGTGACATAGCTCGCCCATTTCGAGTTGGCTTTTAGTCTTATGGCCGTGTGTGTGGCAATTTGCTTGCCGAAAATGTCGAGTGGTGTAAGGTCTAGTATCATGTTAAGCGCAGCCGTTGGTGTGGACCTGAGGGCCCCGGTAATGCACATACATGCCATCCTTTGTACCTTCTCGAGTTGTTTGTGGTATGTTGTCTTGTCTAGTGCAGTCCACCAGACTATCACTCCATACATTAGTATGGGTCTAACGACCGTGATATAGAGCCATACGGTAATCTTGGGGTTGAATCCCCATTTTTTTTCTAGGGCTTTCTTACATGTGTAGAGAGCTATTGTTGCTTTTTTTGCTCTTTCAGTTGTGTTGCTCTTCCAAGTTAGTTTCCTATCGAGTATAATGCCAAGGAATTTGGCACTAGGGAAGTAGGTTAACCTGGTATCGAGCAGAGTGATAGGGCAGTTTTCTGGGATTTTGTGCTTTTTGGTAAAAAGCACGAGCTCCGTTTTCTGTGGGTTAATCCTGAGCCCGTTACTATGGGCCCACTTGCAAAGAATTGAGAATGCCGTTTGCATACGGTCATTCAGTGTGGATACGTATTTACCTAAGATTGTGATGGCAACGTCATCGGCGTAGGCAACAACGTCCAGGCCTTCTTTCTCCAGTTTGATTAGTAGTTCGTTTACAACTACATTCCAGAGAAGAGGTGAGAGGATCCCACCTTGCGGGGTTCCCTTGGTAACTACTCTGGTAGTTACTAGGCTTCCCCACTTAGAGTGAACCTTGCGTGTTGTTAGCAACTCGTTGATCAGCTCTATCAGAGTCCTCTCCACCTTTAGCTTTTCTAGCCCTTCTATTATTGCTTTCGGAGTGACATTGTTAAAAGCGCCCTCTATGTCTAGGAAGGCTGTTAGAGTATATTCTTTGAGATGGATTGATCTTTCGATTTTCCTCACTAATGTGTGAAGAGCTGTTTCGACCGATCTACCTTTACAGTAGGCGTGCTGTGCCTTAGAAATTAGGGAAATTATTATAAGCAAAAATGTTGAGATTTGTGTGAAAATAGAAAGTTTAGCATTTTGTCCTGTTCTAGTATCTTTTTTGCTATCGTAGTTTGTCGTTATTAACAATGTAGCCCACAAAGAAGGGAAATAGACGTGGGTGAAAGGAAAGTGATTATTAAACTTCATAAAGGAGGCTTTTTGCCTCCGCCAAATATCAAAAATCGTTGGAATGGCGTGGACTTCAATACGGACAGTTTTTCAAAACCTTGAAAGAATGGGAATAATAACTTCCTAAAAAAAACTAACTGAGAGGGAGGCAAGGAGTATTGTATCACAAGTGAAGAAAAATGCCAATATGACTGCACTCCAAATAACACTGGACGTTCAAGAGATGTTCCAAAATAAAATAAGTGCTTCGACTGCCAGTGAAATTTTGAAAAAAGCAGGTTATCATGGTCGAGTTGCACGTAGACAACACCCTATATTTCTTTTATAAATCGATAAAAACGCATTGCGTTTGCAAATGAATACCTGAATAAGCCTCTAGAGTTTTGGCAGAAAGTTTTATTTACTGACGAAACCAAGTTTTGTATTTTTGGCATAAAAAGGCGTAAACTTGTATGGAGAAAGTCCGGAACAGCGCTAGACAAAGCTAATCTTTTACCTCTAGAGTAAAACATGGTGGTGGAGAAATTATGATGTGGGGATGTATGGCAGGTATTGGGGTCGGAAATTTCGAATTTATTGAAGCAAATATGAACAGGTTCGTATATTTGGACATTTTGAAAGGCGATCTACAACAAAGCATTGATAAGTTAGGAATACAGAATGAGTATTACTTTCAACAAGACAGTGACCCAATAATACGGTCGAAGTTGTCAGATTGTGTCTCTTGTATAAAGTTAAAAACACATACAGGCTTGCGCGCGCGCCGACTTTTGACAGGCTTTGTACCGACTTACGATATAATGTGTCAGACGCACGCAACCACAATTCGCAACACACAATCTGGCTTCAAGTCAGCTGCACGTAGAGAGCTTAGTTTCACAAATTTCTCACAACACAATGAAATACACCTGTCGAACGCACGTCCGAGTAGAGAGTAGATCTACTCCGGCGATTTGAAAATGTCGACTTTACGATATGAGGTCGAGCAAAAGTTGAGGTAACATTATGTGTTACTTCATAGGATATCGTTGGCCCTACTCATGCTGTCAAAGTCGGTATGTGTTTCTAACTTAATGCACGTAAACTGTTGCCAACGCCACCACAATCCCCAGATTTTAATCCTATAGACCACCTCTGGGTATTACTAGAACGTAATATACGCAAACATACCATTACGAGCAAAGTAATGTTGAAAGAAGTAATTAGAGAAGAGAAGAGTAAAACTAGGTGGGTCGCAGGCCATCCAAGTTGGAGCGAAGCGATCCATTTATTATTTTATCAGTGCGCGTGAGCAAGCATAATCTAAGCAAAGTGGTATCTTCTTATACGAATACGGTGACAGTAATGCATTACAAAAACTTATGTAGATGTTTAGCGGACCCTTAAAAGATGGTAACTGAGTTTCTTTATCGATTGTAAAAAGAATTGTGGTTCTATGTTAATTCGTCCATTGGGCCTACGCTAGCTGGTGGTAATCGAAAACAGACTATCGGCATATGTTTAAAATGTTTCCCTGTATGCTTTCATTCAGGTATTGTGCAGGTGCGGAAGGACGATCGTATCAGTGAGTATTCATATGAATTGATGTTTTTGATGCTTTAGTCTATATCCTTACGGTCAGCGGCTATTCCAATCAAATGGATAGCAGAGTTGATAGTGTTCAAAAAATGACGACTGCAAAAACAGACTTCTAGCACTTGGACCCCTAAACGGGTAAAAAAGTCGAATTTCGTTGACAGAGCTGTTTGACGACCAAGACTAGAACGTGCTTTTCGAGGCATGATTATTGAAGTCCAAAGGAAAAAGACTTTACCGATCGCGTCTCCCTTAAGCTCTCCAATACACCTGAATCCTCCACACTATCAATAGAACAGCAGTGGAGCCTTTGCAAACAAGCCCTGAAAAGCTCTGCATCCGAAGTTTTGGGTTTCAAGGCTCCACCACGAAGAAACACCTGGTTCGATGACGAGTGCAGGAGGATTCATACAGCGAAGCAGGATTCATATAAGGCCTCGCTGCATAAAAGAACAAGAGCAGCTCGTGAGCTATACGAGTTAAAAAGAAGGGAGGAGCATACGCTTCTTAGAAGAAAGTAGAAAGAGCACGAGAAGTGCGCGATTGAGGATTTGGAGAGGTGTTACTGCAGGCGTGACGTTCGAAAGTTTTATCAACAGATAAAGCGAACTTGCCAAGGTTATAAAGCCAGAACGGAAGCCTGCAGGGATGAGAACGGACACCTAGTAGTAGAACTGCAGTCGATGCTGAGAATATGGAAAAACCACTTCTGCAGACTGTAGTCAATATACCGCTGTCAGGCAGAATGATCCATTTCTAATCGACGGAGACCGCAGCGAATTCTGTCCCCTTGACCTCGACGAAGTTAAGATTGCCATATCGAAGCTCAATTCGAATAAAGCTGATGGCGCAGACGGACTGTCTGCTGAGCTCTTCAAGGCAGCTGGGGATGACCTGGTTGGGAGCATACACCAGCTCATCCGTAAAATATGGTTAGAGGAAAGCGTGCCCGAGGAATGGAGTCTCAGCATCGTATGCCCCATCCACAAGAAAGGAGACCCCTCTAATTGCGCCAACTACAGAGGAATAAGTCTCCTTATCATCGCCTACAAAATCTTCTCTGCCGTTTTGTGTGAACGCATGAAGCCTTTTATAAAGAAGCTGATAGGTCCTTATCAGTGCGGATTCAGGCTAGGGAAGTCCACCATCGACCAAATTTTCACACTACGGCAGATCCTGGAAAAAACCAATGAATTTTAAGTCGACACTTACCACCTATTTGTCGACTTCAAAGCCGCATACGACAGCGTAATTAGAGACGAGCTATACAACGCCATGTCTACCTTTGACATATCTGTTTAACTCGTCAGACTATGCAGGATGACTTTGGAGAATGCTCGCTGCTCCATCCGAATCGGTGAACACCTTACCGATCGTTTTGATGTTAAAAAAGGATTTAGGCAGGGCGATGCGCTGTCATCTGATTCCTTCAACATCATATTGGAAATGAATGTGCAAAAATCACTGGCCATCAAAAAAGGACACTCACCACCGACGTCTCGGCCAGAACGTTTGTATAGGCAGATATAAGTTCGAGGTAGTTAAGGACTTCGTCTACCTTGGCTCCACAGTGACTTGGAACAACGACATCAGTTCCGAAATCAAACGCAGAATCACTCTTGCCAACCGCTGTTTCTTTGGGCTCAGGAGGCAATTGAGTAATAGAGCCCTCTCCCGAACGACAAAGTTGACTCTATATAAGACCCTTATCATCCCGGTCCTGTTGTATGGCGCAGAAGCATGGACACTATCAAAAGCGGATGAGGAGGCCCTTGGTCGGTTCAAGAGAAAGATTTTGCGCGTGATTTTTGGGCCTATAAACGCTAACGGGGGATGGAGGAGAAGATTCAATCATGAACTTTACGGGCTGTACAGCGACATGAGCCTAGTCAGGCGTCTACGGATTCAACGTCTAAGATGGAAACCACAGCTCCAGCCCGGAGAGTCTTTGGATCCAACCCCGAGGGATGAAGAAGCAGGCCACACTTAAGATGGCGCACACAGGTGGAAGGGGATCTCAGCCAACTGAGTGTGCAACCATTAAACATAATCCGACCAATCTCGCCAGGGCCGAGACGAACCTGAGATGGACACACGGACATACCTGCGTCAGTATTATCTCCCTAAAAAGACCTGACATCTACAAAGTCATCGGTGTCATCACAGGACACTGCCTCATTGGCAGTCACGCACAAAAACTAAGAATAGTTCCAAATGATTTCTGCAGAAGCTGTCAGGACGAGGAGGAGGTCGAATCCATTCACCACGTTCTCTGTGCCTGTCCAGCTCTTTGCAATATCCGGAAACGCTACCTAGGCTCTTGCTTCCTTACCGGTCTGACAGATGATCAGAAAGTAGGGATACTTGATCTTATTAACTTCTTAAGAAGCACAAAATGGTTCCACGAATAGGGGGGTAAAACTCCCTCGTAGCTGCACAACGGGCCTCCCTGGGAAGGCTACGACCCTACCTACCTACCATTTTTGTAGTACAAACTTTTTATTTATTTTTTATACCAAAACTGTGAATAGTATGGCAATGTAAGTTACACAATAACGAGACTGTTAAACCACCTTATTAGTTATTAATAAAAAATAAAGATTTAAAGAAAGAGTATCATATTGGTTTAACGTTCTTATATACCATACACAGAGGAGCGTAGACTTATGGCACTTAGTGTATGCACCTTCGCAAAGTGCTAGCTTTCTCTTCTCAGTAATGTTTCTTTTCCCAAATCAAATATTAACTAAATGAGCCGCACTATATACAAAAAATAGTAAAAAACAAATAATAACACTAAATGTATCAGTAAATCAATAATCAATAAATGTAATCCCAAATGCGAGCAATATATTAACGATAATGGCTCTCCTCCGTCTCATTATTAATTGATTGTTCGTCTGTATATTTAACTGAAAGTCCAATTTCGTGCGTAATTAGTTATCGGCTAAGAAAACGATGAATGGTAGTGATGCAGTAAACAATTATCATTTCACTAAACTTACCATATTTATGTACATTGTATTTATCAATGCTTTGCAAAAAAAAAAAAAAAAAAAAGGCGCAGTGAATGGCGAAGTGGACGGACAAAAAATAGCATGAGCTTGCCCGGAAGAAAGCTCAACACCCGCGCCATTCATATCTACACGTTTCTTCTTTTTGTCTTTTTACATTTCTCATATTCTAATTGTTCTTATATTTTGAATGTAAAACAACGCAAATATTACCCATCCCATAGCACGAACTATCGAAAAAGAGGAAAGCAAAATAGTAAGTTTCTCTTTCCACATTGTTTTGTTTTTGGTTGGCAATAAAAAAGAAAAAAACAAAAAAAAAAAAAGAAAAGAAATGAATCGTATTGGAAATCGAACTGAGCCAACATAGTTGCCGAAAAAAAAAAACAAAAATAACAGTAAAACAAAAAGGGAAATAGAATTTGAAAAGAATATTAAAGGGTCCGCCATCTAACGTTTTTTTTATTTCGTGAATGGTAACACTTAGCTCATGTCTGATTTGACAGATAATGACCGCCGAGCGGAAGGTTTATGGTTCGAATTCGCTTCATAGCCAAGAAAAAGTAATTCCTATACACGGACAAAAAGTATGCAACGCAGTTGTGAATGGAAAGTGACCAGACGTACTGCTGCAGGCATAACACATAACACTCACAGTATAAGGTCAACCGAAAATCATCCTCTGCGTATGCAATACCAAAGTGCTTGAACGAATTACTACGGACTATAACCAACGCAGAATTTGGTCGGCTCTCGTCCTATCTAGGTCTAGGACAACCACCCCTGAGAGTAGTGAACGAACATCAACGACCCCAACCACTGCACTCCGTTCAGGTTGTGTGTGTCAACACATCATAAGAGAATATGAAAAACTCTTGAACCTGCGCGAGTCTCTAAAAAAAAAAAATTTGTTGTATCCTTCCGCTGAACGAATATGGTTGTGTATACGCCTGAAAAGCGCTGGGAAATATTGCGACATTACTTTGAAAATCATGGTAATGTTGCAGAATGGAAGAAGAGAAGCACCGTCAGCTCCGTATGTTCGTTATCTTGTGAAAAAAGTGAAAGAAACTGGCATCCTCATCGATAAACCAAAGCGTGAAAAGCCAAAAACAGTGCGTACACCCGAGAATATTGCTGCTGCGGCAGAAAGTGTGCGTGAAGCGCCATCAACATCAATTCACCGTCGTTCTCAACAATTGAACATTTCGGAGACATCATTGAGACGAATTTTGCCTAAAGACCTTGGTATGACGCCATACAAAGTCCAATTGGTTCAGGAGTTGAAGCCAACTGACCATCCAATGCATTTTCGCTTCGCTAAGTGGGCCTGCGATCGACTCACAGAAGATGCCGATTTTGCCAAAAAAAAAAACCCATCTTTTCAGATGAAGCTCATTTTGATCTTGGCGGGTATGTTGTATGCTATGTATGTTGGCGTTACAGTCCATGAAGGACCTGAGCCGAGCTTCTCTCAGTCACCCATGTTGTGTGTGATTTCATTTTCACATAGATGAAAGGGACCTACAGTGTATTGCCGGTTCCGAACGGCGAATTTCGAGAAGCTTTTCATGACAATTTTACTACAGGGGGTTTTGTCAGAACCTCGCTGAGGAGAAACACCGTAAAAACACGTTCGATGACATGGCCGTGTCGGGATTCAATCCCGTGTCATCGGCGTCAGAGGCCAACACACCACCCATTGCGCCACGGTGCTCTCGGTGGCGGGTATGTAAACAAGCAAAATTGTCGCATTTGGGGCACAGAAAACCCGCACGCATACATTGAAAAGCCGGTGCACCCAAAACGAGCCACTGTTTGGTGCGGATTTTGGTCCAGAGGCATAATTTGGCCATTTTTCTTCGAAAATGAGCAAGGAGTGGCCGTTACAGTCAATGGCGATCGTTATCGGGCCATGTTGAACGAATTTTTGTTCACAAAAATTGAAGAGGAGGATATTGGCAACATTTGGTTTCAACAGGACGGCGTTACGTGCCACACAGCCGAAGCTACACTCGATGTTTTGCGCCCTGTTTTTAAAGATCGCATTATCAGCCGCAGAGCTGATATCGTTTGGCCACCTCGGAGCTGCGATTTGACACCCCGTTGGACTATTATTTGTGGGGTGCCGTCAAAGATAAGTGTTACGCCGACAAGCCAGAGATAATTGACGCTTTAAAGGACAATATTCGTGAAGCCATTGGTGAAATACAGCTGCACACAATCGATAATGTGCTTAAAAATTGGACCGATCGTGTAGGCTACTGCATGGCCAGCCGAGGCAGCCATTTGAATGAAATTATTTTCCATTATTAACCGGAAGGATTGTACTTTCAAATAAAAAAAGAAATTTGAAAAAATATTCAGTAGTTTTTCGTTTTATAGCATTTTCAAAAAAAAAAAAAAAAAAAAAAAGTTATTTGGCGGACCCTTTATAATACCGGGTGCCCCACGAGCACTGTGCCACAAAGCTAGAACGTGTAGGGCTAGTCAAGAGAAGAAAAAAATAAAAAATCGTATGGGAAGGAGTCTACCCCCCTCCCACCCGTTTGGGCGGGAGGGGCAATTTTCTAAAAAAAAAAGTGACTTAATTTGGAAAAAGAAAATATTAAAAATCCACGGTTACATCCGCAATGCCGTGGTATACTTTTTTGCAAAGCCAGAAGCTTTCATCTCGTTTTTAAACAAAGCTATTTTAAGGAGGATCCAAGTTGACACACTGCTTCCGCGTCGTGTGACCCCCCTGGATAGCTACCCTGACACCCGCCAGGTAGTGAACCAATGTGTGCAGCGACTCAACCCCTTGTTCCTGGGGAAAGAGGAACCTGGCCCTCCAGGTTGGGGGTTGTGCTTAGGGCTAACATCCCTATCGCTTAAAACAAAAATTTTGTTCAGAGACAACCAATAGCCTCGGATACGGACGGATACAAAGTTGACGACCCCTGCAAACGACTAACGGACTTGAGGTCCCTTAACAGACCGGGTGCAGGCGATCAATTGGAGCAAACCCTCAACTGCTATAAAGCAGGTATAACCGCACTTCAAGAAGTGCGATGGGATGGACCAGGCAAAAAACGGATGAAAAACTGCGACATCTACTACGGGAATTGCTACAAGGAGAACAAACAGTTTCCTTCGTTATTCGAGGAAGACTCCGACAAAATGTTTTAAGCTTCCGAGACATAAGCGAACGCCTCATAACAATCCGCATCAAAGCTAAATTTGGAAACATTAGTTTAATATGCGCTCACGCCCCAACGGAAGAAAAGGACGATCGACTAAAAGAAGAATTCTACGATCTTCTAGACAGAACATATGCCCAATGTCCCAGCTACGCTATAAAAATAGTCCTAAGAGATTTGAATGCAAAACTAGGCAAAGAGGACATATTTGAGTCGATCATAGGTAAGCATAGCCTCCATAACACCACATCCGACAACGGACTAAGGCTAATCGATATCCTAGCGGGGCGTAACCTCCTTGTAGCAAGCACGCGATTCCCCCATCTCAACATCCACAAGGGTACCTGGCGGTCTTTTGATCAATCGACCACCAACCAGATTGATCACATTGCAATCGACGCCAGACACTCCTCCTGTATTCTCGACACGTACGAACCTTCCGAGGGGCCAACATCGACTCGGACCACTACCTTGTTGTAGCCAAGGTACGAATGAGGATATCAAGAATGCTTAGGAGTCGAGTAGGACAACGTAAGTTTGACGTCGGAAAGCTACAATCGCAAGAGACTGCCAGAATCGTTGCCGATCGTGTCTCCTCCAAGCTCTCTCAAAATTCGCTCACAGTAGCACAAACAATAGAGCAGGATTGGGCACATTGCCAGAGCGCCGTCAGAGACGCTGCCTCAGAGGTGCTGGGTTTCAAACCGCCACCACTTAGAAACCCTGGTTCGATGAACAATGCGAACAAGCCCATGCAGCAAAACAAGAGGCATATAAAGCCATGCTTGAACGACGGACGAGTGCTGCTAACGAAATCTATGAGCAGAAGAGAAGAGAGGTACACATGCTTTTCAGAAAAAAGAAGAGAGAGCACGGAAAACGTGAGATCGAGAAGATGGAGAGATGCTTTCGCAGGAATGACGCCCGTAAGTTTTACAATAACTGTTAGTAGAGTCGCAGCCGATGCTGAGGATTCGGAAAGACTACTTCTGCAGACTGTATAACGGCGATGATAGACAAGATACCGCTGTCAGGCAGAACGAGCCATTCCTAATGGACGACGATGTAATAGAATTCAGTCCACCCGACCTAGACAAAGTCAAAATAGCGATATCAGTCGGCCTTTCTGCTGAGCTTCTTAAGGCGGCTGGAGGTGAGCTGGTAAGGTGCATGCACCATCTCATTTGCAAGGTATGGTCGGAGGAAAGCATGCCCGACGAATGGAATGTCAGCATCGTTGTCCATAAAAAAGGAGACCCCTATAACTGCGCCAACTATAGGGGAATAAGTCTCCTTAACATCGCATATAAGACCTTCTCTGCCGTATTGTGTGAACGCCTGAAACCGTTTGTGGATAACCTGATCGGCTCTTATCAGTGTGGTTTCAGGCCAGGTAAATCCACAATAGACCAAATATTTACGCTACGGCAGATCTCGGAGAAGACCCAGGAATACTAAACCGACACTCACCACCTCTTCGTCGATTTCAGGGCTGCATATGACAGCCTGTATAGAGATGAGCTCTTTACAAAGCCACGTCTAGTTTTAACATCCCTGCCAAACTCGTCCGACTGTGCAGGATGACAATGGAGAATTCTCGCTGCTCCCATTAAGGTCGGTAATGAGCAAACCGAGACCTTTGATGTTAAAAAAGGATTTAGGCAAAGTGACGCGCTGTCATGCAACTTTTTCAACATTGTGCTTGAAAAGATCGTGCAAGAGTCACTGGCCAACACAAGAGGTACGATTTATTTCAAGTCTACGCAATTGCTTGCGTATGCTGACGACATTGACGTGATTGGACGGACACAGCGAGACGTCAAAGAGGCCTTTGTAAGCATTGAGGTAGAAGCGGCTAAGATGGGTCTCAAGGTTAATGAGGGTAAAACCAAATATCTGCTCTCATCTAAAAGAGACGGACAACACCGACATATTGGCCAGAACGTCACCATGGGCGGATATAACTTTGAAGTGGTCAAGGAATTCGTCTACCTTGGCTCACTGATGACCAACAACAACAACGCCAGCGCTGAGATAAAATGCAGAATCACTCTTGCCAACCGCTGTTTCTTTGGGCTCAAGAGGCAATTGAGAAGTAGAGCCCTCTCCCGAACGACAAAGTGGACTCTATATAAGACCCTTATCATCCCGGTCCTGTTGTACGGCGCAGAAGCATGGACACTGTCAAAAGCGGATGAGGAGGCCCTTGGTCGGTTTGAGAGAAAGATTTTGCGCGTTATTTTCGGGCCTATAAACGCAGACGGGGGATGGAGGAAAAGATTCAACCACGAACTTTACGGGCTGTACAGCGACATGAGCCTAGTCAGGCGTCTACGGATTCAACGTCTAAGATAGAAAACACAGCTCCAGCCCGGAGAGTCTTTGGATCCAACTCCGAGGGACGAAGAAGCAGGCCACACTTAAGATGGCGCACACATGTGGAAGGGGATCTCAGCCAACTGGGTGTGCGGCAATGGAAAAGGCTAGCAAAAGATCGTGCTAGTTGGAGGGGCATGTTGCTTGAGGCCCAGGTTCACCCCGAACTGTAGCGCCCATTAAGATAAAGAAGAAGCATCTCTCCCTTAGTACAAGGAGGATAGCTATTATGCTTGGAGTGTCCCAAGTGCTTCACACATTATTTGGCTACAAGTCCAGCCGCGTTAAAACAACAAAAAAAAAAAAAAAAAGTTTTTTTTTCAAAGAAAAAAGCGGTGTGGGTTTTTGTTTAATTTCTCAAAAACTACAAAAAATTTTTGAATCCGGTTTTCTGTTTTGAACTAAAAACTAATAAGAGAAATGAATTCTTGAAAAAAAATTAGTGCTTAATTACGTAAAATTTTGAAAAAAATTAGTTCGAATTTTTTAATTTTTTTTTTCAAAATTTTGAGTTTGAAAATTTATTTCTCAAAAACTATTCCTTAAAACAGCTTCGTTTAAAAACAAGACGAACGATGAGGCTTCTGGCTTTACAAAAAAGTATATCACGGCATTGTTGATGTTACCGTTGATTTTTAATTATTTTTTTTCCCCAAAGTAAGTAAATCTTTTTTTTTGAAAATTGCCCCCTAGAATAGACCTCACCTCCCTCCCATTCAATTTTTTTCTTGTCTTAACCAGACCTACACACGCTCTGGGGCACCCTGTATACATTCAAAATTTAATAGCCATAAATGGCTGTCCAAAAGCAATGTTCGTACACTTGCACGAATGAATCTTAGGCTACGCGCACAGTGAAGCGATTTTCGATGCGATTCTCGCAAGTTTATCGCAAACCTCTCGCAAGCTTCTCGCACACAAACTCTTCTGATCACTTTTTCAAGCGATTCTGTGCGAGTAGTATCCATTGTTGTTTTTGTTCTGATGCAATTTCATTTGTTTAAATGAAAAACTGGTCCAGTTTCCTAATACCAATGGTTCAATTTCTCCAAAATGTGGTCAAATATTTTGAACGACATTCTTGTGCATTCCAAGAATTTTCTTTCATCGTTCCTTAACTGTGGATATATAAAGGGTTTTCCAATAGGAAATTGATAACTTTGAAATCAATTTGTGAACGCACCCTTTCACTAATCATCGAACTGTCATTGCTAGTTTATTCAGTAAAGTCAACATTTTCATCATAGTAAAGTGCATGAACGAGCCAAGTCTCCAAATCATAAAAATTTTCTACCGAAATTCGGAGTCGGTGACCGCAACTTTAAGAGCGTTAACTCCAATTTTCGGTCGTAATTCTCGCCCTACTAGACAGGCAAGTCTACAGACAGAACAAGTCTAGTACAAGTCTTGTGTGATATTGCCGTGTCAGCGAGACAACAGGTTAGTCGAAAATATCGCTGGCGTTCGGGCGTCCGTAGCAAACGATCCAAATCAATCAATTACACAGCTTTCTCAAGAATTAACGCGTATTTTGCGTAAGGATCTTGGTTTCCACCCATACAGGATCAAGCTTACTCAAGAATTGAAGCCGATAAACCATTTGAAGCGACGTACGTTATCCGATTGGGCTCTGGAGAAGATGCGCCAAGATGATGAATTTCAACGCAAAATCATGTTCAGTGACGAAGCTCATTTTTGGCTCGATGGGTTCGTCAATAAGCAAAATATGCGTTATTGGTCGGGTGAAAATCCATATGTGCTTCATGAATCACTACTTCGTCCACAAAAAAAAAAGCTGTTTGGTGCGGTTTGTATGCCGGCGCGGCGGTGTCATTGGGCCATATTTTTTCGTCGACGATAAGGATCGTCACTTACTGTGAATAGCCAGCGTTATCGCGCCATGATTGCCGATTATTTTTGGCTCGAATTGGAAGATATGGACCTGGACGACATGTAGTTTCAACAGGATGGTGCACACGTTACAATCGATTTATTGAAAAGTAAGTTTGATGAGCGCGTTATCTCAAGAAATAGGCCAGTCGAATGACCGCCCCGTTCGTGCGATTTAACGCCTCTAGACTATTTTCTTTCGGGCTGCGTCAAGTCATTGGTTTATGCTAACAAGCCGACGACGTAGGAAGAGCTCAGAGCCAAAGTGTGGCCCAGTCATAGAAAATTGGGTCCAACAAATCGACCAATGCAAACGTGCCCGCGGTGGCCATATGAACGGAGTCGAGTTCCATTCATAAACGTTTTGATTGAACTTCAAGCCGATAGTAAAGTTCTTGAAATGTCTCAAACGGTTTGCGTTTTATTTAAAAAAAAAAAAAAAGTTCCCAAGTCCTTATTGAAAAACCCGATAATTATAAACTTTCATTTAAAAATTCTTCGCCTGATGATGAATACATCGCAACAGAAGAGTACAGAGCAGCTTTCACTGTGCGCACCATATCGCATCTCGCATCGCATCTCGTATCGCTTCCCGAATCGCATCTCGCATCGCATCGCATCTCGCATCACTGTGCGCGCAGCCTAAGGATGAATGGTGAGTGACTATGCGAGCTAATCTATCACTTGATCGAATTGGTAATATACAGTAAGAACGAGATCTCCCAGAGGATAGATACCATGATGTTCATGGAGTAGAACTTGCGTTAGTACCCCAGTTGCGTCCTTCACACTTTTCCTCCAATACCCCCTCTTCCCCCAAATCGTGATCGTACATGCGTTCATTTCTCATCAATTAACACTTTTGAGAGTGAATCAAAACAAATTAAACAGATAAACAAGAATAGAAAACAAAAACAAAAAAAAAAAAAAAAAAAAAAAAAAGCACAATAACGGAAGGTTTACATAAGATACAAATCAACCAGTTTAACGATTTTGGTTTTTTGAGTTTAGTATTCTTTTGATTAATCAATTTTGATTGTGGTTTTGATTCTTTTGTTTTTTTCATTGCATGTATTACTTACTTGTGTTTTTAGTTGGCTTATGGGACGGTGAATAAATACTATTGTTATTAACAGCCCTATTTATACTAGGATGTTGTACACCATTACTTGAAACTGGTGTACTGTGCTGTTGCACATTTATACTACCGACAATGGAATTGCCACTACCGTCATCGCTTTCGCCCTGGTCCCGTTCGCCATTATAATTATTATGATTACCCCAATTGGGCCAACTGATAGTGCTTTGCACAATATTACTGCTATTTGTTGCAATTGGGGATATAAACACCCCTTGCATACCATTCTTTTGTGGTGGATATTGCTGTGATGATGGTATATTATTGATTCGCATGCCCGTTTGTTGTCCGTTGATACTGCCACCGCTTTCGATACCACCCATTCCCATGCCGATGCCACCAATGTTGTTCGATTGTTGCATTGGCATTCGATTAAATTGGTCAATATTTGTATTAATAGATGTTCCACTATTGCTATTTATCATTAAGCCGCCCCCATTGCTCATACCACCAATACCCATGTCACCATTCATACTTGGTATTTTAGGCGATGGCAATTGACCGCTACCTCCGTTTATGTTAATATTATTATTGTGCTGTTGTTGTATGGCCGTACTGCTGCTACCGCTACCACCGCCACTGTTTACAATTTCACTGCCGCTGCCGCCACCATTAATATTATTTGTTCGATTGTTTTTATTTTCAGGTGCGCAACAAACTTTAAATACTACTTTCATGTTGTTAGTTGAACAACGACCTCCTATCCGACGATAAAGATCGTCTTTAGATGATGTTGCTAAAGAAAGAAAAAATGAAAATAATATATTAAGTTGTCGGGGAAAACAACATATTTCAACATCAACAACGTGGAAACGTTCTTTATCCGATATATGATCTATGACTTTTATCAAAGTACTTACAAATGAAATAATAATCATTTCCAGGAAGGAACTCCAAACCACCTGGTTGCGGGGTAAATGGCCGGAACGTTATTGTAAAAAACATTAGTTTTTGTGGCTTATCACAAATAGCTATAACACGCGGATCTGCATTCGTTATCCGACATGTCTCATATTCAACTTTCGACACATTATAAATTATATATTTTTCAGTTTCGTTTTCAAATGTACCCGGCTCATACACAGGACAAATTATGTGCACTTGATCGAACTCAAATGCTGGGTTACCTTTGTTTACATCGATTATGTGGTCTGTGTTATCTATGCGGAATCTGCAAAGAATTAAAAAACAAAGAGTATATAGTTATATTGGTAATAAAAGACGATTGCTTTACAAAAAGAGACATTTATTCAGGTAGGCGTAGGCCACACTTAGGCCGAAACCGGCCCATTGTGATACCACCTGGATCAGGTTACCCTGATCCGCTACCCGGGAACCAACCGGTGCTTCTGATGAAGCGATGGAGTTGAGCTATTTTTTGGTTTACTAGCTCACTCTAGCGGCTGGAGATGAGCTGGTAGGGTGCATGCATCTGCAAGGTATGGTCGGAGGAAAGCATGCCCGACGAATGGAATCTCAGCATCGTTTGCCCGGTCCATAAGAAAGGAGACCCCTATAACTGCGCCAACTATAGGGGAATAAGTCTCCTTAACATCGCATATAAGATCTTCTCTGCCGTATTGTGTGAACGCCTGGAACCGTTTGGGGATAACCTGATCGGCTCTTATCAGTGTGGTTTCAGGCCAGGTAAATCCACAATAGACCAAATATTTACGCTACGGCAGATCTTGGAGAAGACCCAGGAATACCAAATCGACACTCACCACCTCTTCGTCGATTTCAAGGCCGCGTATGACAGCGTATATAGAGACGAGCTGTACAAAGCCATGTCTAGTTTTAACATCCCTGTCAAACTCGTCCGACTGTGCAGGATGACGATGGAGAATTCTCGTTGCTCCATTAAGGTCGGTAATGAGCATACCGAGACCTTTGATGTTAAAAAAGGATTTAGGCAGGGCGACGCGCTGTCGTGCAACTTTTTCAACATTGTGCTTGAAAAGATTGTGCAAGAGTCACTGGCCAACACAAGAGGTACGATTTATTTCAAGTCTACGCAATTGCTTGCGTACGCCGACGATATTGACGTAATTGGACGAAAACAGCAAGACGTCAATGAGGCTTTTGTGAGCATTGAGGTAGAAGCGGCTAAGATGGGTCTCAAGGTTAATGAGGGTAAAACCAAATATCTGCTCTCATCTAAAAGAGACGGACAACACCAACGTATTGGCCAGAACGTCACCATGGGCGGATATAACTTTGAAGTGGTCAAGGAATTCGTCTACCTTGGCTCACTGATTACCAGCGACAACAACACCAGCGCTGAGATAAAACGCAGAATCACTCTTGCCAACCGCTGTTTCTTTGGGCTCAAGAGGCAATTGAGAAGTAGAGCCCTCTCTCGGAAAACCAAGGTGACACTATATAAGACCTTGATCATCCCAGTCCTCCTTTACGGCGCAGAGGCTTGGACCTTAACAAAAGCGGATGAAGATACCCTTGGTCGTTTCGAGAGGAAAATTCTGCGCACTATCTACGGTCCCGTTTGTTCAAACGGTGTATGGAGGAGAAGATATAACGAAGAACTGTACGGGTTGTACAGCGACATCGGGCTGGTACGATGTCTACGGATACAGCGTCTAAGGTGGCTAGGCCATGTAGAGCGCATGAAAGATACAGCTCCGACCCGAAAAGTCTTCGAATCCACTCCGGAAGGAAGGCGCGGCAGAGGACGGCCGCCTCAGCGGCGGTGCACGCAGGTGGAAAGGGACCTCAACCAACTGGGCGTGCGGCACTGGAAAGAGCTGGCCAAAGACCGTGCCGGCTGGAGACGCTTGTTGGTTGAGGCCCAGGTTCACCACGGACTGTAGCGCCACCTAAGTAAGTAAGTAAGTAGCTCACTCAGATTGTCGAAGAAGGGCGCGCCGAGGTAAATTCTCCTGCGATTCGCAAAAGAGGGACATGAGCAGAGGAGATGGTGTATTGATTCCTCCTCCTCCTCGTCCATGCAGCCGCGACAGAAGTCATTGTAGGGTAGCCCCAGTCTGGCGGCGTGTTTTGCAATGGTGCAGTGACCTGTAATGACCCTCACTAGGGTGCTTAAGGTTGCCCTTTTCGTTGCCACCAGGTCCCTGGTTCGTCCTAAGTTTAACTTAGGCCACAATTGTTTGGTGATAAAGCCGATATTGCTCTCATTCCATTGGAGATTGGTCTCCTCTATGGTTTGAAGCTTTATCATGTGCTTTACCGTACTTATTGGTGTTTCTAGGTACCCGAGGGTAGGTAGGCTGCGAGTTCGTCGGCCGCGCAGTTTCCTGGAATATCCCTATGCCCGGGAACCCACAGTATTTTTATGTTGAACTGTTCAGCCATCTCATCTAGAGATAGGCGACAGTTAATGGATGTTTTTGATTTGTGGGTTACCGCTGCCAGGGATTTTATCGGAGATTGGCTATCCGTGCAAATGATAATATCCTTTGTGGATATTACATTGATCCTGAGCCATGCCAGGGCCTCCGTTATCGCAGTTATTTCTGCCTGAAGTACACTACAATAATTTGGAAGTCTAAATGATAGGTTGAGGTTAAGTTCCTTGGAGTAGACCCCACTGCCTACACCCGACTCCATCTTAGAGCCATCGGTATAGAGGGAGATCGAGTCCTTTGGTATGACTTTCCCCCTTCAGCCCATTCCTCCCTGGATGGAAAGACAACTTCGAAGTTCCTGGTGAACACATTCTGCGGGTTGATGTCGTCAGTGTCCATGGGTACTTTGAAGTGTTTTAGAATAGAGGTGTGGCCTTTTTGAGATGTGGGCCATTTTCTTATGCTCCCCATCATTGGGGCCGCGCATGCAGCAACTTGCTTGCTGAAAAGGTTTAATGGTGGAAGATGTAGTAGAACATTTAAGGCCTCCGTGGGGGTTGATCTGATCGCTCCGCTTATATGTAAGCTGGCCGATCTTTGTACCTTCCCCAGAAGGTTTCGATTGACTGCTTTGTCCAGAGCAGTCCACCAGACTACGACGCCATACAGGAGGATAGGCCTTATGACTGCTGTGTAAAGCCAGTACATAATGCTTGGTTGGAGACCCCACCTCCTGCCCACTACTTTCTTACAGCTGTAGAGGGCAACAGTTGCTTTCTTGACCCGATCAAGAAAGTTGGGTTTCCAATTCAGCCTCCTGTCAAGGACTAGGCCTAGATATTTAGCCTGTTTTTTGATTGTTAGTTGAGTTCCACCCAGCCTCGGTGGGTTGAGGGGCGGAATTTTATATTTGTTAGTGAACAGTACTAGATCGGTCTTCTTTGGGTTCACCCCAAATCCACAGTACCGTGTCCAGGTTTCTACTGTATGTATTGCACTCTGCATAAGGTCGCATAGAGTGCTGGGAAATTTTTCATAATTATTTTGCACACCGTTCGGTACAGTCCACAGCCGGCCACGTCTTAAGGTTTTCTGCTCAATCTCTCCACAGCATCATCGTCTATATCTCCGAAAGGTGGGCACATTGGAGAGATTGAGCGGTTTGAAAATCGAACGTACACTTAGTGTTTGCATAGATCAAACACCAAGTGTCGCCAAAACAATTATACGTACTTGCGGGGGTGCAAGGGCAGACGTAAGGGATACGCATGTGGGAGAGGTCGCAGATCATACGTAACATATGTACAGTTGAGGACAATTTGTTTTTTATAATATATTATTTTTATTCTGCTTGGAAGCAAAGAGATCCCATTAACCAAACCAACTCCCCCTACAGTTTAATTTTCTTAATTTAATTCTTTATTCTCAAAATTCAGGGGAGAAGGAAGCGAACAAACAGAGCAAAGAAGTTGATCGCGTTTAACTTGGCAAACGCCAGCTTCGATCTCTGTTCCTGCTCAATCCAAGTTGACACACAGCCTCCGCGTGGCCTCCCCTGGATAGCTATACTGGCACCCGCCAGGTAGTGAACCAATGTGTGCAGCGACCCGATCCCTTGTTCCTGGGGAAAGAGGAACCTGGCCCTCCAGGTTGGGGGTTGCGCTTAGTGCTAACATCCCTATCGCTTAAAACTGCAATTTTGTTCAGAGACAACCAATAGCCCCGTATACGGACGGATTACATGTTGACGACCCCCGCAAACGTCAAAAAGGAAACGAATTTCGGTTCTGCACCTGGAACGTTAGGTCCCTCAACAGACCAGGTGCAGCCGAACAACTGGTCAACTCTTTGGACTGCTATAAGGCAGACATTACCGCGCTCCAAGAAGTGCGATGGGATGGGCCAGGCAAAAAGCGGATGAAAAACTGTGATAAATACCACGGAAACTGCTACAGAGAAAATAAACAACGCTTATTCGGATGCGGATTTGTTGTTCGAGGCAGACTCAGGAAAAAAGTAAACGAACGCCTCATAACTAACCGCATCAAGGCCAATCTCAGCAATATAAGCTTACTATGTGGCCACGCCCCCACAGGGGAGAAAGATGACCGACATAAAGACGACTTCTATGATCTCCTAGGCAGAACTTAAACGCAATGTCCCAGCTATGACACCAAAATCGTTCTAGGAGATTTCAATGTTTGAACGGGTCATTGGAAAGCATAGACTACACAACACCTTGTCAGAAAACGGACTAAGGCTAGTGGACTTTATGGCGGGACATAACCTGGTAGTAGCAAGTAAACGATTCCCACACCTCAACATCCGTAAGGGGACCTGGCGGTCTTTCGATCAATCGACAACCAACCAATTTGATCATATTGCGACACTCCTCCAGCATCCTAGATGTCCGAACCTTTCGAGGAGCCAACATCAACTCGGATCATTACCTTGTTGCAGCCAAGGTACGGATGCGAATTTCTCGGAACCAACGGAGTCGAGTAAGAGCACCAAAATTTAACGTCGGAAAGCTGCAATCGCAGGAGACCGCCAGGACCTTCGCCGATCAAGTCTCCCTCAAGCTCTCTCAGGTCCCGATGCAATCTGCAGAAACCATAGAGCAGCAATGGAGTCGTTGTCAGAAAGCCATTTGGGAGGCCGTCAGATATACTCGGTTTCGAGCCACCACCGTCGAGAAACCCCTGGTTTGATGATGAGTGCAGACAGGCCCATGTAGAGAAACAGAATGCATACATGGCCACATTGCATCGACGGACGAGAGCTGCCCGCGAGCTCTATGAACAGAAAAGGAGGGAGGAGCATGCGCTTCTGAGAAGGAAAAAGAAGGAGCACGAGAAGCGCAAGATCGAGGAGATGGAGAGATGTTACTGCAGGAACGACGTTCGAAAAATGTACCAGAAAGTAAAACGAACATGCCAAGGCTATAAAGCCAGAGCCGAAGCCTGCAGGGATGAGCACGGACAACTAGTAGTGGAGTCACAGTCGATGCTGAGATTGTGGAAGGACCACTTCTGCACTGTATAATGGCGATGATAGTCAAAATGCCGCCGTCAGACAGAGCGAACCATTCACAATGGACGAAGACGAAGGAGAATCCCCTCCACCCGACCTAAACGATGTTAAGATAGCGATATCGAAACTTAAGTCTTATAAAGCTGCTGGAGCAGACGGACTCCCCGCGGAGCTGTTTAAAGCAGCTGGCGATGTGCTGGTTAGGAACATGAACCAACTCATCTGCAAGATATGGTCGGAAGAACGCTGGAATCTCAGTATCGTTTGCCCGGTCCATAAGAAAGGAGATAGGGGACTGCGCCAACTACAGAGGGATAAGCCTCCTGAACATCGCGTACAAGATCCTCTCTGCCGTACTGTGTAAGTACCTGAAAACGTTCGTGGACAATCTGATAGGTTCCTACCAGTGTGGTTTCAGGCCAGGAAAATCCACGATAGACCAAATATTTACACTACGGCAGATCTTGGAGAAGACCCATGAAGTCCAGGTCGACACGCACCATCTTCTCGTCGACTTTAAAGCCGCGTATGACAGTGTTTATAGAGACGAGCTATACAGAGCCATGTCATGTTTTAACATTCCTGCCAAACTCGTCAGACTGTGCAGGATGACTATGGAGAACTCTCGCTGCTCCATTAAGGTCGGAGGTGAACTAACCGACCCCTTTGATGTTAAAAAAGGTTTTAGACAGGGTGACGCACTGTCATGTGATTTCTTCAACATTATTCTTGAAAAGATCGTGCGGGACTCTGCGGCCAATACAAGAGGTACGGTCTACTTCAAGTCCACATGATGACATTGACGTTTTTGGACGAACAAAGCGAGACGTCAATGAGGCGTTCACAAGCATTGAAGCAGAAGCGGCGAAAGTGGGTCTAAGGGTAAATGGGGACAAGACCAAATATATGCTGTCATCCAAGAAAGACGCACAACACCGACGTCTTGGTCAGAACGTCACCTTCGGCAGCTATATTTTTGAAGTAGCCAAGGACTTCGTCTACCTTGGCTCGATAGTGACAAGCAGCATCGACACCAGCGCTGAGATAAAACGCAGAATAACTCTTGCCAATCGCTGCTTCTTCGGGCTCAAGAGGCAATTGAGTAGTAGAGCCCTCTCTCGAAAAACTAAGGTTTCCCTCTACAAAACCTTAATCATCCCGGTGCTCCTCTACAGCGCTGAGGCTTAGACGTTATCAAAAGCGGAAGAAGAGGCTCTTGAACGTTTCGAGAGGAAAATTCTGCGTGCAATCTTCGGTCCCGTTTGTGTAAACGGAGAATGGAGGAGGAGATTCAACCAAGAACTGTACGGGCTGTACAGCGACATCGTCCTGGTTAGACGTCTTCGGATCCAACGTCTAAGATGGCTAGGCCATGTAGAGCGAATGGACATCAACGCTCCGGACCGAAGAGTCTTCGACTCCAACCCCGAGGGACGACGCAGCAGAGGACGACCGCATTTAAGGTGGCGCGCACAGGTGGAAGGGGACCTCAACCAACTGGCGTGCGGCACTGGAAGCGGCTGGCCAAAGATCGGGCCGGCTGGAGAGGCTTGTTGGTCGAGGCCCTCAAAGAAGAAGATTCTCAAAATTCAACATAAAATAGTAAATGTATATACAAATTCAATTCTGCCCTCACAGAACCCACCACAGTCTTGGAAAAAAAAAAAAACTTTACAACGACCTACCCGGACAGGTAAAACTGGACTCGCCAGACTCAACCTTGCAGAAACTGCGTAGACTTCTATACTGACGGGTCTAAAAACCAAAGACGGGGTGGGTATTGGGGTATTCTGCAAACAACTTAAGCTGAAGAATGCTCTAAAACTACCAAATCACTGCAGCGTTTTCCAGGCGGAATTGTTGGCAATAAAAGAGGCTTTGTCTTGGCTGAAGTGGAACGTGATATCCACCACGGATATCCGCATTCTCACGGATAGCCAAGCAGCCTTAAAGTCCTTGGAGTCCTATGTGTACACATCAAAAACTAGTCTCGACTGTCGCCTATCTCTTAACGAGATGGCCGAACAGTTCGACATACAACTTATCTGGGTACCGGGACACAGCGACATTCTAGGAAACGAAAGAGCCGACACACTCGCCAAACAAGGTACGACGCTACAATCAATCGTGGCTTGTGAGGGTATACCCTTTGCAACCATTAAACACAATCTTATAAATCTCGCCAGGGCCGAGACGAACCTGCCTCATCACCAGGCAAGTCTGGCCCTGGCTCAACAGGGTAATATTAAAAAAAAAAAAAGTTGGTTGTCTGTGAAGTCGGTTTACGGACGATTATTTTGCGTGATAACGTCATTAGAAAACACTAATGAAAAATGAAAAACACGCGGTGTTCCCAAGCGGTCCACCATCTAAGTACTAACCGCACCCGACGCTAGTTGATTACGGTATTCGGACGACAGCCGATACATATGAGATTGCTCGGACAGTGTTGTGGTTTGGTAAGGAAACGCAAACACTCATGAGCTGCTCCTGAATGTGCGCTACCCCCCAACGAGCAATTATTAAACGCACGCGTACATGAGTAATTGGCTGTGAGAATTTTTTTTTCGATTTGGAAATGGAATATGTATGTATATGTATATCCAACATACAAGCTCCAGACTTTTTCACACGAATTCTATTTGTCGTCTAAGAACAGAATTAGGGTGTATGCATGTATGTATGTATCACCTGGATTACTGATTACTCCTAAAAGTATGCATACGCCATCGCACAATTTTTCCATGCCCCAAGTATGCAAACAAAATTCTATCCCATAGGCCAAATAGATGCCTCTCTATCGCTTGTTTTGCCCTCTCGCTTGCACGCTCAGCTCAGGCGGAACGTGAGAGTGAGTCATACTTTTTTGTACGTGCAGCCAGTGTTCATCGATTTATAAGACGTTATCACGTCAAAAAGAGCCGAAGAACGATATCAACAGTTATCGTCCCATTGCCAAACTGTCACATTGTATACCCAAACTCTTCGAGAGCATTTTGTACGAAATCTTAAGTTTTAAGATGACAAGTCTTTAATCTCCCCTAGACAACAACACGGTTTCCTCATATACAGAACTACAACCACAAATCTTGTTGAATTTGTGTCCTTTACCCTCTCGGCCTTAGAGAATGGCAATGACGTTATTTCTACCGATTTCAGTAAAGCTTTTGATACAATTTCCCACAGACTAATACTCTTCAAACTGTTTTCCCTTGATTTCGATATGTTGGATATCTTCTTACTTGAACAATCGCTATTATAGTGTTCGCTTCAGATCTGCCTTTTCTAAATCTTTTCCAACTTCCTCCGATGTCCCCCAAGGTAGCCACTTAGGTCCACTTTTATTCGTTCTTACCATTAACGATATTGAAATGGTGATCACACATTCCCACATCTCACTATATGCCGATGATACCAAGTTCTTCAGGAGTATTTCCTCCAGTCATGACCCTTACCCTAATCCAATTAGATCTCAATAGTTTTTCCACCTGGTGTTCCAAAAACTGCTTGGAACTCAATATTCTCAAATGACAATCCATTACTTTTTCACGTAAACGAATTTAATCTCCTCCCCGTCTCTTCTTCTTCTTTGGTGGCGTTACAGCCCATGAAGGACCAGAGCCAAGCTTCCCTCAATCACCCATGTTGTGTGGGATTTATTTTTCACACAGGTGAAAGGGACCTACAGTTTAATGCCGATTCCGAACGGCGTAAGTCGAGAAGCTTTTTCGTGGCAAGTTTACTACGGGGGGTTTTGCCAGTACCCCGCCGAGGAGGAACGTCGCGAAATAAACATTCGATGGCGTTGGTGTTATCGGGATTCGAACTCGCACATCGTGCGCCAGAGTCCAACACACTAACCACTGCGCCCTCCCCGTCTCTACTTTCTAAATAATCAGCCCATAGCCACCGTTCAGGCTATCCGGGATCTTGGCCTATGATGTGACCAGGAGTTAGATTTTCGGACACATATCGGCGAGATAATACTTAAAGCTAATTCAGCACTCGGCTTCGTGAAGCGATGGTCTTAGGAATTCTCCAACCCCTACGTTACCCGATCTCTCTACACAACCTTTGTCCGGCCCCTTCTTGAATACGCCTCTCAAGTGTGGTCTCCTTACCAACAGACCCACATTTCTAGAATCGAGAGCATCCAACGCCGATTCCCAGGAAATTAATTAATCAATATGAACACGTTGAAGGAAATGAGAACAGTATCTGACATTCTCTCCATCCATCGACTCCTTTCAGGTACCATTGATTGCACGACCCTCTATGACTCTGGCTCTGTCAACACTAACCCCTCGCAATGTACGTAATCCCCGTCTCTTCTATCTACCCATCCCCCGCACCGCCTATGGCTCCAATGAACCCATTACTCGTATGCAGTGTTAACTCAAATCCTTACATCGACTTCAACCTCAGCATTCCATGCTTAAAAACCCGTCTCTTTAATCACAAGCGTCTCCAGCCGGCACGGTCTTTGGCCAGCTGTTTCCAGCGCCGCACGCCCAGTTGGTTAAGGTCCCCTACCACCAGCGTGCGCCACCGTTGATGCGGCCGTCCTCTGCCGCGCCTTCCTTCCGGGGTGGATTCGAAGACTCTTCGGGCCGGAGCTGTATTTTCCATGCGCTCTACATGGCCTAGCCACCTTACACACTGTATCCGTGGATAGACGTGGTATCAGGACGATGTCGCTGTACAACTCGCACAGTTCTTCGTTATATCGTCTCCTCCATGCACCGTTTCGTGACGTTCGAAAGTTTTATCAACAGATAAAGCGAACATGCCAAGGTTATAAAGCCAGAACGGAAGCCTGCAGGGATGAGAACGGACACCTAGTAGTAGAACCGCAGTCGATGCTGAGAATATGGAAAAACCACTTCTGCAGACTGTATAACAGCGATGTTAGTCAATATACCGCTGTCAGGCAGAATGATCCATTTCTAATCGACGGAGACCGCAGAGAATTCTGTCCCCCTGACCTCGACGAAGTTAAGATTGCCATATCGAAGCTCAAGTCGAATAAAGCTGCTGGCGCAGACGGACTGTCTGCTGAGCTCTTCAAGGCAGCTTGGGATGATCTGGTTGGGAGCGTGCACCAGCTCATCCGTAAGATATGGTCAGAGGAAAGCATGCCCGAGGAATGGAGTCTCAGCATCGTATGCCCGATCCACAAGAAAGGAGACCCCTCTGATTGCGCCAACTATAGAGGAATAAGTCTCCTTATCATCGCCTACAAAATCTTCTCTGCCGTTTTGTGTAAACGCATGAAGCCTTTTATAAAGAAGCTGATAGGTCCTTATCAGTGCGGCTTCAGGCCAGGGAAGTCCACCATCGACCAAATCTTCACACTACGGCAGATCCTGGAAAAAACCAATGAATTTCAAGTCGACACTCACCACCTATTTGTCGACTTCAAAGCCGCATACGACAGCGTAATCAGAGACGAGCTATACAGCGCTATGTCTACCTTTGACATACCTGCTAAACTCGTCAGACTATGCAGGATGACTTTGGAGAATGCTCTCTGCTCCATCCGAATCGGTGAACACCTTACCGATAGTTTTGATGTCAAAAAAGGATTTAGGCAGGGCGATGCGCTGTCGTGTGATTTCTTCAACATCATATTGGAAATGAATGTGCAAAAATCACTGGCCAATACATATACATCAAAAAAGGACACTCACCACCGACGTCTCGGCCAGAACGTTTGTATAGGCAGATATAAGTTCGAGGTAGTTAAGGACTTCGTCTACCTTGGCTCCGCAGTGACCTGGAACAACGACATCAGTTCCGAAATCAAACGCAGAATCACTCTTGCCAATCGCTGTTTCTTTGGGCTCAGGAGGCAACTGAGTAATAGAGCCCTCTCCCGAACGACAAAGTTGACTCTATATAAGACCCTTATCATCCCGGTCCTGTTGTACGGCGCAGAAGCATGGACACTATCAAAAGCGGATGAGGAGGCCCTTGGTCGGTTCGAGAGAAAGATTTTGCGCGTGATTTTTGGGCCTATTAACGCAGACGGGGGATGGAGGAGAAGATTCAACCACGAACTTTACGGGCTGTACAGCGACATGAGCCTAGTCAGGCGTCTACGCATTCAACGCCTAAGATGGCTGGGCCATGTAGAGCGAATGGACACCACAGCTCCAGCCCGGAGAGTCTTTGGATCCGACCCCGAGGGACGAAGAAGCAGAGGACGGCCGCCCTTAAGATGGCGCACACAGATGAAAGGGGACCTCAACCAACTGGGTGTGCGGCAATGGAAAAAGCTAGCGAAAGATCGTGCTAGATGGAGGGGCATGTTGGTTGAGGCCCAGGTTCACCCCGAACTGTAGCGCCCACTAAGAAGAAGAATAAGAATGTCAGAAGTCCCCCTAAAAAGCAATTTAATTTGATGCGCTAATATGTTCTGCCAAATGAAGAGCTTTAAGGAATCTTTAGTTTGGTTTAAGGCTGAATTGTTTTATTTTTTAAACACGATTATCGTACACACGTATATAGCTTTGCGTGTGAGCGTAAGATGAGAGGTTCATTGAAATAAGGCTTAAACCAGATCCAGTACAAGTAAAAGTTAACAGAAGAATGATAGACGTATTAGAGTACTTACATGCTATTTGATGTATTCCAATGCATATAGAAAGTCTTGGCACAATTCGATACCGTCGACAACAGCACCGTTTCAAGACAGACAAGCGTCAAAATGGTGAAGAACGATGTTGCCTTTATTCCAGGTAAGGGCCGAAAACGCCATTGTGGCGTATAGTGATGATGGTGGTAATAGTGCTTATGATACTTTTGCTGTTGCTGCTGGCGATAATGTTGTTGTAATAATTTGGTTCTACCAACGAGTATATTAATTGCTTTCGATGATTCTTGCAATCGTCCTTTTGTTGTTGCTGTTGTTGTTGTTGCCACTGCTGTCCTAGCTGGCGTTGTTTGTATTGATTCTACGGACAACGTTTTTGGTGAAAACGACAAAGACCATGGTGTTTGCAATGACGAAGATGATGACGAAACCAATAATAGCGATGACGGTGATGATAAAGTGAGAACGGGATCGGAAGGCGATGCCCGTGTTGTTAACGGCAATTGTTTCGACCTCGATTGTAAATGTAGGAATTCCTCTTTCGAGGCTCGTATTGTCCGTCGTGATGATGCTGGGCGTTTCTTGCTGGCATTAAACATGTTGTCGTTATCTCTGTTCTTGTCCAACATATTTCTGTTTATCTTATTTCAAAGTCTCCTTTCTACTGTACCCACTAGGTTCTATTTAGTTTCAAGTAGTTTTCATATCTTAAAATGCAAGGGAGCCTTTGCATAGACATGCGATCGGTCTGCTTGTATTATTTTCTCCCTTTTTCATTAGTTTATGCGAGTGATGAATCTGGAAGTAGAGGAAAGTGATTTACTAATCATGGTCATGATTATACGAGGTAATTAGGAGAATTGTATACTCTTTATAGAAACTGCTTAACCTAAAACAATTGTATCCACTTGGTATTCGTTCGCAATGGATAGGAACAGGTAATTACTTGGTGCTAGGTCCGGACTATAAGGTGGATGCTTAATAACCTCCCGGAGCTTCAATTTGATCACTATCGATATGTGTCGATAGGGGGGGTCCTCTCACCACTGCTTTGGTCGATAGTCATCGACGATCTACTACGCAAGCTGACCACTCGGGGCTACGAGGTCATCGGATATGCTGATGACCTTAGTAGTCATATGTAGTTACGGGCAAGTGCGAGATCACTGCCTGTGAGCGCATGCAGCTTGCGCTCCAATTTATCTCTGACTGGTGGGGCAGAGAGGGGTTATCTGTATGTATGTATGTTGGCGTTACAGTCCATGACGAACCTGAGCCGAGCTTCTCTCAATCACCCATGTTGTGTGTGATTTCACTTTCACATAGGTGAAAGGGACCTACAGTTTTATTGCCGGTTCCGAACGGCGAATTTCGAGAAGCTTTTCATGACAATTTTACAACAAAGGGGTTTTGTCAGAACCCCGCTGAGGAGAAACACCGTGAAAAACACGTTCGATGACATGGCTGTGTCGGGATTCGATCCCGAGTCATCGGCGTCAGAGGCCAATACACTACCCACTGCGCCACGGTGCTCTCGCACCGTTATCTATTAACCCAAATAAGACAGTCTTAGTCCCATTTACAAAGAGCAGAAAGGTACAACCCTGCTCAATCTTTCTAAATGGCACACACATATGATTTTTAGGGGAGGTAAAGTATCTAGGTATTGACCTAGACCGCAGACTCAACTGGAACTCCAACATGAAAAATAAACTCATGAAAGCGACTAAGGCTATGTGGGCCTGCCGACGCACCTACGGTAAAACCTGTGGACTTAAACCTAAGGTAGTCCACTGGTTATATACCGCGTTAGTAAGACCTATCGTCACCTACGGGTCCACCGTATGGTGGACAAAAGTTGAGCAAAAAACTACAACTTCAACGCCTTTAGAGACTAGCGTGTCTCGGCATCACAGGCGCTATGCCATCCTGCCCTACGGCAGCACAAGAAGCACTCATAGGACTCGCTCCACTGCAGCTTTTTATCAAAAAGGTGGCATTACGCAATGCAATCAGAATCCTCTGCTCAGGAACAAATATGCCATGTAGACCTGCAGGCCACATGTCTATATTACAACACTTTTCCCGAGCTGGATATGATTACTACAGTCTCGGACGCATTGGCACACACCTTCACCTTTGACAAGAGATTTGAGATACTGATCCCAAACCGTTCAGCATGGGAAAACAATGATCCCCTGCTAAATGTCAAAGGCCTCAGGTGGTACACGGATGGCTCCAAGATGGCTTCTGGCGTTGGTGCTGGCATCTTTGGACCAAAACGCAAGATCTCGAAGGCCCTGGGAATAAGCCCCAGCATCTTCCAAGCAGAGCTGCATGCCATCCCAACATGCGTCAATCTAAATCTCGAGACTGGCATTAGAGGAGTAACACTCAACATACTCTCTGATAGCCAAGCAGCGCTTAAAACGCTAGGTTCGTACAGTACGAACTCGAAAACCGTCAAGGAATGCCATGACGCCCTACAAGACCTCGCCAATAGAAACACTATTAAAATTTGGTGGGTGCCAGGACATGAAGGTATCAAGGGCAATGAAATTGCCGACCAACTTGCTAGAAAAGATTCCAGCGACAAATACATATGTAGGTCCGGAACCTTTCTGCGGCATTCCCGTGTCTAAGATAAATTACTTCTTAGACAAGTGGGAAAAATCGCAACACCTGTCCTTCTGGAACAATGTTCGGGGACTCCGTCAATCTAAACGACTTATACGACCCCTGAACAAACACCCTATTGACATACTCAAACTCAATAGGGGGGATATCAGAAGACTAGTCAGCTATCTAACGGGACACTGCGGTCTGAGATATCATTTAAACAAAATTAGTCTCTCGTCTGAAACTGAGCGTCGGCTCTGTCTAGAGGACGATGAGACGGCAGAACACATACTATGTGAGTGTTCTGCTCTCTGCGATCTCAGGAAGCGTATCCTTCTCAGTGAAGTTATGACTCCTGAGGGGATCACCCTGGCTCCTACGAAAAGCATTCTCAACTTCATTATAGAGGTGGAGAGGCTACTCGGCTAGCAGGCACATTAGATCTGCAAAGGTCGCAGTGCCGTATTGCTAATAGTAGCACTGGCACTAGATATGTGTTGCCTTGTGTTGTCCTAATGTAACACAATCGTTGAAATCTCATAGCAGATCCAATCCCTCGGACACAGCAACCGGTTTTTTGTACAATGTTCCTGTCCACACGAAACATTGTTTATATATGTATCTACGGTAGCTTACTGACTTTTACATAAAAAAAGGCGTGAGTACGAGGTACTCATGAAATCTGATATGTAAACATCCGTGCATGCGACTCGGTATGGCATTTAGTGATCGCCTGGCTGTGATCCGCATCAGAGGCAGATCTTATAACATCAGCCTTATATGTGCACATGCCCCTACCGACGAGGCTGAAGACCCTATCAAGGAGGACTTCTATGACCTCCTGGACAACGCCTACGGAGCTTGTCCGGAGTACGATGTAAAAATCGTGCTCGGGGACTTCAACGCCAAAATCGGTAAGGAGAACACCCTTGGCAGAGTGATCGGAAAGCAAAGCCTCCACGATACAACAACAGATAACGGCTTTCGACTCGCCGACTTTGCGACAGCTCGTAATGCGGTGACAAGTAGCACAAGATTCCCTCGCAAGCGAATCCACACAGCAACCTGGCGATCTCCGGACGGTCGAACCGCCAACCAAATCGACCATGTGCTCATTCACGCAAGGCACGCGTCAAACATCCTGGATGTGCGAACATTCAGAGGGGCAAATGTCGACTCTGACCATTTCCTCGTAGCAGCAAGATTCAGAGCTCGACTGTCCAATGTCAGAAAGCTGCAGCAGCCCATCAGGAGGAGGTTCGACATTGGGCGCCTGAGCACACCGGAGGTTGCCAGAGTCTACAGGGAGCAGCTGAGCGAAAGACTCTACGGTATGCCTACGTCGAACACAAATGGAAAACCAGGGCAGCGCAAGAAGGGAGGAGAAAAAACTACTGCGACAAAAGAAAAAAATCTTCGCAGCCTCCCAGCTCAAGGATATCGAGGAGTCTAGGGATAAGCATAAAACACGAGCCTTTTACAAGAAAGCCAAAGGCCTTGCAGGAGGCTTCAAAAAGGGCACCCAGGCTTTTTGAAACTGCGAGGGTAAACTTGTAACCGACCCGCAGGGAATAGTGGATGTATTTAAGCAGCATTTCCAGCAGCTGCTTAACGAGCATGACCAAGAGAGAGTGGTAGGGACCGAGGAAATCCCAACTCCAGCTGCTGAAGTAGTCTTCCCACCCAGCATCGAGGAAGTCGCCATAGCTATTCAAAAGCTGAAGAATAACAAGGCCGCAGGCTTAGATGGATTGCTCTCAGAGCTCTTCAAGGCCGGCGGCGATGTTCTGGTAGAGAGCATGCACCAGATCATCTGCAGAATTTGGGAAGATGAATACCAGCTCTATATGACCCATCCACAAAAAAGGCGATCCTACCTCTTGCAAGAACTATAGAGGTATATCCCTGCTCAATGTCGCATACAAGATCCTGTCTAGCGTATTGTGTGAACGTTTAAAGCCATTTTGCACCGCACTAATCGGCAGCTACCAGTGCGGCTTCCGGCCCGGCAAATCGGCTTTAGACCAAATTTTCACACTTCGACAAATCCTGGAAAAGACCAACGAGTCTCGAATCGATACACACCATCTTTTCATCGATTTCAAAGCCGCATACGACAGCATTCATCGTGAAGAACTGTTTGGGGCGATGGCCGAATTCGGGATCCCGGGAAAACTGATCCAGTTGTGTCGCGCCACGCTAAAAAACACGCGATGCACCGTGCAATTCGGTTTTAGGACCTCGGTACCATTCGAAACATGCACCGGATTTCGGCAAGGAGATGCGCTGTCATGTGACTTCTTCAACCTGGTGCTGGAGCAGATAGTGCGACGGGCAGACGTCAACAGGGAAGGCACTATCTTTTACAAGTCCATCCAGCTGCTAGGATACGCGGATGATATCGACATCATCGCGTGTTCTCGCCGTGGCATTGTGGAAGCATTCACGACGATTGAAGAACAGGCGAAACGAGTTGGTCTTAAGATCAATGAGGACAAAACGAAATACATGCTGTCAAGCAAAAACCAATCCGTCGCTCACCACCTGGGACAAAATATAACAATTGACAGCTACAATTTCGAGGTAGTTAAGGAGTTTGTCTACCTCGGGGCAAACGTAAATTCCACAAATGACACCACAGTGGAGATCCGGCGTAGAATCGCCCTTGGCAACCGCTGCTACTTCGGCTTGTCCAAACAACTGGGGTCAAAACTCCTCACTCGAAAGACCAAAGTCATGCTTTACAAAACGCTCATTCTGCCAGTCTTGCTGTACGGAGCCGAAAGCTGGACGATAAGCAGGACTGCGGAGCTGATTTTGGGTTCTTTCGAAAGAAAAATTCTGCGCCGGATATTTGGTCCTGTCTGTGAGGAAGGTGAATGGAGAAGAAGACACAACCGCGAACTCTACGAGCTGTACAAAGATGTGGATGTAGTCCGGAAGGCAAAGATCCGTCGACTACACTGGCTCGGCCACATCGAGCGCATGGACATCAACGCTCCAGCTAAGAGGGTCTTCGACTCCGAGCCTCCTGGTTCGAGAAGAAGAGGAAGACCGAACCTCCGGTATAAAGACCAAGTAATCGCGGATGTAAGACATCTTGGTCTTGACAACTGGAAGCAGCGTGCCCGGGACCGTCAAGAATGGAAGGTAGCTATAGCTCAGGCTCAGATCCTCCATGGATCGCAGGCCTGATAAGTAAGTAAGTATGTTTTGGGTCATACATATATCTTGCTACAGGACCCATCTGAGCGGCATTTTTTCTTCGCAGTAGGGCGGCATCACGGTCTCCAAGATCTTAATGTACAAATGCTGATCCATTGTGCCTTCAATTTTGTATATGGGACCCATACCATACCATGAATTTGAGAACTTAACTGTTTAATATTCAGAAAGGATAGGTGTATTATTAAAACTAGATCAGAGAGAGAGGCGGTGGTGTCTTAATTGCAGTCCGATCAAATCTAAATTGTAATCAGGTTGATCTTGTTTCGGACACGCTACCCTCTCCCTCCGATTTTGATGTTGATCAAATTATAGTTAAACTTTCTATGATTAGTAATACCGAATTGTTGTTTGAAAGTACAATCCTTCCGGTTAATAATGGAAAATAATTTCATTCAAATGGCTGCCTCGGCTGGCCATGCAGTAGCCTACACGATCGGTCCAATTTTTAAGCACATTATCGATGGTGTGCAGCTGTATTTCACCAATGGCTTCACGAATATTGTCCTTTAAAGCGTCAATTATCTCTGGCTTGTCGGCGTAACACTTATCTTTGACGGCACCCCACAAATAATAGTCCAACGGGGTGTCAAATCGCAGCTCCGAGGTGGCCAAACGATATCAGCTCTGCGGCTGATAATGCGATCTTTAAAAACAGGGCGCAAAACATCGAGTGTAGCTTCGGCTGTGTGGCACGTAACGCCGTCCTGTTGAAACCAAATGTTGCCAATATCCTCCTCTTCAATTTTTGTGAACAAAAATTCGTTCAACATGGCCCGATAACGATCGCCATTGACTGTAACGGCCACTCCTTGCTCATTTTCGAAGAAAAATGGCCAAATTATGCCTCTGGACCAAAATCCGCACCAAACAGTGGCTCGTTTTGGGTGCACCGGCTTTTCAATGTATGCGTGCGGGTTTTCTGTGCCCCAAATGCGACAATTTTGCTTGTTTACATACCCGCCACCGAGAGCACCGTGGCGCAATGGGTGGTGTGTTGGCCTCTGACGCCGATGACACGGGATTGAATCCCGACACGGCCATGTCATCGAACGTGTTTTTACGGTGTTTCTCCTCAGCGAGGTTCTGACAAAACCCCCTGTAGTAAAATTGTCATGAAAAGCTTCTCGAAATTCGCCGTTCGGAACCGGCAATACACTGTAGGTCCCTTTCATCTATGTGAAAATGAAATCACACACAACATGGGTGACTGAGAGAAGCTCGGCTCAGGTCCTTCATGGACTGTAACGCCAACATACATAGCATACAACATACCCGCCAAGATCAAAATGAGCTTCATCTGAAAAGATGGGTTTTTTTTTTTGGCAAAATCGGCATCTTCTGTGAGTCGATCGCAGGCCCACTTAGCGAAGCGAAAATGCATTGGATGGTCAGTTGGCTTCAACTCCTGAACCAATTGGACTTTGTATGGCGTCATACCAAGGTCTTTAGGCAAAATTCGTCTCAATGATGTCTCCGAAATGTTCAATTGTTGAGAACGACGGTGAATTGATGTTGATGGCGCTTCACGCACACTTTCTGCCGCAGCAGCAATATTCTCGGGTGTACGCACTGTTTTTGGCTTTTCACGCTTTGGTTTATCGATGAGGATGCCAGTTTCTTTCACTTTTTTCACAAGATAACGAACATACGGAGCTGACGGTGCTTCTCTTCTTCCATTCTGCAACATTACCATGATTTTCAAAGTAATGTCGCAATATTTCCCAGCGCTTTTCAGGCGTATACACAACCATATTCGTTCAGCGGAAGGATAAAACAAATTTTTTTTTTTTAGAGACTCGCGCAGGTTCAAGAGTTTTTCATATTCTCTTATGATGTGTTGACACACACAACCTGAACGGAGTGCAGTGGTTGGGGTCGTTGATGTTCGTTCACTACTCTCAGGGGTGGTTGTCCTAGACCTAGATAGGACGAGAGCCGACCAAATTCTGCGTTGGTTATAGTCCGTAGTAATTCGTTCAAGCACTTTGGTATTGCATACGCAGAGGATGATTTTCGGTTGACCTTATACTGTGAGTGTTATGTGTTATGCCTGCAGCAGTACGTCTGGTCACTTTACATTCACAACTTCGTTGCATACTTTTTGTCCGTGTATAGGAATTACTTTTTCTTGGCTATGAAGCGAATTTGAACTATAGACCTTCCGCTCGGCGGTCGATGATGTTAACCACTGTGGTGGCTGTGATCAACAACAACGGTTACTTAACTTTTTTTTTTTTTAAATAATTTGCGCGCACTCAAGGTCTAATAACCTTATTATGTCGGCGACACAGTGCGGGCAGAAGATAGAAAGGAAGAGGAATAGAGGAGATGCCGATGGACATTGATCTTAAATGCTTGCATGTTGCATTGAGGGGGGAAAACCGAATCCGGCAGGGAGTTCCAGATTCGTGTGGTTCGGTTAATGAAAGATTCTCTATATTTGACAGTACGTCCGAAAGCGGGCTTCAGAGTATATTGGTGAGCATTCCTACAGAGACGTGTATTGCGGGAGAAATGTTGAAGGGGTGGAATGCAACTGGCTATTTCATCAGAGCATTTTTGGTGGTAGTAACGATAAAACAGGGAGAGGCAGGTAACATTCCTGCGGTGTTCCAGCGATTCTAATGTTTTGGTAATGCTGGAGTCACCTATCAGTTTTATGGCTCGTTTTTGTATTCTGTCTAGTAGGTGCAATGAGGTCTTGGAAGCACCGGACCAGACATGAGCGTTAAACTCTAATTTGGGGCGAATGAACGCCTTATAGATTGTAGCCAGGTCTAAGGGCGAGAAATATTTCTTGCATCTGTATAAGAGGCCTAGGCATTTCGCAGCATTCTTGGCGACACTGAATATATGGTCGCTCCAATTAAGATTGTGAGCAACACTCATACCCAGGATGGAAAGCTTTTCAGTTTCTGAGATGCAAGTGCCATTCATGGATAATGGCTGCGGGTTAGTTATACGCTTTAACGACAGGAGACAGCATTGTGTTTTGGAAGCATTAAATTCCACTCTATTGTTTTTACCCCATTGGATGATGCTGTCGATATCGGAATTTAATGAGCTTAACATACGCTGCCGCTCATTATCTACAACTGAAGTGCAGGGTCGTAAACTGGTGAACGAATATGAGAAGCTGAGGGTACTGTCGTCAGCGAAGGAGTGAATTGGATTAGAAGTAACAGACAAGAGATCATTTATAAAAACAAGAAAGAGTGTCGGAGACAAAACGGAGCCCTGGGGAACACCGGCATTTACAAAGTGAGTATCAGACTTGAATCCGTCCAAAACAACTTGAATTGAACGATTCGAAAGGTAGCTTCTAATCCATTGAAAGAGAGACTCATCGATCCCAAAAGCACGCATTTTCGACAAAAGGCCTTCATGCCAAACCCTGTCAAATGCTTTCGAAATATCCAGTGCAACAATTTTGCTTTCACCTGCTTGGTGAAGCGAGTGATTCCACTTTTCAGCGAGATATGCCATCATATCACCAGTGGATCTGTTGCTGCGGAAACCGTATTGGCGGTCATTGAGGATTTTCCGTGAACAAAGACATTTCATAAACTGACGGTTAATCAGCGTTTCCATGACCTTGGAAAGAAGGGACGTTAGTGCAATGGGTCGGTAGTTGGAGGGAGAAGATGATTCGCCTTTTTTGGGTATAGGCTGGTCAAATGCTGTTTCCCACCTACTCGGAAAGAGCCCAGAGGTGTAGGAAAGGGGAAAAAGCTTACGCAGTGGTTTTGCCAGCGTAGAAGAACACCTCTCCAGAACTATTGGGGCAATACCATCTGGAAAAGCGGATTTGTGTATGTCGAGGTCTTTAAGAACCCTTGCGACTGTACGAGTGCGGAAGTGGATTACTCCCATGGTGGAATTGACGCACTCAAGTACAGGCGGAGACAAAGTACAGGCTGGCAGCTGAGAACTGGTTGCGAGATGGGCAGCAAGTAGGTTAGCTTTGTCTAAGGGGATGACAGCTGGAATGTCATTGTGGATGAGCGTCGGTATAGACGACGGTCGGATTGGAATTTAACCCGTCGAATATGGGTGTTGCAGTCATTTCTGGCTCGTATGTACTTTTTTCGGTTTTCCTCAGAACTGTTGGCCTTGTAGGCCCGAAAACTTAGCTCCCTGAGCCTAATAGCCTCTTTGCAACTCAAGTCAAACCACGAATTATCCTTAGGCCTGGTGCTTTTTATTTTGCTGAGAATAAAATCTGCCATGCCGATTCGGATAATGTTTGCGATAGTATCAGTTGCGGCGTCCACGTCGTTGTCGAGGAAGCACAACGACCAGTTAAAGATCCGAAAGAAGTTGTTAAGGCCGCACCAGTTGGCTTTCTCGTATAGCCATAGTGTTCTCTTAGGAGCATCGATCGTGTATTTGTCAGGCTGAGAGGTAAGAAACAAGTCCAGTGTGTTGGCGGTATGATCAGCAACATTGGGGATATGTACGTGATGGCTCATTCAGCAAAAATTTCAACATACCTTCCTTCGGGTGTTGTCTGTCCAGAATGTCGAAGCCACTGAGAATTATGTACATTAAAATCGCCCGCTAAAGCGATTTCACTGCGAGGGAACAGGGAAACAATTCGTTGGATGGAATCAGACAGTGCGTCGAATGCATCAAATGTTGCATTCTTGTCTAGATTGGGGCTTCTATAAAGAAAACAGTAGTGAATGGAGTGCTTACGGAATATGAATCTAAGCCATATGAAATAACTAAATATTAAGTACGTACTGTACAATAACATTTTAAACAAAAAACACAGTGATTTCATAGTTATCTGCCATTAAAACAACTTAGCTATAAACACTGCTATTATTTCGTTACACGTTCAATTCGGTTTTATTCTTTAAAATTCGTGGGTTATTACGGGTATTGTTTTTCCTTTCTATTAAACAAGTTTTATAGACTTTCCTGACTAAAAAAAAATTGCAATAAGTTTAAATACAGAGGCTCTTGGAAGCCTCTTGGCTTGGCTTTTTTTGAAGTTTACTTTGGCACTGCTATTTTTTCGCAGCTGTATGTACATACATATACATAATAAGGAATGAATTCTGCGTTTGGTGGACGTCGCAGCTGTTGCCGGGAACCAGAGCTGCTATACAGGGCGATTAGTTACGATTAGTTCATCAAGATATTTCGCCAATCGCGAAAAGTGGGGTTCGCACTATACGATTTGTCTGTACGATTTGCTTGACGACCAAATAATGCCTAGCGTTCACACCATACAACTTGCTTGACCGACTTCACTTGCGATAGAAATTTCGAAGTATTAACCTGGCGGCGCATGCTCTGGTTACAGGGATGATTATTGATGAAATACTACCGGCCAAGTGCGAGTCGGACTCGCGCACGAAGGGATCCGCACCATCTTTATATATAAATATAAAAGAGACTAGGTATGTACTATCTTCATGATGAGATATAGTTGATCATCAAAGTGTCCATTGAATTCAAATCAATTATCTTACTTGACAGCAACGATGTGAAAAGGTGAGTAACATTAATGGGAAATAGGGGAAAAGCAGCTAGGATTAATTCATCAAAGACACAAACGAGATCAAAACTGGGAAGTTTGCTACTGGTTGTGGGATATTGTCGACTAACCTTAGTTCAGTATGGAGACCAAGGGGATTTTTTGGATGAAAACCATGTCTGTTGTATGGAAGCCCTCCTTAAATATTCATTTTGTTCTGTTTTTAGTATTTGTCGTGGTAGCGGCAACAGAAATACATCATCTGTGAAAATTTCAACTCCCTAACTATTACGGTTCATGAGATACAGCCTGGTGACAGACGGACGGACGGACAGCGAAGTCTTAGTAATAGGGTTCCGTTTTACCTTTGGGTACGGAACCCTAAAAAGCGAATGTGGATTAAACCATGGGTCGGAAAACGTAACAATTTCTCATCGGTAACTGTTAGGAGAATTCCACGAACATTTTCCAGAAGATTTTCGTAATTATTACCGAATGGATAGTAACGTATGATGAGTTACTGAGAACAAAAAAATTCAAACCAAAATTATTTTTTGTTTGTTTAAAATCATATCATTCATATCGTTCATTCCGCTCAAAGTTGGTGTTGATTCTCTGAACGCACAAGTAAAAGTAAAAAAAATGCTCTAAAGTTGTACGCCAACTGTTCACACCTTACGATAAGTCGATCAAGCAAGTCAAAAAAGTTAAAATATTTGAACTTCCAAATGACAAATTTGACATGTCGTACGACCGTTAACACTCACGATTTGTGGCCCATCAAGCAAGGTCATCAAGCAAATCGCACAGACAAATCGTATGGTGTGAACCCCGCAAAAGGAGCCTTGGAAAACTGAACTCTCTGGGAAATGTGGATTTTTGTTTACAAAGTGGAACTTTTCCGTGGACTTTTGGCATAAATGTTAAGATTTTTTTTTTTTTTTTTTTTTTTTTTTTTTCAACTTCCCGGGTTTAGGGTCTTCCCTCGTATTTTTTTTTTTATGACTTTCGCGGCTATCTTCATGTGTTCATTTTCTGCGTATTTCTCATCTTCAAAAGGCGATGAATAAGAACTCATTGTCCAGCAATGCAGTGTTGTTTAACCGCGGCCTATACTGTTTGTGAATATGAGTAATATTTGCATAAACGCTAAGAGGATTCGAATGATTACCTCAAGACGTGAAATTGTTTTAACTAGGATACACGCAAAATAAAAAGACAAGGACAACTACTTGCCAGTCAACTACCAGGACACAGAAATATTTACTATTTTTCTAAAACAAACGTACGGGGGAAACTGAATAGTACAAATCAACAAGGTCTGCAACTTGTAAATGTTGACGAAATTTCAATTGTTTTTTTTTTCTTTTGTTAAATGTAAATCCCAGAATAAAATCGTAGACACATTTTAACTTCTCTTTCTTTAACTCAATATCCTGCTTAACAAACCCCGACAAAGGCAACTTTAACACATCGAAACGATGCAACGTGTATACAGTGTGCTCAAGCGAGAAAGACATACGATATTTCAGGCTAGAAAATGAAAACCCGAGAAGCAAAGGATAAGGGATAGCACAAAAAAAAAAATTAGAATTAGACCAACAAGATTTATTCAATTTTCCATCTTTGCATTTGAATCGGAAATTAATCAAAAAAAAAAAAAAAAAAAAAAACTCAAGACTTTCATAATCCGTTTAAATAAACTATACATACCTCCACTAAAGCGATACAATTAATGTTGTGGCAATCGCTTCGGATCATTAGTCGTGCAAGTAACGAGCCTAGCAAAATACCCGAACAGAACCAATTTAATATTGACGGTGTTCGGTGGTTTTCGTTCGTCTCTCCACTCTGTTCGTTTCGAACCGATTTTCACCGCTTTTCCTTTATTGAGTATTTTCCGTTTCTTTTCGTATTCTTTACTATACACTCACTAAATATGAGAAAATACACACGATAAAAAGCGAATAAGACGATGTCTCACCAAACAATAATGACAGCGACGAATGTAACGAATAAAGAATCAAGGATGAAACAAAAAACAAAAAGGATAACCGAATAACCAAGAATACATATTCTTAAGGAATATAATGGAAAACAAAAAAAAAAATAAAAAAAAAAAAATAAACATTCAGTTCTTTTTTGCTTTTCATTTACACACTTTTATCGACGACTGTTGAGCGACGGACAAGGACAAAGCCTTCCTGCGAACAATAAACAAAAAAAAAAAAAAAAAAAACCGAAACTTCCTACCAAATGCTCGTGTCTCTGTTCATTTTTACTTTATTAATTCACTCGATTGAAGAGAAAAAAAACAAAAAAAACAAAAAACCATGAAAGAAACCCTTCCGACACACGGCCATACAAGAACTCAATAGGAAGAGCGAGGGTCACGAAATTAGTTTTAAAAGAAATACAACATATATGAACACTAACACTAAGGAACCATTGTCATCGACAACGAAAACGACCGAACGAGAGAGAGAGAGAGAAGCCAAACTATATTTCGAGCTGTCTCTCTTTTTCGTTCCCTGTTCGTAGTTCCTCTAAAGATGCCAGCGTTCATTTCAAATCGAATCTCCTCAATATCATCCTTTTAATCGTCCTTTTCCCGAAAACTCTCCGCACAAACAAACAACGCTTAATTGTAATTAAACTATTTACACGCGCATAAGCGTCCTTTTTCCACATGCCGCACATACGTATGCATATATCACGATAACGAGAAAATCATCCAATCAACAAGCTCCTTCCTCCTTTACCTTCCTCAGTCACATCATTTATCTGCACGACGAAAATAACTTCTACTTCGAACCCGATATCATATCCAAATTTATTTCCACCAAACATTTACAGCGCAAATAATTGGAAAAACGACAAGACGATCGCTGTGAATGAAGTGGAATTGGACACGAAAAAAAAACGCATAAAACAGGAACCCTTCGGATTCTTACGTTCTCACTTCATACTCTCATTTGACTTTTGACGTTTGCTTATTTCCTCCTCATCTCTACCTCCGCTAGAACGATTTACTCATTTTCAATTTTTTTTTTAATGTTTACTTGCTTCTCCGCTTATGCGCTTCCCACCTTTCGTAGAAACACATAAGCACACGCGACACAGTAAACACGGTGGGTGGTGGAACTGGAACGCTGATACCCCGACAAATTGTAAATGAAATAAAAACCACGAAAAATCAAAAAAACAAAAAAATTGGATTCTGAAGAAGAACAGTCGAACAGTATTTCTATTGTAAATCCGACAGCGAATGAGCCAAGCCAGAGCCACCCTCTTCCGAGCAATTTAAAGATACATCTGGAATAAATGTCTCAACCTGGTCTCAACCACGTCGCTCAACTCAGCGGCTCTCACTTGATAATTTCTTCGATTTTCATCTCAGCTCACGAGCACGAATGTCGTTTGGTAGAACTCACTCAATTTGAGTCAGTTAGATTAGTTGGCTCTCATTTTTAATTCCTTTGTCCGGTTCCACACGGCGCGTATTTGACGAAAGGTGAAATGAGTGCAAAAGAGAGCATCAGTGAAATGGAAATACATTGGCATTGGCATTCTTACTTTTCAAACTCACCACCACCACAGGCTAACAAAAAACAAATAATGAAATGTTAAACGAAATGTCAAAACAAAAAAAAAACGCGCAATGAAGAAAACCTCCATGTAATAACCCTTTCAACTAGGAATGTCAATCCAAAAGGCAATCATCGAGCCTTTTGACGTGCAGTCATGCCTATGTCACAATGCCACTACACGGCGCGGCGACAGCGCAACTACAAACGCCGTAGCTGTCAAATCCATATTCATTCAATGGAATTATATGGAGTAAGTCACATAGCCACGTATGTAGTCGTGTCGCAGCGCTGTAATTTCGAAAATTTAAAAAACTGTCGCAACTACACGGCGTTTTCCTATTTCGAATTCGACATTGGAGGAATACGTTTGATAACTTGGTCTAACCCACCACCATCTTCTGACTTTTGTTTTCGCTTTTAACTTTTTATAGGCTACAGCAGCCGCACATGTTAGCAATAATGTTTTTTTCAAATTATTTTGATCCATTTATAACCTAAATTCAGTTTCGATCTTCGAATTTTGTACTGATGCCAACTTCACTCTATAGAATTCATAACCAACTTCACTCACAGAAGTACCCTGCTGTCAAAAAAAACGCCGATGAAAGTCGCTTCATTGTGTGTTGACTTAACTACTTTATAACCACAGCAAACGGCAGCGTTTGTAGTTGCGCTGTCGCCGCGCCCTGTAGTAGCATTGTGACACAGGCATCAAAAAGACACACGGCGCGTCATAACCAACAATGAAATGTACATACAGAGATGGATAAAAGTTTTCACACACAGCACTTTATTGTATAAAACAAGTATTAAAACAAAATCAAAAGAAAATATTCTATTGGGAAAAGAAATACCCAACCTTAAGCTATTAATTATCATAATAATAAAATGGGTAAAGTTCCGAATAGTACTCATCTCCGATTTTTTAGGGTTCCGTACCCAAAGGTAAAACGGAACCTTATTACTGAGACTTCGCTGTCCGTCCGTCCGTCCGTCTGTCACCAGGCTGTATCTCATGAACCGTGATAGTTAGACAGTTGAAATTTTCACAGATGATGTATTTCTGTTGCCGCTATCACGACAAATACTAAAAACAGAATTAATATTTAAGGGGGGCTCCCATACAACAGACATGATTTTCATCCAAAAAATCCCCTTGGTCACGTACTGAACTAAGGTTAGTCGACAATATCTTTTGTCTCTTTCATATTTATATATACAGATGGTACAGATGGGCTGCTCCGTTAAGGTCGGTAATGAGCAAACCGAGACCTTTGATGTTAAAAAAGGATTTAGGCAAGGTGACGCGCTGTCATGCAACTTTTTCAGCATCGTGCTTGAAAATATCGTGCAAGAGTCACTGCCCAACACAAGAGGTACGATTTATTTCAAGTCTACGCAATTGCTTGCGAATGCTGACGACGTTGACGTAATTGGACGGACACAGCGAGACGTCAATGAGGCCTTTGTAAGCATTGAGGTAGAAGCGGCTAAGATGGGTCTCAAGGTTAATGAGGGTAAAACCAAATATCTGTTTTCATCTAAAAGAGACGGACAACACCGACGTATTGGCCAGAACGTCACCATGGGCGGATATAACTTTAAAGTGGTCAAGGAATTCGTCTACCTTGGCTCACTGATGACCAGCGACAACAACACCAGCGCTGAGATAAAACGCAGAATCACTCTTGCCAACCGCTGTTTCTTTGGGCTCAAGAGGCAATTGAGAAGTAGAGCTCTATCTCGGAAAACCAAGGTGACACTATATAAGACCTTAATCATCCCAGTCCTCCTCTTAGGCGCAGAGGCTTGGACGTTAACAAAAGCGGATGAAGATGAAGGGAGGACAAGATATAACGAAGAACTGTACGGGTTGTACAGCGACATCGGCCTGGTACGACGTCTACGGATACAGCGTCTAAGGTGGCTAGGCCATGTAGAGCGCATGGAAAATACAGCTCCGAACTGAAGAGTCTTCGAATCCACAGAGATCCGCGGTACACAGAGGGGGACTAGATAATCCTGAGTGCGTCTGGTGCTCAGGATACTCCGTTTACGGCTGGGCTATTTTTGAGATGGGCCTCCAGCCAGGCTGATCCTCGGCACAGGTCGTGTAACACCTTGATCAGGCCCGTTGACCCATATTGGCTTCATGTCCCCTCTGGGGTTACCCCGAGGGTTCAAAGGGCAGACTGTCTGGCGGTGACGGGATCTATGAAGTCCACACCAACAGCGGCTCTTGAAGTCATGCTGAACCTCCCACCCCTGGACATATACTGCCAGAGCGTCGCAACCAGAACTGCGCTAAGACTACAGGAATCCGGTCTCTGGAAAAAAGAGTCCTCACGGACATGCATCAGTCTGGGATCGATGGGCCGTCTCGAGATTCAGAACCGTAACGGACTATGTCACCCGACTTCCTTCCTGGGAGAGGAGATTCTCTTTCAGAATTCCCTCCAGGGAGGAATGAACCGGTGGTTTGGTACGCACGGAAAGAGAACTGGCATTCTACACCCACGGATCCAAAATGGATGTTGGCACAGGTGCCGGAGTCTACTTTGAGTCTCGCGATATGCATCATTCCTATAGACTCGATGATGGATGCAGTGTCTTCCAAGCTGAGGTATTCGCTATCAAGCAGGCGGCGGACCTGATCAGCAAAGAGAATATCTCAGGAAAAAGGGTCAGCATCTATGTTGACAGCCAGGCAGCCAATAAGGCTTTGCCGGCAGCATGGATAAGATCCAAACTCGTCAAACTCTGCAAGGAGAAGTTAGAAGAGATATCCAATGTAAATGAGGTGACCCTTTGCTGGGTACCTGGTCATATGAACATCTCTGGAAACGAGAAGGCGGACGAGCTGGCTAGGGTGGGATCAAGTGCAAACATTGCGCAGATCTCAGCTGAGGCCAAGGCACCACTCAGTGCTCTCTACAGGGAGATAGAGACGGAGCTATTAGTGAAAGCCAATAAGCGATGGTGTCGCTTAGATCGACTTGGCCCGTCTATGATAAGAAAAGAACGGAAAATCTACTGAAGTTCAATCGTGGTAATATTCGACTGGCAGTCGGTGCCCTCACTGCACTGCATGCTATCCTCGGGTTTTTATCCTCGTCTGGTTGGTTCAGCTCAACGGTAAATGTCTTGGTATCAACGGGTTAAATAAATCAATTGGGCACAATGGACTCAACGTAGTCTACGTGAGCCTTGACTTTTCGTCAATAGAGCACCCATCTACCTAACCTACCCCGAGGGTCATTGACCTTTACTGGGCCCTTGCATCGCGTCGAGGTGTGTAGTCCCGCAAGGGTAGTCGCCGCTCTAATCTCGAATAAACGAGGCGAGAATTGTCCTGCGACCCCTGTCTCATGGACATGCCTTCTGACGCATTGACACCCGTTACCCTACTGCGTTGTAATTTCAGTCGAGTTTTTATGACGTGAGGATTGGCTCTGGCTAGATACTGACCTAGTCTTCGCATTCTCACGGACGGCTCCAGGTCTGGGCGGGGGCCAGGTGCCGGGGTCCTCTTTGAGCCCGAAAATATCCAATGGCGATTCTTGTTAGGAAAATATGCGTCTTTCTTTCAATCCGAGATATACGCAATCCTAATGACCATGCACTATGCTGTGAAGCACTGGTGGAGGGGGAAAAGCATATGCGTCTGCAGTGACAGCCAAGCTGCACTCAAAGCTATGTGCAACCCCCTAATGAGTGCATGAACTCAAGTCCTTCTTGAACAGAGTCGGTAGACTAAATTTACTAAAGCTTGTTTGGGTTCCAGGTCATTATGGGATCCCAGGAAATGAGATCTATGATGAACTCGCCAGAATAGGTTCGGAGGAGAACTTCTCAGGACCTGAACCCGCTCTAGGTCTACCTGCGTCTACGGTTAATTCCCCCATTAACGACTGGGTGCTTGATACACACACTCGTAGATGGAGGAATTAATCAGGATGCAGGATGACGAAGCGCGTATGCCCACAACATTCCTCCTGTCTTTAAAGAGAATCGACTGCAGAAGACTTGCGGGAGTCATTACGTGCCATTACACTTTTGCTAAGCATCTCTGCGTGCTTGGTATAAGTGAGACGCCTATCTGTGCTGCATGTTGCGAGGAGGATGACACTGCAGAGCATTTTCTCTGTGACTGTCCTGCCTTTTGGCCGCGCACGGTGGCCCCTGTGCGCCACTGCAGAGCATTTTTTCTGTGACTGTCCTGCCTTTGGCCGCGCACGGTGGCGCACAGAGGGCCGAATGGCCATAAAGCGGAAAAAAATTCAATATCGCGTGAATGGACTAACATAGAAACCTGGAGCCGGTCTTATTCGACTCAGAGCAAAAAAATACATCAGGTTCAAGAAAGCTTAAAAGACTGGAGAATTTCGTAAATAATAAGACTAGGGATTCAAAAGCAAAGGTTGTTCAAATTAAAAAAAACGGCCAAGTGCGAGTCGGACTCGCGCACGAAGGGTTCCGTACCATCTGTATACATAAATATGAAAGAGACTATGTATGTTACCTCATCAGTCATCACATTAACTCACATTTTTTGTATGATGATGACAGATCTTGGTTGCAGGCAGGTTATCGCCATGAAACCTGATGAAAATCATGTCTGTTGTATGGGAGCCCCCCTTAAATATTAATTTTGTTCTGTTTTTAGTATTTGTCGTGGTAGCGGCAACAGAAATACATCATCTGTGAAAATTTCAACAGTCTAACTATCACGGTTCATGAGATACAGCCTGGTGACAGACGGACGGACGGACGGCGAAGTCTTAGTAATAGGGTTCCGTTTTACCTTTGGGTACGGAAATTAGATTAACAATTCCTTAGCTGCATCACTGATTTCCAGGTGCTTTTTCTTTGGTTCGGGTCTCATGTTCGTGATAAAAGGGTCGGAAGTCTCCAGTAGCTTGTGGAACACGTCTTCGTTGGTAGCTAAACGCGACATTTTCCGCGAGTTTCTGATCCTGAAAGTCTTGTAATCCTTATTTCTACTTTCTTGTGCCTCTTCTGACAATATTCCGACTGGGAGAATCGACTTCTGCACTATTTCAGCACCATGTAACAAAATCTTATGCACCGTGGATGGCATGTAGTACCATGAATACAGCTCAATGGCCATCTCTGCTGTTTCTTTTGAGAAGAGCCGACATTTTTCTGGGTCGATCATTGCATTGCTATTTATGACTTCCAGTATGGTAGCGATCCGGTGGATTAGAGTTTCGTCGACTCCCGTTATTGCACTTATGGTATCATTGAAAAAACGTCTGGTAGTGTTGCCATTATTTGAAGATCAATGTGAAGAATGTATTCCATACATTTGATTCGGGCGTGTAATGGAGAGATACCAAATTCGAGAGCATTTACATTAAGAGGCTTTTGTTGGACTTTTGCCAAGTCGTTCATTTCGGATGTGAAATAAACCGCTCGGGAGATCCAGACAGAAAGACATTTTATTAAGTCGGAGTCTACACGAGGGCTATCTGATGAGGGCTAAAATAAGTGTAAAAGAGAGGGTAAGTGAAACAGAAATACATCGGCAGTCACGCGCGGGTAGCTACTTCGTGGGTTTTTCTGACATTTCCTTATCTCCTTTTCTTTGTTTTGCGATGTCGCTTCACTCCTATTTCTGACTTGGAAGTGTACGTTTGGATACCATTCTTACTTTTCAAACATCACCACAGGCAACGAAATTGAAATGTGAAGCCAAATGTCAAGAAACAAGCACACGCAGAAAAGCTCCGTGTGGACGCGTCCTCGAATTGGAACGTAGGTTCAAAAGAAAAAGGCGCAAAAAGAAAGCCCTCGTGTAGACTCCGACAATGAGATACCAATCCTTTGGCTTTGACAGGCATTTTGACAACTAGCCCCAACAAACGTGTTGCGGTTTGACGACGTCTTGACTATGTCATTCTGCCTTGTTCCGACGTCTTGACTCTAAGTCAAAAGCATCGTTTTTAAAGCGGCCCCTAGACGCTCAATATTATTGTGCAAAATATTGCACAATTTTATTGGCTTGCTGTCCCAGACGGTTCAACATTTTTACCAATAATTTAGTTGACCGCTCATATTTGTATTAAAAGTCAAAAGCGTTTTGATTTTCCGCAATATATCGCACAATCTAGGTCGACCGACCTAGACGATGTTAGGATAGCGATATCGAAACTTAAATCTTATAAAGCTGCTGGAGCAGACGGACTCCCCGCGGAGCTGTTTAAAGCAGCTGGCGATGAGCTGGTTAGGAACATACACCAACTCATCTGCAAGATATGGTCGGAAGAACGCATGCCCGATGAATGGAATCTCAGTATCGTTTGCCCGGTCCATAAGAAAGGAGACCCCTATGACTGCGCCAATTACAGAGGGATAAGTCTCCTGAACATCGCATACAAGATCCTCTCTGCCGTACTGTGTAAGTACCTGAAACCGTTCGTGGACAATCTGATAGGTTCCTACCAGTGTGGTTTCAGGCCAGGAAAATCCACGATAGACCAAATATTTACACTACGGCAGATCTTGGAGAAGACCCATGAATTCCAGGTCGACACGCACCATCTTTTCGTCGACTTTAAAGCCGCGTATGACAGTGTTTATAGAGACGAGCTATACAGAGCCATGTCATGTTTTAACATTCCTGCCAAACTCGTAAGACTGTGCAGGATGACTATGGAGAACTCTCGCTGCTCCATTAAGGTCGGAGGTGAACTAACCGACCCCTTTGATGTTAAAAATGGGTTTAGACAGGGTGACGCAACACCCTGACTTCAACATTATTCTTGAAAAGATCGTGCGGGACTCTGCGGCCAATACAAGAGGTACGATCTACTTTAAGTCCACACAATGGCTTGCCTACGCAGATGACATTGACGTTATTGGTCGAACTAAGCGAGACGTCAATGAGGCGTTCACAAGCATTGAAGCAGAAGCGGCGAAAGTGGGTCTAAGGGTAAATGGGGACAAGACCAAATATATGCTGTCATCCAAGAAAGACGCACAACACCGACGTCTTGGTCAGAACGTCACCTTCGGCAGCTATATTTTTGAAGTAGTCAAGGACTTCGTCTACCTTGGCTCGATAGTGACAAGCAGCAACGACACCAGCGCTGAGATAAAACGCAGAATAACTCTTGCCAATCGCTGCTTCTTCGGGCTTAAGAGGCAATTGAGTAGTAGAGCCCTCTCTCGAAAAACTAAGGTTTCCCTCTACAAAACCTTAATCATCCCGGTCCTCCTCTACGGCGCTGAGGCTTGGACGTTATCAAAAGCGGATGAAGAGGCTCTTGGACGTTTCGAGAGGAAAACTCTGCGTGCAATCTTTGGTCCCGTTTGTGTAAACGGAGAATGGAGGAGGAGATTCAACCAAGAACTATACGGGCTGTACAGCGACATCGGCCTGGTTAGACGGCCTGGCTAGGCCATGTAGAGCGAATGGACATCAACGCTCCGGCCCGAAGAGTCTTCGACTCCAACCCCGAGGGACGACGCAGCAGAGGACGACCGCATTTAAGGTCGCGCGCACAGGTGGAAGGGGACCTCAACCAACTGGGCGTTCGGCACTGGAAGCGGCTGGCCGAAGATCGGGCCGGCTGGAGAGGCTTGTTGGTTGAGGCCCTGGTTCACCCCGAACTGTACGCCATCAAAGTAAGTAAGTAAATATCGCACAATCTTGCAATATTATCTACAGACGAACAAATAGGCAAATAGGGGTCGCTTTAATTACAAAAGCAACAACCAACCCTTGCGGGAATCAACGGGCAGACGTACGAAAGTCTGATATCTCATTCTTTATCCCAGGTCTAAGTGCTCCAACAGATAGCAGAAGCCTTCAACTCCTGCTTTTTATAAATGAAATTTGTTACTTTATGTTTATGTTTTATGAAATGGAATATAGTGCATTTTAAAGTACGATTTAATGGCTTTAATTTGATGTATTTGCAGCAGCTCACGTGGGTACATCAGAGAAAGAATACTGTTTACTGTACAGCAGTATAATATACAAACATTACTTATATTTATCTTACACCGAGTACCCTCACTTTTTACTGCGATAGTCTTATGCTAATACCAAGAGTCTTCAATTGTTTATCCGTATATATCAAAAAATAGATCAAGAATTGTTTAATATGTTATATGAGGACATTGCTTCGGTGGTTTATGTACGCCGAACATATTTAAGTTGCATTGGTAGTAAACCAATTTACAGTGACCAATATTATACAGGTACAGGACCATATAAGAACAAGGACTAACCAAAGAGAGCTGCGAAACGGACTACGATATTCGTTTATAACGCTTCGACCTAGTAAATCAGCGCTTTTACGCCGAGCAGAATATACCAATAGTACAGGTATAACATATTGAATACCCGTACCGGCATAACTGCCCGTAAATCGAACTAAACTAGTTAAACTCTCCGTGAAGTATGTAATTATGAATGGAGGAATAATAGCAAGCAGAGGGAAAAGCAGTCGCCTTAACAAGAAGTTATATGACTCAATGTGAGACATATCCAAAAACAAGGTCTGTAAATTATTGCGTAAGGTTATAGCAATTATGGGAAAACTTGCGGACAAGGTAAACACGGGGAATAGAGCAAGAAGGTATTCGACCACCTTCATAACCATACTACCGTCCGGACCCGGTATAAAATTCAAGGTGTAGAGATCTGACAAATGAGCAAATGCAAAAATTCCGGATAATGCCAGGAGCAGGTAAAAAAGGCAAATTAATAGATAGTCATATAAGAATAGTCGCCGAATATTCTTTTTATCAGTTATAGGCAGAAGAAGGCTTGGTAACGAATGGTGACACATGAAGGAATATACGCATGCTCCAAAAAGAGATGGTAACCCAAGGACGTTAGCAGCAGGTGGACGACCTTGCGCGCCAGTAGAAAAGAGCACCTTGATAGCCAGCCCAATCATAGTTATGAAAGCTGAAATTAAACAATTTTATTGATATCCATTATCAATGAAAATCATATCAGTTACCAAGCCAACGAAATATCACGGTAAACATTTGAATATATTTTGTTTTCTGCACGCTAAAAATGGCAAATGGACCAAGTACGACGATGAAAGCCACCAAAAATAAACGGTAAACATCCAATCGTGACAACGTATGTTCGATCCAGCAAGGCGAGTCATTCGTCATGTTCTCAGACTTCGTCTCCTGGCTACCAAGAAACAAAGAATACAAAATAAAACGGAGTCATATGGGATTCGTATATGTATAAGACTTAAACTCACCACACAACATCTCTTAAACTCTTTGCAACTGCAGCCGAATATATGCTCAGATCACCATACAAATAGATAGCAATGCATATGTAAAACAGAATCCGGCCAAAGTCATTAAAGAAAAGTGAAGCCATTTCACCCAATTCAACCTTGCGCTCGAGAACGTAGTACTCCGACCTTTGCGATGAGATTGGTATTTGTTCGATTTCTGTAGAATCGCTAATCCCTCTACAAGTACTCCGCGGTAATAATGATTCCGTAGAATCACTATCATGCTCGTCATCTGTACCAGTCTATGAAAGAAATAGAAAAAAACAAACATCTAACTGCCATGGAATTACATAGTTGAAAATTCCAGTCATCTTAACTCACTTGGTCACGTTCTAAGTATTGCAGACGTTGCCACTTATTGATAGCGTTTGCACAGGACATCGTCTCAATCACAAACGTGACAGTCATGTAACTAATGCTAGCCAATATTACAAGTACAACACTACTTAGCAGCCAACCAGCCTTTGCAAAAACTGCTGGCAAGGTCAGAGCTCCTGTACCAACAATCAAATTAAACACATATATAAAACCAATCTGTTGAAAGACAAAATTCATTACATCAGATTCTTGGATCTAAACAAATCTAAAGGGCTAGCCATAGTGGACTTAAGCGAGCGTACGCCAGCTTACGGAAATGTCTTATTACATGGAAAGCTTATGACATGCTTAGTTAGCTTACGGAAGGTATCAATGAAAGAAGACGTTCCGCGCGGAATTTTGACAGCTGATAGTGTAAGAAACCAAAATTACACACCAAAAGCCACACCGAAAATAATGAAACCGAATGAAAACAATTTGACAGTTCCATCGCTTAAGTTCATTATGGGTAACTTGATTTCCGTTCGGTTTTGACATCAGTTTAAGCTCGATTAAGTCTAATATGGTTGGCCCTTGAGGCGTACCCATGTAGGATATTCGTCATCCGATCTCGCGCGATAAGGCATTTCTCACAGTTTTCTTTAGAATTTCACACTTTTAAGATTCTGTCCAAACCAGAGTTTCCCAAATACCTTCTTTACACCGTGATTAAGGAGATGGAAAACTATTCCAGTCGGCATGCATTTTGACATTATTTGCCAACAAGAGGTCTGAATGGAAAAACTGGAAATTCGTCTGTGGAATATGTATGTGGAAGGACATTTGTGGAGCGATTTAACAAACATTACAATAACAAAAATTAGTGTCGACTGGGTGTGTTCACTTGTTTTTCAAATTTGAATTTAGCGACGGTTACAACGTACTTTAGATAGATATGCAACTCGGGGAAAACGCAAATATTTAAATAATTATGAGTAATTTATGAGTAAACTATGCACACTTAAAGTAATTACAACGTTTTCTTCCTGTTGGTATGTTCATTTCAAAAGGAAAAGTAATATACGAGCAATTTTATTCATCTGGTCGTTGTGCTTCCTCGACAACGACGTGGACGCCGCAACTGATATTATCGTAAACATTATCCGAATCGGCATGGCAAATTTTATTCCCAGCAAGACTAAAAGCACCAGGCCTAAGGATAATACGTGGTTTGACTCGAGCTGCAAAGAGGCTATTAGGCTCAGGGAGCTAAGTTTTCGGGCCCACAAGGCAAACAGTTCTGCGGAAAACCGAAAAAAGTACATACGAGCCAGAAATGACTGCAACACCCAATCCGACCAAAAATTAAGGCGTAAAATCCTTCAATGTCCCAAAGGTCCTTCAATGCAAAAGTTTCTGGTCGTTTGTAAAAAACGTAAAAAACTCACCTAAGTCGTCTATACCGACGCTCATCCACAATGACATTCCAGCTGTCATCCCCTTAGACAAAGCTAACCTACTTGCTGCCCATCTCGCAACCAGTTCTCAGCTGCCAGCCTGTACTTTGTCTCCGCCTGTACTAGAGTGCGTCAATTCCACCATGGGAGTAATCCACTTCCGCACTCGTACAGTCGCAAGGGTTCTTAAAGACCTCGATACACACAAATCCGCTGGTCCAGATGGTATTGCCCCAATAGTTCTGGAGAGGTGTTCTTCTACGCTGGCAAAACCACTGCGTAAGCTTTTTCCCCTTTCCTACACCTCTGGGCTCTTTCCGAGTAGGTGGGAAACAGCATTTGTCCAGCCTATACCCAAAAAAGGCGAATCATCTTCTCCCTCCAACTACCGACCCATTGCACTAACGTCCCTTCTTTCCAAGGTCACGGGAACGCTGATTAACCGTCAGCTTATGAAATATCTTGAATCACGGAAACTCCTCAATGACCGCCAATACGGTTTCCGCAGCAACAGATCCACTGGTGATATGATGGCATATCTCGCTGAAAAGTGGAATCACTCGCTTCACCAAGCTGGTGAAAGCAAAATTGTTGCACTGGATATTTCGAAAGCATTTGACAGGGTTTGGCATGAAGGCCTTTTGTCGAAAATGCGTGCTTTTGGGATCGATGAGTCTCTCTTTCAATGGATTAGAAGCTACCTTTCGAATCGTTCAATTCAAGTTGTTTTGGACGGATTCAAGTCTGATACTCACTTTGTAAATGCCGGTTTTCCCCAGGGCTCCGTTTTGTCTCTGTCAGCGAAACGAGGAGAGAAAAACGCACGTCTTCGTTCTAGCGATGTCTTTATTCGAGTGACCGAAAAAGTAACAAGAAAGCAAAAGAGTGTAATAGAATTAGGTAATAGAATTAAGGTTGCCAATAAAACCTGACAAACTCCATCTCAACCAAAATTCACAATGAAATATAAAATACAATGAAACATTCGAAAAAAAACAAAATAAACGAAATTCATGACGTTAGTTTTGAAATAGTTTCTTCAACAAATCTAGATGTCTGTTTCTGTTTAAACACTTTGTGAAAATATCTGCTAGGTTTTCATTACTTGGTACATAAATAATGGATACAACATTATTTGAACATTTATCTTTTAAATAATGATATTTTATATCAATATGCTTACTACGTTTGTTTGTAATATTATTTCTTGCAAAGAAACTTGCACCTTGATTATCACAAAATATAGTAGTTGCATGATCAGAATGTTGAGAGAAACCCATTTCTGTAAGCAAATTTCGTTGAAATACGACTTCTTTTGTTCCTTGACACATGGCGATGTATTCAGCTTCCATTGTACTAAGTGCGATGACGTTTTGTTTTTTGGACTCCCAAGCGATTGGACCACCGCCAAAATAGACAATATAACCACTGTAGGACTTGCGGTCAGTTGCATCCGAACCCCAATCAGCATCTGTATAACAAGTCAAACCATTATTATTTTTGTATGTTAAGCAAACCTGTGATTCGTTTCTCAAATAACGAAGTATATGCTTTGCTGCCATAAAATGTTCCTGATGCGGATGAGAACTAAACTGCGATAATTTTGACACAACATGTGTTAGGTCAGGTCTTGATATTGTAGCCAAGTAGTTGATTGCACCCATGAGAGATTGATAATTCTTGATGTTTGTTAACACACAGTTGTTTTTGGAACACTTCTCTAAAACGGTTCCACATGCAATTGGTGTGGATGCTGGTTTGCAATTTTCCATGCCCCAGTGAGTCAATAGATCCTTAACATATCGCCTTTGATGACAATTTATATTTCCACGTGGGTCATCCCTTTCGATTTCCATTCCAAGGTAAAATTGAATAGCCCCACGATCAACAGCCTTCACATGTTTATTCAAATGTTCTACTATACTGCATAACGTTGTTCTGGACGAACAAGCTACTATTAAGTCATCAACATATAATCCAATTATATTAATCTGTTGCTTCCTTCGTAGAACGTAAACGCAGCTATCTGTCTTGCATCTAACAAAACCCATACTCAACAACACATCGTTAATTTTCTTATTCCAATCCCTTCCAGCTTGCTTAAGACCATATAAAGATTTCTTCAGCTTACACACTTTCTGGGAATGGTTTTGATCTACAAATTCATCTGGCTGGCGCATATAGACTTCCTCTTCTAAATTTCCATTAAGGTAAGCAGCTGCGATGTCGATATGGTTTATTAAAAGATTGTTTTGCACACCTAGGGCTAAAATAAGACGGATTGTAGGGTGCCTCACAACCGGGGCGTAGGTCTCGAAATAGTCCACATTATGTTTTTGAAAACACCCTTGAGCCACTAAACGTGCCTTGTACTTTTCTATTACTCCATCTGCATTTCGTTTCGTCGTGAATACCCATTTACTACTGATGACATTTTTGTGTTTTGGTTCACTTACAAGTTCCCATGTGTTATTTTCGACCAATGAATTATATTCCTGTTGCATGGCGTTCTTCCATTCAGCGGCATTATCACTTTGTAAGGCTTCTTTGACAGAAATCGGATCTGGAACCATCGACACGAGCTTATTTGCAACTTCTCGTCTTTTCCTAGAAGAAGACACTTTCCTGGGTCGTCCGGGATTACCTGTTCGCAAAATTCTGGGTCTTCCTCCGCCGAGTTTCGTTTTAGTATTTTCGTCTTTATCCCTAGTACCATCCTCACCAAACAGATCTTGATCTTCAGTGAATGATTCAGCGAAACCTTTGGCAACATCACTGGTATCATCCTTTTCCGCAGCTTCCTCGGTGGCATCTGAAGCAGCATCTTCACACATGTATCCACCCGCATCTTCACTAAGATCACCATCAGCATCTTCTGCACCATCTTTTGTAAAGTTGCCAGCAAGATCTCCAAAAAAGGTAAAATTGGAATTAGTATTTGTTGCTATGCTGTTTGATGAATTATTAAGGTCACGTTCCGCTTCTGAAAATGTATCTTCAAAAAATGTTACATCTCTCGAAATCGTAATTGTTTTGAGATGTTTATCATAGAGTCTATATCCCTTGGTATGAATAGCATAACCAACAAACGATAACATTTTACCCTTTGGATGTAACTTGGACCTACCGGATTGTTTAATCAGAGCAACAGCATCACATCCAAACACTCTCATATGCTTAACAGAAGGCTTATATCCGAACCAACATTCATAGGGTGTTCCGTTTTTTAGCGCCTTTGTCGGGGAACGATTTCTTATATATGTGGCAGTATTTATAGCTTCTGACCAAAGGTATTGAGGTAGTTTGGATTCCTCTAGCATGCATCGTGCCATTTCAACCAAAGTTCTATTTGCCCTTTCGGCAACACCATTCTGCTGGGGTGTGTAACTTACGGACCTTTGATGGATTATACCCTTTAATTTTAAATAATTATCAAATTCGGTATTAGTATACTCTTTTCCATTATCACTACGTATACATTTCACTTTTTTTTCAGTTTGCTTTTCCGAAAGAGCTATATACTGCTTAAATGCATTGAAAGCATCGGATTTCTTCTTCAGGAAATAGACGGTCATGTATCTCGAGAAGTCATCTATGAATGTGATAAAGTAATGGGATCCACCTTGAGACGTTATTCGTAAAGGGCCACAAATATCAGTGTGAACCACATCAAGGACACTGGAAGTAAACAATGCGTTATATTGATTAAACGGCTTTGTACATATTTTACAAAGGGCGCATGTAACGCATTCAAAATTATTCGTTTTGTTTACACTCATACCACGAACCATTTCTTTCTGTGACAACTCACATAAATCTCCCATGTTAAGATGGCCAAAACGTCTATGCCATATAACTGATGCAACTTCCTGACGAGCACTCAGAACTATTTCTTGACCTGACCTCATCTTCGTCGAGTATATTCCGTCCTGCAAATAAGCTGTGAAAATGGATTTGTTTTCTTTAGAATAAACAAAGGCTTTATCATCGGAGAATTCAACACGATATCCATTTTTAATTATTTTACTAACTGATAAAAAATTAGAATTTAGGTCCGGTACATATAATACGTTGGTCAAAGTAATGTTTGTATATTCAGATGCCAGTGCCACATTGCCGATTCCATTTGCTTGTACGTTATCACCTGAAGCCATGAATACTTTCTGTGAATGTTTTTTCAGTGACAAAAACAATTTTTTGTTTGCACACATATGAGAGGATGCGCCGCTATCCAAGATCCAGTGATGATTAGGTTTTTTCTCTTGCGCACTTGCGCTGAGAACGACAGCATGCGCCTGAGACTGACTCGAATTTTTATTTCTGCACTGCGATTTGATGTGTCCTCTCATCCCACAACCATAGCACTTGACGTTTCGCCTTCCTTGTTTTTCGCCGTCTCTTACTGAACATTGCTGAGTCTTGTTCTTCTGAGTGTTGGTTTTTCGCTCTTTGTAATTGACAGAAAAGACCTGTTCGTTTGTTGCACCCCTGTCACCACGCCGATGTTCTTCCTCTAAAATTTTGATTTTCAATTGACTAATTGTTGGCAGGTTATCGCGACTCTCAATCGCAACAACAAAATTTTCCATCTCATCTGGTAGACTACACAGCATTAAAATACTTAAAAGATCATCGGGCATCAAAACATCAATCTCATTTAAAGCATCGACTATTGAGCAAAATTCATTAATTTGGCTGGCGAATTTTTGCCCGGCCTTAAACTGAAACCGTACCAATTGTTTAAATAAATTAACCTTACGAGCTGGTCCTTTTCCATTATAGGTTGAAATTAATTTATCCCACGCTGCTTTCGAAGTACTACATCCTTTCAAATGTATTAACTCCGACGGTTTAACACATAGGGTTAACATTGCCAGCGCTTTAGCATCTGTCCTTTCCCATGAAGCCTTATCCGTAGCAGAAAGGTTTTCACCTTTAACATTTTCTACTACATGCCAATAGTCTAAGGTAATTAGCAAGCTTCTCATCTGGACCGACCACGATGTAAAATTATCACCGTCGAGTTTATCGATTTGCATCGGCGCACCAGACATTTTGTTTTTTTCCAACTAAGTTAATTTTCCGTCCCGACGTACTTATTAAAATATTGAACAACTTATTTCTGGAAATTTATTGCGTGCTTACTGGGAAATATGAATTACTAGAAACCGCGTGAGCTGGGCCCATAACCTATGTCAGCGAAACGAGGAGAGAAAAACGCACGTCTTCGTTCTAGCGATGTCTTTATTCGAGTGACCGAAAAAGTAACAAGAAAGCAAAAGAGTGTAATAGAATTAGGTAATAGAATTAAGGTTGCCAATAAAACCTGACAGTCTCCGACACTCTTTCTTATTTTTATAAATGATCTCTTGTCTGTTACTTCTAATCCAGTTCACTCCTTCGCTGACGACAGTACCCTCAGCCTCTCATATTCGTTCACCAGTTTACGACCCTGCACTTCGGTTGTAGATAATGAGCGGCAGCGTATGTTAAGCTCATTAAATTCCGTTATCGACAGCATCATCCAATGGGGTAAAAACAATAGAGTGGAATTTAATGCATCCAAAACACAATGCTGTCTCTTGTCGTTAAAGCGTATAACTAGCCCGCAGCCATTATCCATGAATGGCACTTGCATCTCAGAAACTGAAAAGCTTTCCATCCTGGGTATGAGTGTTGCTCACAATCTTAATTGGAGCGACCATATATTCAGTGTCGCCAAGAATGCGGCGAAATGCCTAGGCTTCTTATACAGATGCAAGAAATATTTCTCGCCCTTAGACCTGGCTACAATCTATAAGGCGTTCATTCGCCCCTAATTAGAGTTTAACGTTCATGTCTGGCCCGGTGCTTCCAAGACCTCATTACACCTACTAGACAGAATACAAAAACGAGCCATAAAACTGATAAGTGACTCCAGCATTACCAAAACATTAGACTCGCTGGAAAACCGCGGGAATGTTACCTGCCTCTCCCTGTTTTATCGTTACTACCACCAAAAATGCTCTGATGAAATAGCCAGTTGCATTCCGCCCCTTCAACATTTCTCCCGCAATACACGTCTCTCTAGGAATGCTCACCAATATACCCTGAAGCCCGCTTTCGGACGTACTGTCACATATAGAGAATCTTTCATTAACCGAACCCCACGAATCTGGAACTTCCTGCCGGATTCGGTTTTCCCCCCTCAATGCAACATGCAAGAATTTAAGATCAATGTCCATCGGCATTTCCTCTATTCCTCTTCCTCTCTACCTTCTGCCCGCACTGTGTCGCCGACATAATAAGGTTATTAGACCTTGAGTGCGCGCAAATTATTAAAGAAAACAAAAAAAAAAAAAACTAAGACTTCGCTGTCCGTCCGTCCGTCTGTCACCAGGCTGTATCGCATGAACCGTGATAGCTAGACAGTTGAAATTTTCACAGATGATGTATTTCTGTTGCCGCTATAATGACAAATACTAAAAACGAAATGAATATTTAAGGGATTTTCATCCAAAAAATCCCCTTGGTCACATACTAACCTAAGGTTAGTCGACAATATCCCATAACCAGTAGCAAACTTCCCAGATTTGGTCCCTTTTGTGTCTTTAATGTATTAATCCTAGCTGCAACCCTTTTTAGGGTTCCGTACCCAAAGGTAAAACGGAACCCTATTACTAAGACTTCGCTGTCTGTCCGTCCGTCTGTCACCAGGTTGTATCTCATGAACTGTGATAGCTAGACTGTTGAAATTTTCACAGATGATGTATTTCTGTTGCCGCTACCACGACAAAAACAGAACAAAATGAATATTTAAGGGGGGCTCCCATACAACAGACATGATTTTCATCCAAAAAATCCTGCCTGCAACCAAGATCTGTCATTTGATGAGGTAACATACATAGTCTCTGTACGAACTTGTAAATACTTTCCTAATTTTTAAGTTTACATTGTACATATTTTATTTCAATCTTTGTAACGGGAGCTACTGTGTGACAGAGATTATTCGAATCCCCTTTATCGTGGGAATTGTTTTGTAAGCAACGACGATTGCTCGGATTACGTCTAGTGAACAGCAAACATCAATTGTTCTCACAGTAGCTCATCGAGTGATAATTATGCGTTGTACCTACGCAAGGTGGAAAATAAAGTCATTATTAATTTTGACACTGAAGGCAACGGTTGAACATCTCTTTTACTATACATTTTTTGGCGACCGTGACAGGACACTACTAAAAGAATTTAGTGTGCCTGAATATTAACAGAAAAGCAGTGTGCTTAAAATTATAATCAATCATACATTAACTTGAGTGTCTGGTCTTTAACAAACATTTATCTTCTCAATCAAAGATATACCAAATCATTTGTTGTGTCGTGTATTCAATTTTCAGTGCTCATTAACTAACTGAATTCTAGTGCACAGTGTTAAGCCCTAACAAAAATAGACCTTAATATACATAGACGCTTCATACAAATTATCAATCATCATGGTTCGAACACTAGAGGAATTAACTGACCTGCAAGAGCAAGTAGGAAAGGAGATCTGCATCCTCGCTCGAAACTATGGGAAGGATAGTGACAGCCGCAAAACCATGAAAAAATTACATGAAAGGAGGGAAAAATTAGAAAACTTGTGGGACTGTTTCGACACCAACGACAGTGAAATTCGAGATAAGTATGCGGACTCGATACAACATGAATACTTCGCTAAGGGGTACTACGACGAGATTCAGAAGGTGTACGAAAACATGAAGTCAGACATTATCACTCGATTAATGAATTTGCAAGGACGGGACGCAGACCAGATCCAGGAGGAGTCACCAGCAACACCGCCATCAGGATCATCGGTCACACCATCATCAACAGCAACAAAGATGAATCCACCTGAAGCGAAACAAAGGCATCAGGACATTCAATCTTCAAGGACAAACACACTTTCCACTAGAGAAAGATTTAAGGTGCTTTCAAAACATTTCCAAACATCATTGGATAAGTGTGCACCAAATTTGAAAGACACCAACCCCCAGATGTTCAACGTTAAGGTAAATAATATCAAGGAGAATTTTGAAGAATTAAAAATTATGTATCGGCGAATGGATGGTGAATTAAAAGAAGAAGATATCGAAACATATTTCCATCTTCAAGAGCAGTTGGAGTTGCGATTAAGTGAGGTTCTAGTAAGAGTTACACAGGATCAACCATCAAGTACTACGTTAAAGCTACCGAAAATTGAGTTGCCCAAGTTCGACGGAAATTACCTTAAGTGGCGCCAATTTCACGATCTGTTTAAGCCAATGATCCTTGAACAACCTATACCACTTGCTCAAAAACTTTATTTTCTCCGTGCTAATCTAACAGGAGAAGCGCTAAGCTTAATACAAGGATTTCCGGCTACAGACAACAACTTTGAAACAGCTTGGAAGACTCTGATTGATAGATACGACAATAAGCGGCTTCTATTGTCAGCACAGTTGGATAAGCTACTACAGCAACCATCAGCATCAGGAACTGCATCAAGCTTACGGAAACTTCACGACAATACAAAGGAAGGTATCCAGGCACTTACTAATCTGGGATATCAAGCTCATGACTGGGACCCCATAGTAGTTCATCTAATACTGAAGAAACTGGATAAGGAAAGCAGAACGCTGTTTGAGCAATCGTTGATTGATCCGAGATGCAGTCCTTCGCTAACAGAATTGCTGAAGTTCATTGAATCCCGGTTTCAGACACTTGAAACAATTAATAGTGCAGACGATAGAAGGAAGCCCACAACAGTTATAGCAGCTAAAGTTGATGGCTGCCTAATGTGCAGCTCAGGTAACCATAAAATATTTAACTGTAAGACATTTTTATCTCTTTCAGGTGGCGATCGTGAGAGAGCTGTTCAACGTCTTGGAATTTGCCGAAACTGTCTTAGGTCGGGACATGCCTCCAACACATGTCACTCGAGAGGATGCCAAAGTTGTAATGGCAAACATAATACTCTCCTACACTATCAAAAAGATTCAAGGCAATCTTTGAAAACAAAACCAATTAATAACCATAATCATTCCATAGGTGGTCAACAGCAGCAATTAGCTCAACCATTGGTGCAATCAGCTCAAAGGGGGGAAGGTCAATCAACCAACCATTATACGAATTCCATAAGTAATCAGCAGCATCAGCTAGTTCAAAGAAGAGAAGCTCAAGCAGCCAATGCAGCTAGCTATTCGAGAAATAAATCACGCCAAGTTTATCTAGCAACAGCCTTAATTAATGTCAAGTCCGCATGCGGAACATGGCTTACTTGTCGTGCTTTGTTAGACTCAGGATCGCAAATCCATTTTGTGACTGCAGCTTTTGCACAAGCACTGGGTCTTCCAAAGTATCAATCAGAAAATTCAATAAGCGGCATAGGAGGACATGGCACAAAAACACAATTTGCAATAGGACTCACTTTTCAAGCACACAATTCAAGTTTCAAGGCAAGTATTGAAGCAAACATAATGGCTAGGATTGCAGATTACCAGCTACGTGAGGTTCAATCAGGAAATTGGAATATCCCTATCCACATTCAATTGGCTGATCCAGGATTCATGTCTAATCAAAAAATAGATATGCTTATTGGTGCTGAGTTGTTTTTCGATCTTCTTCTCCCAGGGGAAATAACTATTGGACCTCAGCTTCCTAAACTCCGTAACACAAAACTAGGATGGATTGTCGCGGGTGGCATACAGGCTACAAACTCAAATGTTGTTTGCACCATTGCCACGAAGCCATCTCTATCTTCATTAGAGAAACTGGTGAGTAGATTCTGGGAGTACGAAACCCATGAGACGGAAGTGAAACGTATGAGTAATGAAGAACATAACTGTGAGGAACATTTTAAATCGAACACAAAAACTTTGTCAAATGGAAGATTTATGGTAAGTCTTCCTTTCAAAAGGAATCCGACTTGTTTAGGTGCATCTCTCGAAAAGGCACGGAAAAGATTTCTTTCATTAGAACGCCGATTTGAAGGAGATAATGAATTGCGTGAACTTTATTCTCAGTTCCTGCTAGAATACGAGGAATTAGGCCACATGAGTCCGATCGAGAACGATGAGATTCCTCAAAATCATTATTTCATTCCGCATCATTGTGTGCTGAAGCCAGAAAGCTCCTCAACAGCATTGCGTGTGGTCTTTGATTGTTCAGCAAAAACGACATCTGGAGTTTCTCTCAATGATGTTCTTGGCGTAGGGCCAACAGTCCAGAATGACTTGTTTGCAATAATTATTAATTTCAGGTTAGAAAGGTATGCATTTACAGCAGACGTAAGCAAAATGTACCGACAGGTATTAGTAAGGCCAGAAGATAGAGCCTTTCAACTAATTCTTTGGAGATTTCACAGCAATCAACCTCTGAAGGCATATAAGCTTAACACATTGACTTACGGTTCAGCATGTGCTCCATTAGCAAATTCTGCACTTTTGCCGGATGCAAAAAACCAAATACTACTGCCGAAGAACAACATCGTTACAAGGCTGCTTTTGGAAAACATACATAGAACAAACTTACATGTATCCCACAGGGCTCTTGTAGCAATTTCACGACAACGGTATTGGATACTAAGCATTGGAAGAGAAGCAAGATCAGTGATCAGAAAGTGTATCATATGTGCGAAATCAAGACCAACATCCATAGCACAGTTGATGGGCGATTTACCTATGCAAAGAGTAACACCATCTCGCCCATTTTACTACACAGGAGTGGACTTTGCTGGCCCTATAAAATCACACTACAAAATCAGGGGTAAGACTCCTTCAAAATCTTATTTAGCAATTTTTGTGTGCTTTTCAACGAAGGCAATCCATATAGAAGTTGTTGGAGATCTCTCCACTGAATCGTTCATAAACTGCCTTAAGAGGTTTGTAGGCAGACGAGGATTGTGCCACACTATCTTCTGCGATAATGCAACTAATTTTGTTGGTGCAAACAATAAACTTAAGGAGCTTAAAGAAGTTATGCAGTCAAAGAGAATGGAGTCAGCCATTCAATCATCATGTATTCAGGCGGGAATTAATTGGCAATTTATTCCTCCCCGTTCTCCGCACTTCGGGGGACTCTGGGAGTCAGCTGTAAAATCTGCTAAGGGATTGTTGGTTAAACACCTGGGTGAGGCTTCGTTAACATATGAAGAGCTCACCACGATCACAATTCAAATAGAAGCTATACTCAATTCAAGACCCTTGACGCCAATTTCATCGGATCCAAATGATTTAGAAGCTCTTACCCCTGGACATTTTCTGATAGGAGCGCCACTCCTTTCAATAGCTGAGCCCGATATCACTGATAAAAGGGTAAGTTCTCTAAATAAATATCGACAAATCCAGCATGTTCAACAGTCTTTTTGGAAGAGATGGTCGAGTGAGTACTTACATAACTTACAACAACGAACTAAGTGGAAAACTGAATCCCATAACTTGAAGCCAAACACTCTTGTTTTATTAAAGGAATCTAATATGCCACCAACAAGATGGAAGTTGGGACGTGTACTAGAAGTTATCAAAGGAAACGATGGATTGGTTCGTGTTGCTAACATTAAGACCCAAGGAGGAGTTCTCCAGCGAGCTATTCATAACTTGTGTCCTCTGCCGTTAGAAGAAACAGCTGAGGCGGAGTCTCCAGCAGATGAGCATGAGAAAGAGCCATATCTAAGAAATGAACGAGAACCAACATCACGGAAACTCAGAAACGGCAAGGTTAGAACGGGAACTTTATTGGTGTCATTTTTGATTGCAATGTTGGTTGGAACAGTTAACACAACATACACAGACAACCACGTCCTTACAAATCAGCTCGATAATGCAGTCGGAATCTACTTTGAAGACATTGGAACTCTTCGGATCGTCAACAATTTTTGGAGCCTTTATGTTTTTTACAATCTTACCAATTATTGGTAAGAATTAAATGAAACTAAAACGTATATAAATGAACTGGAAAAGGCTTGCACGACAGATAAAACGGACAGGATTTACTACTGTCATTCGACGGTTGACATTTTTCGACAAAGAGTAGCTATCATTGATCAAAATAACGAATTCATTCACGGGTTTAATACTTCAAGTCGGGCAGCGATTCGACATCGCAGGTCTCCATTCGATTTTGTTGGTAGTGTAGCACATAGTTTGTTTGGCATCCTTGATCAAGAAGAGGCTCAACACATTCAAAATCAGATCAACTTGGCGAATAAACATGAAACTCACTTAGCTGCTCTCATTGTAAAACAAAGTTCCATTTCAGATTCCACTGTTAATATTTTGAGGCAAAATTCATTGGAAGTCAAAAGGCAATTCCAGACACTGAACACATATTTGGCCAGGACGTTTAATGTAATCGAAAAACAGCAAGATAACATTGGCACAAACCAACACTTTGTATCGCTTACGTCTTATTTAATTATGATTTTATCCAACTTTCAGCGCACTCAAGATATTCTACTTGATGTTATACTTGACTTGAATCATGCAAAAATTAACCCTCAGCTTATCACACCAAGGCAACTCAATGACCAGCTGCAGCTTATTCAAGGAAACCTCCCATCAACTTTGAGATTACCTAATGTTTCAGTTTTGGACATGTTTAAAATAATAACAGTCAGGGGACGGACACTTCATGATTCAATCGTTTTTGAAATGCTCATACCATTAGCTGACGACCAAGAATTCCAGATGTTCAATCTAATTCCATTACCCATCATTCACTACAACATCAGCCTCCTAGTGGATATACCTAAACCATACCTTGCAGTTACATTAGCAAGAGACAAATTTTTTAGATTAACAGAGTTTGAATTCTCATCTTGCAAGCTTATAGCTGCGAGAACCCATCTCTGTATTCAGATTGTTCCAACTAATATCCATCAACACAATTTGCAAGTATGTGAAATGGCCTTGATGAATCATGAAAATAATGCATTGGCCGATTGCATCTTAAACGAAATACCATCTCAAAATCGTTGGATCGCACTCAAAGAAACTAACAGCTGGCTATTTTCATTGATTACTAATTCCACAGGTCTACTCATTTGCAATGGAGTTACAAGCAGCATCGCCTTAGCAGGCAATGGAGTGATAGAATTCAAAGAGATGTGCACTCTTAAAGTTGGAAACACGATTATAACCGGACGCTCAAACTTAAAAACAGTTATATCTAACTCGTTCGTTCCGAGTGCAAAAATCAACAACTGGATCGAAAACCATAACTTCACAAAAGACCTTGTCCCCCCATTGAAGGTAAGCACCATTGAACATGATCAATTTAAAAATATTACACAGGAAATAGAAGACCTTAAGAAAGACATGAGAGCACCCGAAGAACCGCAATTGAACATACACGATTACCATCACTACAGTTTGAGCTACCTGCTGCTGTCGATTACCATTGGAATAATAGTATATTATTGCCGACGCCGACATCAGAAAGGGCCGATTCCAGGTCAACGAAGAACAGTTCCTCGCTTTGAAGCCAATATTTGAATTGAAGGTTAAGAACCTCCAAGGAGGGGTGTATGTACGAACTTGTAAATACTTTCCTAATTTTTAAGTTTACATTGTACATATTTTATTTCAATCTTTGTAACGGGAGCTACTGTGTGACAGAGATTATTCGAATCCCCTTTATCGTGGGAATTGTTTTGTAAGCAACGACGATTGCTCGGATTACGTCTAGTGAACCGCAAACATCAATTGTTCTCACAGTAGCTCATCGAGTGATAATTATGCGTTGTACCTACGCAAGGTGGAAAATAAAGTCATTATTAATTTTGACACTGAAGGCAACGGTTGAACATCTCTTTTACTATACAGTCTCTTTCATATTTATATACACAGATGGTACGGAACCCTTCGTGCGCGAGTCCGACTCGCACTTGGCCGATTTATTTATTTTTTTTTTTTTTTTGTTTTTGGGGTTGGAGTGTTGGTAAACTTGATTGCTCATCATTTTCTGCGAAATGTCAATAACAATACGGTAAGAACACACATTTTTTGTTTGCATTAGAAAAAGTTGCTATTTTGCACAGCACTGTAAATACATACGAATGAACATACATAAATGCGCACACTTACACATGCATACATGTGCGCATACACAAAACTGAATATGTATATGAATGTGGGTGTCGTGTGAAACCTAACGAACACATATGTATGCACACGTTTCGTACTTAGGAATTAAAGAAAATTTATACTAAAAACATAAACGTAACGAACAACTTAAATCAATGCTAATAAAAAAAAGGAAATAAAATGTTCCGAAATGAAAAAAAAAAAAAAAAAAAAACAACAACAATTGAATACTGAATATGTTAAAGACTTGAATTGTTAGTTTAATTTTTTTTTATTAAAATACAAATATTTGCACCAATGATTAGCATTTTTAGTTCTCAGCAATACCGTCAATTCTTGGTTTCGCACTTAGTGCTGATGGTATTCGAATTTCACTGTGCAATTAATTTTGCCATTGACTATAGCAGGTATATACATACATACATGCATGTGTACGTGTAATAACAGAATCATTTAAAACAACTGTAGATAAACACATGTGGGCATACCTAAATTAGTGATTAAACAACTGTAAGCAAATTAGAGTCCCTACGTAACTCACACACTTATCTTGTCATGCGTGCATACAACGTGTATTTAATATACATAAGCCCTACCTACATGTAAACGTATTACGAAGACGTAAGAATCAGTATTTGTACATATACACATATGCATCCAACGATAGTTGACCCATACGCAGGCACATTAAGCCATTAAGTTAGGAATACGTAACTACATATAGGTACATACACATATGTACGAATAAGTTTAAATGTGTGAACAGAACACGGAAGAATATTTTAATAAATGAAAATAAAATACGACTGTCTGGAAGTTTACGGTACCAAAAAACATATAAATTTTTATAAGTTTATTAACGAAAATAAAACAATACATTATATAACAAATGTTCATTGTTTACTTCTTTTTGTAAAGCGGAATATCTTCTCGGAGGGCGAGCCTCTTGTTATTTTTTTTTTGGCGCTACTGTACATGGCGAACAAGGGCCTCGTGGGGGTAGCATCTATCCGACGGGTGCTGGCCTGCTAAAAGGCGAGAAGATCCAATGCAGTCGATCTTCTCGCCTTTTAGCAGTAAGTAAGTCCCATTCGCACCTCCTCGTGGCGCCATCGGGATGGGCGAATGGCAAGCCTCCCGCGCCGAAAAAAACAGGATTAGTCGGTTGGGCTACGGCCTAGTAAGCCGTAGCCGTAAATAAACCACAAATATGCAACTCAGTTGTGAATGGAAAGTGACCAGACGTACTGCCTGCAGGCATAACACTCACAGTATATGGTCAACCGAAATTCATCCTCTGCGTATGCAATACTAAAGTGCTTGAACGAATTACTACGGACTATAACCAACGCAGAATTTGGTCGGCTCTCGTCCTATCTAGGTCTAGGACAACCACCCCTGAGAGTAGTGAACGAACATCAACGACCCCAACCACTGCACTCCGTTCAGGTTGTGTGTGTCAACACATCATAAGAGAATATGAAAAACTCTTAAACCTGCGCGAGTCTCTTAAAAAAAAATAAAAATAAAAAAAAAAACTCCGAAACAACGACAGGCCTCGGATATAACGGACCGGATTTATGTTGACGACCCTTGCAAAAAACGAAAAAAGCACAACGATCTTCGGCTTTGCACGTGGAATGTTAGGTACCTAAACAGGCCACATGCAGCCAAACAACTTACGGACGCCCTAGACCGCTATAACTTACTTACTTTGATGGCGCTACAGTTCGGGGTGAACCAGGGCCTCAACCAACAAGCCTCTCCAGCCGGCCCGATCTTCAGCCAGCCGCTTCCAGTGCCGAACGCCCAGTTGGTTGAGGTCCCCTTCCACTTGTGCGCGCGACCTTAAATGCGGTCGTCCTCTGCTGCGTCGTCCCTCGGGGTTGGAGACGAAGACTCTTCGGGCCGGAGCATTGATGTCCATTCGCTCTACATGGCCCAGCCATCTTAGACGTTGGATCCGAAGACGTCTAACTAGGCCGATGTCGCTGTACAGCCCGTACAGTTCCCGGTCGAACCTCCTCCTCCACTCTCCATTAACGCAAACGGGACCAAAGATTGCACGCAGAATTTTCCTCTCGAAACGCCCAAGAGCCTCTTCATCCGCTTTTGATAACGTCCAAGCCTCAGCGCCGTAGGGGAGGACCGGGATGATTATGGTTTTGTAGAGGGAAACCTTAGTTTTTCGAGAGAGGACTCTACTACTCAATTGCCTCTTGAGCCCGAAGAAGCAGCGATTGGCAAGAGTTATTCCGCCTTTTATCTCAGCGCTGGTGTCGTTGCTGCTTGTCACTATCGAGCCAAGGTAGACGAAGTCCTTGACGTCGGTGTTGTGCGTCTTTCTTGGATGACAGCATATATTTGGTCTTGTCCCAATTTAACCTTAGACCCACTTTAGCCGCTTTTGCTTCAATGCCACCTGTAGTGGCCTGGTGAGCAGTCGCGATACCACCCACCTATAGTGGCCTGGTGAGCTGTCGCGGTACCACCCACCTATAGTGGCCTGGTGAGCTGTCGCGATACCACCCACCTACAGTGGCCTGGTGAGCTGTCGCGATACCACCCACCTATAGTGGCCTGGTGAGCTGTCGCGATACCACCCACCTATAGTGGCCTGGTGAGCTGTCGCGATACCACCCACCTATAGTGGCCTGGTGAGCTGTCGCGATACCACCCACCTATAGTGGCCTGGTGAGCTGTCGCGATACCACCCACCTATAGTGGCCTGGTGAGCTGTCGCGATACCACCCACCTATAGTGGCCTGGTGAGCTGTCGCGATACCACCCACCTATAGTGGCCTGGTGAGCTGTCGCGATACCACCCACCTATAGTGGCCTGGTGAGCTGTCGCGATACCACCCACCTATAGTGGCCTGGTGAGCTGTCGCGATACCACCCACCTATAGTGGCCTGGTGAGCTGTCGCGATACCACCCACCTATAGTGGCCTGGTGAGCAGTCGCGATACCACCCACCTATAGTGGCCTGGTGAGCTGTCGCGATACCACCCACCTATAGTGGCCTGGTGAGCTGTCGCGATACCACCCACCTATAGTGGCCTGGTGAGCTGTCGCAATACCACCCACCTATAGTGGCCTGGTGAGCTGTCGCGATACCACCCACCTATAGTGGCCTGGTGAGCTGTCGCGATACCACCCACCTATAGTGGCCTGGTGAGCTGTCGCGATACCGGTCACCTATGATGGCCTGGTGAGCTGTCGCGATACCACTCACCTATAGTGGCCTGGTGGGCCTGGTCGCAATACCACCCACCTATAGTGGCCTGGTGAGCTGTCGCGATACCACCCACCTATAGTGGCCTGGTGAGCTGTCGCGATACCACCCACCTATAGTGGCCTGGTGAGCTGTCGCGATACCGGTCACCTATGGTGGCCTGGTGAGCTGTCGCGATACCACTCACCTATAGTGGCCTGGTGAGCTGTCGCGATACCACCCACCTATAGTGGCCTGGTGAGCTGTCGCGATACCACCCACCTATAGTGGCCTGGTGAGCTGTCGCGATACCACCCACCTATAGTGGCCTGGTGAGCTGTCACGATACCACCCACATATAGTGGCCTGGTGAGCTGTCGCGATACCACCCACATATAGTGGCCTGGTGAGCTGTCGCGATACCACCCACATATAGTGGCCTGGTGAGCTGTCGCGATGACACCCACCTATAGTGGCCTGGTGAGCTGTCGCGATAACACCCACATATAGTGGCCTGGTGAGCTGTCGCGATACCACCCACCTATAGTGGCCTGGTGAGCTGTCGCGATACCACCCACCTATAGTGGCCTGGTGAGCTGTCGCAACCCATATTGGCCTGGTGAGCTGTCGCGATACCACCCACCTATAGTGGCCTGGTGAGCTGTCGCGATACCACCCACCTATAGTGGCCTGGTGAGCTGTCGCGATACCACCCACCTATAGTGGCCTGGTGAGCTGTCGCGATACCACCCACCTATAGTGGCCTGGTGAGCTGTCGCGATACCACCCACCTATAGTGGCCTGGTGAGCTGTCGCGATACCACCCACCTATAGTGGCCTGGTGAGCTGTCGCGATACCACCCACCTATAGTGGCCTGGTGAGCTGTCGCGATACCACCCACCTATAGTGGCCTGGTGAGCTGTCGCGATACACCCACCTATAGTGGCCTGGTGAGCTGTCGCGATACCACCCACCTATAGTGGCCTGGTGAGCTGTCGCGATACCACCCACCTATAGTGGCCTGGTGAGCTGTCGCGATACCACCCACCTATAGTGGCCTGGTGAGCTGTCGCGATACCACCCACCTATAGTGGCCTGGTGAGCTGTCGCGATACCACCCACCTATAGTGGCCTGGTGAGCTGTCGCGATACCACCCACCTATAGTGGCCTGGTGAGCTGTCGCGATACCACCCACCTATAGTGGCCTGGTGAGCTGTCGCGATACCACCCACCTATAGTGGCCTGGTGAGCTGTCGCGATACCAGCCACCTATAGTGGCCTGGTGAGCTGTCGCGATACCAGCCACCTATAGTGGCCTGGTGAGCTGTCGCGATACCAGCCACCTATAGTGGCCTGGTGAGCTGTCGCGATACCAGCCACCTATAGTGGCCTGGTGAGCTGTCGCGATACCAGCCACCTATAGTGGCCTGGTGAGCTGTCGCGATACCAGCCCACCTATAGTGGCCTGGTGAGCTGTCGCGATACCAGCCACCTATAGTGGCCTGGTGAGCTGTCGCGATACCAGCCACCTATAGTGGCCTGGTGAGCTGTCGCGATACCAGCCACCTATAGTGGCCTGGTGAGCTGTCGCGATACCAGCCACCTATAGTGGCCTGGTGAGCTGTCGCGATACCAGCCACCTATAGTGGCCTGGTGAGCTGTCGCGATACCAGCCACCTATAGTGGCCTGGTGAGCTGTCGCGATACCAGCCACCTATAGTGGCCTGGTGAGCTGTCGCGATACCAGCCACCTATAGTGGCCTGGTGAGCTGTCGCGATACCAGCCACCTATAGTGGCCTGGTGAGCTGTCGCGATACCAGCCACCTATAGTGGCCTGGTGAGCTGTCGCGATACCAGCCACCTATAGTGGCCTGGTGAGCTGTCGCGATACCAGCCACCTATAGTGGCCTGGTGAGCTGTCGCGATACCAGACACCTATAGTGGCCTGGTGAGCTGTCGCGATACCAGCCACCTATAGTGGCCTGGTGAGCTGTCGCGATACCAGCCACCTATAGTGGCCTGGTGAGCTGTCGCGATACCAGCCACCTATAGTGGCCTGGTGAGCTGTCGCGATACCAGCCACCTATAGTGGCCTGGTGAGCTGTCGCGATACCAGCCACCTATAGTGGCCTGGTGAGCTGTCGCGATACCAGCCACCTATAGTGGCCTGGTGAGCTGTCGCGATACCAGCCACCTATAGTGGCCTGGTGAGCTGTCGCGATACCAGCCACCTATAGTGGCCTGGTGAGCTGTCGCGATACCAGCCACCTATAGTGGCCTGGTGAGCTGTCGCGATACCAGCCACCTATAGTGGCCTGGTGAGCTGTCGCGATACCAGCCACCTATAGTGGCCTGGTGAGCTGTCGCGATACCAGCCACCTATAGTGGCCTGGTGAGCTGTCGCGATACCAGCCACCTATAGTGGCCTGGTGAGCTGTCGCGATACCAGCCACCTATAGTGGCCTGGTGAGCTGTCGCGATACCAGCCACCTATAGTGGCCTGGTGAGCTGTCGCGATACCAGCCACCTATAGTGGCCTGGTGAGCTGTCGCGATACCAGCCACCTATAGTGGCCTGGTGAGCTGTCGCGATACCAGCCACCTATAGTGGCCTGGTGAGCTGTCGCGATACCAGCCACCTATAGTGGCCTGGTGAGCTGTCGCGATACCAGCCACCTATAGTGGCCTGGTGAGCTGTCGCGATACCAGCCACCTATAGTGGCCTGGTGAGCTGTCGCGATACCAGCCACCTATAGTGGCCTGGTGAGCTGTCGCGATACCAGCCACCTATAGTGGCCTGGTGAGCTGTCGCG
>OX645065.1:4366879-4679823 GCA_951905685.1 Eumerus sabulonum
TGGTGAGCTAGTCGCGATACCAGCCACCTATAGGTGGCCTGGTGAGCTGTCGCGATACCAGCCACCTATAGGTGGCCTGGTGAGCTGTCGCGATACCAGCCCTCCTATAGGTGGCCTGGTGAGCTGTCGCGATACCAGCCACCTATAGGTGGCCTGGTGAGCTGTCGCGGATACCAGCCACCTATAGGTGGCCTGGTGAGCTGTCGCGATACCAGCCACCTATAGGTGGCCTGGTGAGCTGTCGCGATACCAGCCACCTATAGGTGGCCTGGTGAGCTGTCGCGATACCAGCCACCTATAGGTGGCCTGGTGAGCTGTCGCGATACCAGCCACCTATAGGTGGCCTGGTGAGCTGTCGCGATACCAGCCACCTATAGGTGGCCTGGTGAGCTGTCGCGATAACCAGCCACCTATAGGTGGCCTGGTGAGCTGTCGCGATACCAGCCACCTATAGGTGGCCTGGTGAGCTGTCGCGATACCAGCCACCTATAGGTGGCCTGGTGAGCTGTCGCGATAGCCGAGCCACCTATAGGTGGCCTGGTGAGCTGTTCGCGATACCAGCCACCTATAGGTGGCCTGGTGAGCTGTCGCGATACCAGCCACCTATAGGTGGCCTGGTGAGCTGTCGCGATACCAGCCACCTATAGGTGGCCTGGTGAGCTGTCGCGATACCAGCCACCTATAGGTGGCTCTGGTGAGCTGTCGCGATACCAGCCACCTATAGGTGGCCTGGTGAGCTGTCGCGATACCAGCCACCTATAGGTGGCCTGGTGAGCTGTCGCGATACCAGCCACCTATAGGTGGCCTGGTGAGCTGTCGCGATACCAGCCACCTATAGGTGGCCTGGTGAGCTGTCGCGATACCAGCCACCTATAGGTGGCCTGGTGAGCTGTCGCGATACCAGCCACCTATAGGTGGCCTGGTGAGCTGTCGCGATACCAGCCACCTATAGGTGGCCTGGTGAGCTGTCCGCGATACCAGCCACCTATAGGTGGCCTGGTGAGCTGTCGCGATACCAGCCACCTATAGGTGGCCTGGTGAGCTGTCGCGATACCAGCCACCTATAGGTGGCCTGGTGAGCTGTCGCGATGCCGGCCACCTATAGGTGGCCTGGTGAGCTGTCGCGATGCCGGCCACCTATAGGTGGCCTGGTGAGCTGTCGCGATGCCGGTGGCCTGGTGAGCTGTCGCGATGCCGGCCACCTATAGGTGGCCTGGTGATCTGTCGCGATGCCGGCCACCTATAGGTGGCCTGGTGAGCTGTCGCGATGCCGGCCACCTATAGGTGGCCTGGTGAGCTGTCGCGATGCCGGCCACCTATAGGTGGCCTGGTGAGCTGTCGCGATGCCGGCCACCTATAGGTGGCCTGGTGAGCTGTCGCGATGCCGGCCACCTATAGGTGGCCTGGTGAGCTGTCGCGATGCCGGCCACCTATAGGTGGCCTGGTGATCTGTCGCGATGCCGGCCACCTATAGGTGGCCTGGTGAGCTGTCGCGATGCCGGCCACCTATAGGTGGCCTGGTGAGCTGTCGCGATGCCGGCCACCTATAGGTGGCCTGGTGATCTGTCGCGATGCCGGCCACCTATAGGTGGCCTGGTGAGCTGTCGCGATGCCAGCCACCTATAGGTGGCCTGGTGAGCTGTCGCGATACCAGCCACCTATAGGTGGCCTGGTGAGCTGTCGCGATGCCGGCCACCTATAGGTGGCCTGGTGAGCTGTCGCGATACCAGCCACCTATAGGTGGCCTGGTGAGCTGTCGCGATGCCCGCCACCTATAGGTGGCCTGGTGAGCTGTCGCGATGCCGGCCACCTATAGGTGGCCTGGTGAGCTGTCGCGATGCCGGCCACCTATAGGTGGCCTGGTGAGCTGTCGCGATGCCGGCCACCTATAGGTGGCCTGGTGAGCTGTCGCGATGCCGGCCACCTATAGGTGGCCTGGTGAGCTGTCGCGATGCCGGCCACCTATAGGTGGCCTGGTGAGCTGTCGCGATGCCGGCCACCTATAGGTGGCCTGGTGAGCTGTCGCGATGCCGGCCACCTATAGGTGGCCTGGTGAGCTGTCGCGATGCCGGCCACCTATAGGTGGCCTGGTGAGCTGTCGCGATGCCGGCCACCTATAGGTGGCCTGGTGAGCTGCCGCGATGCCGGCCACCTATAGGTGGCCTGGTGAGCTGTCGCGATGCCGGCCACCTATAGGTGGCCTGGTGAGCTGTCGCGATGCCGGCCACCTATAGTGGCCTGGTGAGCTGTCGCGATGCCGGCCACCTATAGTGGGCCTGGTGAGCTGTCGCGATACCGGCCACCTATAGGTGGCCTGGTGATCTGTCGCGATGCCGGCCACCTATAGGTGGCCTGGTGAGCTGTCGCGATGCCGGCCACCTATAGGTGGCCTGGTGATCTGTCGCGATGCCGGCCACCTATAGGTGGCCTGGTGAGCTGTCGCGATGCCGGCCACCTATAGGTGGCCTGGTGATCTGTCGCGATGCCGGCCACCTATAGGTGGCCTGGTGATCTGTCGCGATGCCGGCCACCTATAGGTGGCCTGGTGAGCTGTCGCGATGCCGGCCACCTATAGGTGGCCTGGTGAGCTGTCGCGATGCCGGCCACCTATAGGTGGCCTGGTGAGCTGTCGCGATACCAGCCACCTATAGGTGGCCTGGTGAGCTGTCGCGATACCAGCCACCTATAGGTGGCCTGGTGAGCTGTCGCGATACCAGCCACCTATAGGTGGCCTGGTGAGCTGTCGCGATACCAGCCACCTATAGGTGGCCTGGTGAGCTGTCGCGATACCAGCCACCTATAGGTGGCCTGGTGAGCTGTCGCGATACCAGCCACCTATAGGTGGCCTGGTGAGCTGTCGCGATACCAGCCACCTATAGGTGGCCTGGTGAGCTGTCGCGATACCAGCCACCTATAGGTGGCCTGGTGAGCTGTCGCGATACCAGCCACCTATAGGTGGCCTGGTGAGCTGTCGCGATACCAGCCACCTATAGGTGGCCTGGTGAGCTGTCGCGATACCAGCCACCTATAGGTGGCCTGGTGAGCTGTCGCGATACCAGCCACCTATAGGTGGCCTGGTGAGCTGTCGCGATACCAGCCACCTATAGGTGGCCTGGTGAGCTGTCGCGATACCAGCCACCTATAGGTGGCCTGGTGAGCTGTCGCGATACCAGCCACCTATAGGTGGCCTGGTGAGCTGTCGCGATACCAGCCACCTATAGGTGGCCTGGTGAGCTGTCGCGATACCAGCCACCTATAGGTGGCCTGGTGAGCTGTCGCGATACCAGCCACCTATAGGTGGCCTGGTGAGCTGTCGCGATACCAGCCACCTATAGGTGGCCTGGTGAGCTGTCGCGATACCAGCCACCTATAGGTGGCCTGGTGAGCTGTCGCGATACCAGCCACCTATAGGTGGCCTGGTGAGCTGTCGCGATACCAGCCACCTATAGGTGGCCTGGTGAGCTGTCGCGATACCAGCCACCTATAGGTGGCCTGGTGAGCTGTCGCGATACCAGCCACCTATAGGTGGCCTGGTGAGCTGTCGCGATACCAGCCACCTGGTGAGCTGTCGCGATACCAGCCACCTATAGGTGGCCTGGTGAGCTGTCGCGATACCAGCCACCTATAGGTGGCCTGGTGAGCTGTCGCGATACCAGCCACCTATAGGTGGCCTGGTGAGCTGTCGCGATACCAGCCACCTATAGGTGGCCTGGTGAGCTGTCGCGATACCAGCCACCTATAGGTGGCCTGGTGAGCTGTCGCGATACCAGCCACCTATAGGTGGCCTGGTGAGCTGTCGCGATACCAGCCACCTATAGGTGGCCTGGTGAGCTGTCGCGATACCAGCCACCTATAGGTGGCCTGGTGAGCTGTCGCGATGCCGGCCACCTATAGGTGGCCTGGTGAGCTGTCTGGGAGCTGTCGCGATGCAGGCCACCTATAGGTGGCCTGGTGAGCTGTCGCGATGCCGGCCACCTATAGGTGGCCTGGTGAGCTGTCGCGATGCCGGCCACCTATAGGTGGCCTGTGAGCTGTCGCGATGCCGGCCACCTATAGGTGGCCTGGTGAGCTGTCGCGATGCCGGCCACCTATAGGTGGCCTGGTGAGCTGTCGCGATGCCGGCCACCTATAGTGGCCTGGTGAGCTGTCGCGATACGGTGGCTGGTGAGCTGTCGCGATGCCGGCACCTATAGGTGGCCTGGTGATCTGTCGCGATGCCGGCCACCTATAGGTGGCCTGGTGAGCTGTCGCGATGCCGGCCACCTATAGGTGGCCTGGTGAGCTGTCGCGATGCCGGCCACCTATAGGTGGCCTGGTGAGCTGTCGCGATGCCGGCCACCTATAGGTGGCCTGGTGATCTGTCGCCGATGCCGGCCACCTATAGGTGGCCCTGGTGAGCTGTCGCGATGCCGGCCACCTATAGGGGCCTGCGTGAGCTGTCGCGATGCCTGGTGAGCTGTCGCGATACCAGCCACCTATAGGTGGCCTGGTGAGCTGTCGCGATACCAGCCACCTATAGGTGGCCTGGTGAGCTGTCGCGATACCAGCCACCTATAGGTGGCCTGGTGAGCTGTCGCGATACAGCCACTATAGGTGGCCTGGTGAGCTGTCGCGCGATCCAGCACCTATAGGTGGCCTGGTGAGCTGTCGCGATACCAGCCACCTATAGGTGGCCTGGTGAGCTGTCGCGATACCAGCCACCTATAGGTGGCCTGGTGAGCTGTCGCGATACCAGCCACCTATAGGTGGCCTGGTGAGCTGTCGCGATACCAGCCACCTATAGGTGGCCTCTGGTGAGCTGTCGCGATACAGCCACCTATAGGTGGCCTGGTGAGCTGTCGCGATACCAGCCACCTATAGGTGGCCTGGTGAGCTGTCGCGATACCAGCCACCTATAGGTGGCCTGGTGAGCTGTCGCGATACCAGCCACCTATAGGTGGCCTGGTGAGCTGTCGCGATACCAGCCACCTATAGGTGGCCTGGTGAGCTGTCGCGATACCAGCCACCTATAGGTGGCCTGTGAGCTGTCGCGATACCAGCCACCTATAGGTGGCCTGGTGAGCTGTCGCGATACCAGCCACCTATAGGTGGCCTGGTGAGCTGTCGCGATACCAGCCACCTATAGGTGGCCTGGTGAGCTGTCGCGATACCAGCACCTATAGGTGGCCTGGTGAGCTGTCGCGATACCAGCCACCTATAGGTGGCCTGGTGAGCTGTCGCGATACCAGCCACCTATAGGTGGCCTGGTGAGCTGTCGCGATACCAGCCACCTATAGGTGGCCTGGTGAGCTGTCGCGATACCAGCCACCTATAGGTGGCCTGGTGAGCTGTCGCGATACCAGCCACCTATAGGTGGCCTGGTGAGCTGTCGCGATACCAGCCACCTATAGGTGGCCTGGTGAGCTGTCGCGATACCAGCCACCTATAGGTGGCCTGGTGAGCTGTCGCGATACCAGCCACCTATAGGTGGCCTGGTGAGCCTGTCGCGATACAGCCACTATAGGTGGCCTGGTGAGCTGTCGCGATACCAGCCACCTATAGGTGGCCTGGTGAGCTGTCGCGATACCAGCCACCTATAGGTGGCCTGGTGAGCTGTCGCGATACCAGCCACCTATAGGTGGCCTGGTGAGCTGTCGCGATACCAGCCACCTATAGGTGGCCTGGTGAGCTGTCGCGATACCAGCCACCTATAGGTGGCCTGGTGAGCTGTCGCGATACCAGCCACCTATAGGTGGCCTGGTGAGCTGTCGCGATACCAGCCACCTATAGGTGGCCTGGTGAGCTGTCGCGATACCAGCCACCTATAGGTGGCCTGGTGAGCTGTCGCGATACCAGCCACCTATAGGTGGCCTGGTGAGCTGTCGCGATACCAGCCACCTATAGGTGGCCTGGTGAGCTGTCGCGATACCAGCCACCTATAGGTGGCCTGGTGAGCTGTCGCGATACCAGCCACCTATAGGTGGCCTGGTGAGCTGTCGCGATACCAGCCACCTATAGGTGGCCTGGTGAGCTGTCGCGATACCAGCCACCTATAGGTGGCCTGGTGAGCTGTCGCGTTACCAGCCACCTATAGGTGGCCTGGTGAGCTGTCGCGATACAGCCACCTATAGGTGGCCTGGTGAGCTGTCGCGATACCAGCCACCTATAGGTGGCCTGGTGAGCTGTCGCGATACCAGCCACCTATAGGTGGCCTGGTGAGCTGTCGCGATACCAGCCACCTATAGGTGGCCTGGTGAGCTGTCGCGATACCAGCCACCTATAGGTGGCCTGGTGAGCTGTCGCGATACCAGCCACCTATAGGTGGCCTGGTGAGCTGTCGCGATACCAGCCACCTATAGGTGGCCTGGTGAGCTGTCGCGATACCAGCCACTGTGAGCTGTCGCGATACCAGCCACCTATAGGTGGCCTGGTGAGCTGTCGCGATACCAGCCACCTATAGGTGGCCTGGTGAGCTGTCGCGATACCAGCCACCTATAGGTGGCCTGGTGAGCTGTCGCGATACCAGCCACCTATAGGTGGCCTGGTGAGCTGTCGCGATACCAGCCACCTATAGTGGCCTGGTGAGCTGTCGCGATACCAGCCACCTATAGGTGGCCTGGTGAGCTGTCGCGATACCAGCCACCTATAGGTGGCCTGGTGAGCTGTCGCGATACCAGCCACCTATAGGTGGCCTGTTGAGCTGTCGCGATACCAGCCACCTATAGGTGGCCTGGTGAGCCTGTCGCGATACCAGCCACCTATAGGTGGCCTGGTGAGCTGTCGCGATACCAGCCACCTATAGGTGGCCTGGTGAGCTGTCGCGATACCAGCCACCTATAGGTGGCCTGGTGAGCTGTCGCGATACCAGCCACCTATAGGTGGCCTGGTGAGCTGTCGCGATACCAGCCACCTATAGGTGGCCTGGTGAGCTGTCGCGATACCAGCCACCTATAGGTGGCCTGGTGAGCTGTCGCGATACCAGCCACCTATAGGTGGCCTGGTGAGCTGTCGCGATACCAGCCACTATAGGTGGCCTGGTGAGCTGTCGCGATACCAGCCACCTATAGGTGGCCTGGTGAGCTGTCGCGATACCAGCCACCTATAGGTGGCCTGGTGAGCTGTCGCGATACCAGCCACCTATAGGTGGCCTGGTGAGCTGTCGCGATACCAGCCACCTATAGGTGGCCTGGTGAGCTGTCGCGATACCAGCCACCTATAGGTGGCCTGGTGAGCTGTCGCGATACCAGCCACCTATAGGTGGCCTGGTGAGCTGTCGCGATACCAGCCACCTATAGGTGGCCTGGTGAGCTGTCGCGATACAGCCACCTATAGGTGGCCTGGTGAGCTGTCGCGATACCAGCCACCTATAGGTGGCCTGGTGAGCTGTCGCGATACCAGCCACCTATAGGTGGCCTGGTGAGCTGTCGCGATACCAGCCACCTATAGGTGGCCTGGTGAGCTGTCGCGATACAGCCACCTATAGGTGGCCTGGTGAGCTGTCGCGATACCAGCCACCTATAGGTGGCCTGGTGAGCTGTCGCGATACCAGCCACCTATAGGTGGCCTGGTGAGCTGTCGCGATACCAGCCACCTATAGGTGGCCTGGTGAGCTGTCGCGATACCAGCCACCTATAGGTGGCCTGGTGAGCTTGTCGCGATACCAGCCACCTATAGGTGGCCTGGTGAGCTGTCGCGATACCAGCCACCTATAGGTGGCCTGGTGAGCTGTCGCGATACCAGCCACCTATAGGTGGCCTGGTGAGCTGTCGCGATACCAGCCACCTATAGGTGGCCTGGTGAGCTGTCGCGATACCAGCCACCTATAGGTGGCCTGGTGAGCTGTCGCGATACCAGCCACCTATAGGTGGCCTGGTGAGCTGTCGCGATACCAGCCACCTATAGGTGGCCTGGTGAGCTGTCGCGATACCAGCCACCTATAGGTGGCCTGGTGAGCTGTCGCGATACCAGCCACCTATAGGTGGCCTGGTGAGCTGTCGCGATACCAGCCACCTATAGGTGGCCTGGTGAGCTGTCGCGATACCAGCCACCTATAGGTGGCCTGGTGAGCTGTCGCGATACCAGCCACCTATAGGTGGCCTGGTGAGCTGTCGCGATACCAGCCACCTATAGGTGGCCTGGTGAGCTGTCGCGATACCAGCCACCTATAGGTGGCCTGGTGAGCTGTCGCGATACCAGCCACCTATAGGTGGCCTGGTGAGCTGTCGCGATACCAGCCACCTATAGGTGGCCTGGTGAGCTGTCGCGATACCAGCCACCTATAGGTGGCCTGGTGAGCTGTCGCGATACCAGCCACCTATAGGTGGCCTGGTGAGCTGTCGCGATACCAGCCACCTATAGGTGGCCTGGTGAGCTGTCGCGATACCAGCCACCTATAGGTGGCCTGGTGAGCTGTCGCGATACCAGCCACCTATAGGTGGCCTGGTGAGCTGTCGCGATACCAGCCACCTATAGGTGGCCTGGTGAGCTGTCGCGATACCAGCCACCTATCGGTGGCCTGGTGAGCTGTCGCAATACCAGCCACCTATAGGTGGCCTGGTGATCTGTCGCGATGCCGGCCACCTATAGGTGGCCTGGTGATCTGTCGCGATGCCGGCCACCTATAGGTGGCCTGGTGAGCTGTCGCGATGCCGGCCACCTATGAGCTGTCGCGATACCAGCCACCTATAGGTGGCCTGGTGAGCTGTCGCGATGCCGGCCACCTATAGGTGGCCTGGTGAGCTGTCGCGATGCCGGCCACCTATAGGTGGCCTGGTGAGCTGTCGCGATACCAGCCACCAATAGGTGGCCTGGTGAGCTGTCGCGATACCAGCCACCTATAGGTGGCCTGGTGAGCTGTCGCGATACCAGCCACCTATAGGTGGCCTGGTGAGCTGTCGCGATACCAGCCACCTATAGGTGGCCTGGTGAGCTGTCGCGATACCAGCCACCTATAGGTGGCCTGGTGAGCTGTCGCGATACCAGCCACCTATAGGTGGCCTGGTGAGCTGTCGCGATACCAGCCACCTATAGGTGGCCTGGTGAGCGATACCAGCCACCTATAGGTGGCCTGGTGAGCTGTCGCGATACTAGCCACCTATAGGTGGCCTGGTGAGCTGTCGCGATACCGGCCACCTATAGGTGGCCTGGTGAGCTGTCGCGATACCAGCCACCTATAGGTGGCCTGGTGAGCTGTCGCGATACCAGCCACCTATAGGTGGCCTGGTGAGCTGTCGCGATACCAGCCACCTATAGGTGGCCTGGTGAGCTGTCGCGATACCAGCCACCTATAGGTGGCCTGGTGAGCTGTCGCGATACCAGCCACCTATAGGTGGCCTGGTGAGCTGTCGCGATACCAGCCACCTATAGGTGGCCTGGTGAGCTGTCGCGATACCAGCCACCTATAGGTGGCCTGGTGAGCTGTCGCGATACCAGCCACCTATAGGTGGCCTGGTGAGCTGTCGCGATACCAGCCACCTATAGGTGGCCTGGTGAGCTGTCGCGATACCAGCCACCTATAGGTGGCCTGGTGAGCTGTCGCGATACCAGCCACCTATAGGTGGCCTGGTGAGCTGTCGCGATACCAGCCACCTATAGGTGGCCTGGTGAGCTGTCGCGATACCAGCCACCTATAGGTGGCCTGGTGAGCTGTCGCGATACCAGCCACCTATAGGTGGCCTGGTGAGCTGTCGCGATACCAGGCACCTATAGGTGGCCTGGTGAGCTGTCGCGATACCAGCCACCTATAGGTGGCCTGGTGAGCTGTCGCGATACCAGCCACCTATAGGTGGCCTGGTGAGCTGTCGCGATACCAGCCACCTTTAGGTGGCCTGGTGAGCTGTCGCGATACCAGCCACCTTTAGGTGGCCTGGTGAGCTGTCGCGATACCAGCCACCTTTAGGTGGCCTGGTGAGCTGTCGCGATACCAGCCACCTTTAGGTGGCCTGGTGAGCTGTCGCGATACCAGCCACCTATAGGTGGCCTGGTGAGCTGTCGCGATACCAGCCACCTATAGGTGGCCTGGTGAGCTGTCGCGATACCAGCCACCTATAGGTGGCCTGGTGAGCTGTCGCGATACCAGCCACCTATGGGTGGCCTGGTGAGCTGTCGCGATACCAGCCACCTATAGGTGGCCTGGTGAGCTGTCGCAATACCAGCCACCTATAGGTGGCCTGGTGAGCTGTCGCAATACCAGCCACCTATAGGTGGCCTGGTGATCTGTCGCGATGCCGGCCACCTATAGGTGGCCTGGTGATCTGTCGCGATGCCGGCCACCTATAGGTGGCCTGGTGAGCTGTCGCGATGCCGGCCACCTATAGGTGGCCTGGTGAGCTGTCGCGATACCATAGGTGGCCTATAGGTGGCCTGGTGAGCTGTCGCGATACCATAGGTGGCCTATAGGTGGCCTGGTGAGCTGTCGCGATACCATAGGTGGCCTATAGGTGGCCTGGTGAGCTGTCGCGATACCATAGGTGGCCTATAGGTGGCCTGGTGAGCTGTCGCGATACCATAGGTGGCCTATAGGTGGCCTGGTGAGCTGTCGCGATACCAGCCACCTATAGGTGGCCTGGTGAGCTGTCGCGATACCAGCCACCTATAGGTGGCCTGGTGAGCTGTCGCGATACCAGCCACCTATAGGTGGCCTGGTGAGCTGTCGCGATACCAGCCACCTATAGGTGGCCTGGTGAGCTGTCGCGATACCAGCCACCTATAGGTGGCCTGGTGAGCTGTCGCGATACCAGCCACCTATAGGTGGCCTGGTGAGCTGTCGCGATACCAGCCACCTATAGGTGGCCTGGTGAGCTGTCGCGATACCAGCCACCTATAGGTGGCCTGGTGAGCTGTCGCGATACCAGCCACCTATAGGTGGCCTGGTGAGCTGTCGCGATACCAGCCACCTATAGGTGGCCTGGTGAGCTGTCGCGATACCAGCCACCTATAGGTGGCCTGGTGAGCTGTCGCGATACCAGCCACCTATAGGTGGCCTGGTGAGCTGTCGCGATACCAGCCACCTATAGGTGGCCTGGTGAGCTGTCGCGATACCAGCCACCTATAGGTGGCCTGGTGAGCTGTCGCGATACCAGCCACCTATAGGTGGCCTGGTGAGCTGTCGCGATACCAGCCACCTATAGGTGGCCTGGTGAGCTGTCGCGATACCAGCCACCTATAGGTGGCCTGGTGAGCTGTCGCGATACCAGCCACCTATAGGTGGCCTGGTGAGCTGTCGCGATACCAGCCACCTATAGGTGGCCTGGTGAGCTGTCGCGATACCAGCCACCTATAGGTGGCCTGGTGAGCTGTCGCGATACCAGCCACCTATAGGTGGCCTGGTGAGCTGTCGCGATACCAGCCACCTATAGGTGGCCTGGTGAGCTGTCGCGATACCAGCCACCTATAGGTGGCCTGGTGAGCTGTCGCGATACCAGCCACCTATAGGTGGCCTGGTGAGCTGTCGCGATACCAGCCACCTATAGGTGGCCTGGTGAGCTGTCGCGTTACCAGCCACCTATAGGTGGCCTGGTGAGCTGTCGCGATACCAGCCACCTATAGGTGGCCTGGTGAGCTGTCGCGATACCAGCCACCTATAGGTGGCCTGGTGAGCTGTCGCGATACCAGCCACCTATAGGTGGCCTGGTGAGCTGTCGCGATACCAGCCACCTATAGGTGGCCTGGTGAGCTGTCGCGATACCAGCCACCTATAGGTGGCCTGGTGAGCTGTCGCGATACCAGCCACCTATAGGTGGCCTGGTGAGCTGTCGCGATACCAGCCACCTATAGGTGGCCTGGTGAGCTGTCGCGATACCAGCCACCTGGTGAGCTGTCGCGATACCAGCCACCTATAGGTGGCCTGGTGAGCTGTCGCGATACCATCCACCTATAGGTGGCCTGGTGAGCTGTCGCGATACCAGCCACCTATAGGTGGCCTGGTGAGCTGTCGCGATACCAGCCACCTATAGGTGGCCTGGTGAGCTGTCGCGATACCAGCCACCTATAGGTGGCCTGGTGAGCTGTCGCGATACCAGCCACCTATAGGTGGCCTGGTGAGCTGTCGCGATACCAGCCACCTATAGGTGGCCTGGTGAGCTGTCGCGATACCAGCCACCTATAGGTGGCCTGGTGAGCTGTCGCGATACCAGCCACCTATAGGTGGCCTGGTGAGCTGTCGCGATACCAGCCACCTATAGGTGGCCTGGTGAGCTGTCGCGATACCAGCCACCTATAGGTGGCCTGGTGAGCTGTCGCGATACCAGCCACCTATAGGTGGCCTGGTGAGCTGTCGCGATACCAGCCACCTATAGGTGGCCTGGTGAGCTGTCGCGATACCAGCCACCTATAGGTGGCCTGGTGAGCTGTCGCGATACCAGCCACCTATAGGTGGCCTGGTGAGCTGTCGCGATACCAGCCTGGTGAGCTGTCGCGATACCAGCCACCTATAGGTGGCCTGGTGAGCTGTCGCGATACCAGCCACCTATAGGTGGCCTGGTGAGCTGTCGCGATACCAGCCACCTATAGGTGGCCTGGTGAGCTGTCGCGATACCAGCCACCTATAGTGGCCTGGTGAGCTATCGCGATGCCGACTACCTATAGTGGCCTGGTGAGCTATCGCGATGCCAGCCACCTATAGTGGCCTGGTGAGCTATCGCGATGCCGGCCACCTATAGTGGCCTGGTGAGCTATCGCGATGCCAGCCACCTATAGTGGCCTGGTGAGCTATCGCGATGCCGGCCACCTATAGTGGCCTGGTGAGCTATCGCGATGCCGGCCACCTATAGTGGCCTGGTGAGCTATCGCGATGCCGGCCACCTATAGTGGCCTGGTGAGCTGTCGCGATACCAGCGCAACTACAAGCGCCGTAGCTGTCAAATCCATATTCATACTATGGAATTATATGGAGTAAGTCACATAGGCACGTGTGTAGTCGTGTCGCAGCGCTGTAATTTCGAAAATTCGAAAAACTGTCGCAACTACACGGCGTTGTGCCATTTCGAATTCGACATTGGAGGAATACGTTTGATAACTTGTTCTTACCCACCACCTTCTTCTGACTTTTGTTTTCGCTTTTAACTTTTTATAGGCCAAAGCAGCCACACATGTTAGCAAATGTGTTTTTTTCAAATTGACTGATTTCGGTTTCACTCTTCGAATTTTCTACTGATGCCAACTTCACTCTATAGAATTCACCTCCAACTTCACTCACAGAAGTAACGGCGCTGTCAAAAAAAAGGCCGTTAAAAGTCGCTCCATTGTTTATTGATAAACGCCGTGTAGTAGCATTGTGAAACAGACACCCAAATTCACTTGCTGACAACTGACTGACTGTCATTTCACCGGTAAGCGACGTTCACTCTGTACGATTGACTAGATGACTTGTGTTTGAACTGCCAATCGTCAATCTGAACGCTCCATACTGCAAGTCGATACGATTTGTAGTAAGAGATTTGTTGAAAAAGAGAAAATAAACGCCAATTACTTTGAAATTCACGCATTTTATTTGTAATTACTTACATTTCCCTACTTTCTGTCATTGCTACAAATGTATCTTTTGAATGTAGCAAACGTTCGCCTCCCAGTCACCAACTTTTTGTGTTCGACTGAATTTGACATAAGAAATAGGAATCCAGTCGAACGTTCGCGAACGGTAATACGCTGCAATCGCAGTTCGCCGAAACTGTGACATTTGAGTCGAATGCCATCTGCGCGACTCGCGAACGGTAATACGAATTTGTGTGACTCGACTCATTTTTCGTTCGACTCGCGAACGGTGATACGGGCATTAACTCACTCACTAGATTCACTTCACTAACGCGAAGGAGTAGAAAAAAATGGATCATTCTGCCTGATAGCGGTATATTGACTAACATCGCCGTTATACAGTCTTCAGAAGTGGTTTTTCCATATTCTCAGCATCGACTGCGGTTCTACTACTAGGTGTCCGTTCTCATCCCTGCAGGCTTCCGTTCTGGCTTTATAACCGTGGCATGTTCGCTTTATCTGTTGATAAAACTTGCGAACGTCACGCCTGCATTAACACCTCTCCAAGTCCTCAATCGCGCGCTTCTCGTGCTCTTTCTTCTTTCTTCTAAGAAGAAGAGAGTATATTCAAGGGCAGAGTACAAAGGCGGGAAATACCAAACCTCAACAATTTGAAGTTCTGGTGGAGTTTATGTTTAAGCTAACAGAACTTGCAAAGGGGTATCTTCCGTCGGCTGGTGCAAGGCAGAAGTCCAATCAGTTTTGGACTTAATTTGGCAGAAGAGCTCAATTCAAAAGGCCCACCATTTCGCGATATGAATGGCTGGAAAAAGGTATGTTTGAACAAATATTTGATTGAGTATTTCTAGATGCGGTCTGATTTTAAAAACCACGCCAAGTCCAATCTACAATCAAATCGTAGCAGTCTACAAGCGACTGGCGGAGGTCCGAGCAAAAGCGTGCCGCTTATGCCCTTAAAAAGAAACGTAATTGAAATATTAGATCTCAACCTTGCGGTGAGCGGCACGCCTAATACTTTGTCATTTAGAGTACCCTCCTCAACGCCAAACCAGGATTTAGACCATATGGACGACGAGGATTACGCAATGGATCAAGCGCCTGCCAGGGATGATAAAGAGCTGTTCTGCTCTGGGCAACAATGAACAGCGGCCAACAAAATCCGAAAAATCTCTGTTAGGGATACAAGTAAAAAATCAGGAAAAATTCCAAGAAGTCACCGAAGTACTTGTCGAGATTAACAGATCCACCAAAGATATTGCTCGGTATCAGAGAAAAAAAAACTTGACTTCGAAATCGAAAAGTGGGAGTTCGAAAAGAAAATGGAAACTGAAAAACAAGAACTAAGATTAAAAAAAACTAGAATTAAAAGAACGAGTGTTATTATTAAAAGAAAAACAATTAGATTACTTCAATAAAACCTATAAAATTATTATGTCAGACTATCTTTAATTTGATTCCTTATTCTAATAGCTAGTTTATTCATATCACTTTCCCCACAATAGGAATAATCTTCTCCGGAACGTAAAAAGTCTTCATTTGGCAGATTTTCGATGGGACAAACACTCTTCACTTTTGTTTGTTTTGACAGAACAATTTACGGAAATGACTACTCGAATTGGCAGCACTTCCAACATAATCCGAAAGTGATAAGCGCGGTTCATGCCTATGCCACAATGCTACTACACGGCGCGGCGACAGCGCAACTACAAACGCCGTAGCTGTCAAATCCATATTCATTCAATGGAATTATATGGAGTAAGTCACATAGGCACGTATGTAGTCGTGTCGCAGCGCTGTAATTTCGAAAAATTGAAAAACTGTCGCAACTACACGGCGTTTTCCCATTTCGAATTCGACATTGGAGGAATACGTTTGATAACTTGGTCTAACCCACCACCATCTTCTGACTTTTGTTTTCGCTTTTAACTTTTTATAAGCTAAAGCAGTCGCACATGTTAGCAATAATGTTTTTTTCAAATTATTTTGATCCATTTATAACCTAAATTCAGTTTCAATCTTCGAATTTTTTACTGATGCCAACTTCACTCTATAGAATTCACCACCAACTTCACTCACAGAAGTACCCTGCTGTCAAAAAAAACGCCGATGAAAGTCGCTACATTGTGTGTTGACTGAACTACTTTACAACCACAGCAAACGCCAGCGTTTGTAGTTGCGCTGTCGCCGCGCCGTGTAGTAGCATTGTGACACAGGCATCACATTGAACGATTTATCAAGGGATTTGCTTGACGACCAAATAGTGCGTAGCGTTCACACCAAACGACTTGTTGACCGACTTCACTTGCGATAGAAATTTCGAAGTATTAACATGGCGGCGCATTCTCTGGTTACAGGGATGATTATTGATGAAATACTCGAAAATGAAGAAAAAAAAAGCGAATGTGGATTAAACCATGGGTCGGAAAACGTAATAATTTCTCCTCGGTAACTGTGAAGAGAATTTCACGAAAATTTGCCAGAGGATTTTCGTAATTATTTGGGAATTGATAGATATGTATGATGAACGAATGGTTGGAAAAATCAAACCAAAATTATTTTTCTTTGTTTGAAGTCATATCGTTCATTCCGCTCAAAGTTGGTGTTGATTCTCTGAACGCACAAGCGAAAGTGAAAAAATGCTCTGAAGTTGTATGACAACTGTTCACACTTAACGATAAATCGTTCAACCACGGCTGTCAAACAAAAAGTTGGAAATTTTCAACTTCCTGACTACAAATCGTGCCGACTTGTAGCTAGAGCGTTCACATTGGTTTTGCAAGCAAATCGCTAGATAAGTCGTTCAATGTGAACCGCGCTATACACAATACGAATCAACTTTCGGATCGGATTACAAATTACAAATTTTAATTAAAATTAGATCAAGATTTGCAAATTTCTTTTTAAATGAATGTAAACATATTCAGAAAAAAAGCCTTTCTTTCTCTCGCCTGGTTAAAGTCGTCTGATCAAAACAAAGCGACAAAAATCGTCCTTCTTATCTCTCTTTGTCGTGTCGTGAATTTTTAGAGAATGCCGAATGGTACCCTTCAACGACAAGAAAACGACGTTTGACATTTGCAAACGGCAATCTCATCGAAAAACTGACAAAGAGAATGTGCATTCATGCCTGTTTCACAATGCTACTACACGGCGACGCGACAGCGCAACTACAAACGCTGCCGTTTTCTGTGGTTGTAAAGTCGTTCAGTCAATACACAATGGAGCTACTTTCATCGACGTTTTTTTTGACAGCGCCGTTACTTCTGTGAGTGAAGTTGGAGGTGAATTCGAAGATTGAAACTGAATTTAGTTCATAAATGGATCAAAATAATTTGAAAAAAAACATTATTGCTAACATGTGCGGCTGCTTTAGCCCATAAAAAGTTAAAAGCGAAAACAAAAGTCAGAAGAAGGTGGTGGGTAAGAACAAGTTATCAAACGTATTCCTCCAATGTCGAATTCGAAATGGCACCACGCCGTGTAGTTGCGACAGTTTTTCGAATTTTCGAAATTACAGCGCTGCGACACGACTACATACGTGCCCGTGTGACTTACTCCATATAATTCCATTGAATGAATATGGATTTGACAGCTACGGCGTTTGTGGTTGCGCTGTCGCGAAGCCGTGTAGTAGCATTGTGAAACAGGCATCAGTCGTATAGTTTTTTTTTTAGTCGAAAACGACAACGGGAATAGGGGCGAAAGATGGCGGGAAAGATACCGACGAAAATTGAGCGGAAGAGAACTATTCAATAGTCAATGTTACCAGCACGGGGGTTAGACGATGACTGGAATGTCGACAATGTTTTTGATTGTTGTTGAAGTTGTTTTGGACGGATTCAAGTCTGATACTCACTTTGCAAATGCCGGTGTTCCCCAGGGCTCCGTTTTGTCTCCGACACTCTTTCTTATTTTTATAAATGATCTCTTGTCTGTTACTTCTAATCCAATTCACTCGTTCGCTGACGACAGTACCCTCAGCTTCTCATATTCGTTCACCAGTTTACGACACTGCACTTCGGTTGTAGATAATGACCGGAAGCGTATGTTAAGCTCATTAAATTCCGATATCGACAGCATCATCCAATGGGGTAAAAACAATAGAGTGGAATTTAATGCATCCAAAACACAATGCTGTCTCTTGTCGTCAAAGCGTATAGCTAACCCGCAGCCATTGTTCATGAATGGCACTTGTACCTCAGATACTGAAAAGCTTTCCATCCTGGGTATGAGTGTGGCTCACAATCTTAATTGGAGCGACCATATATTCAGTGTCGCCAAGAATGCTGCGAAATGCCTAGGCTTCTTATACAGATGCAAGAAATATTTCTCACCCTTAGATCTGGCTACAATCTATAAGGCGTTCATTCGCCCCAAATTAGAGTTTAACGCTCATGTCTGGTCCGGTGCTTCCAAGACCTCATTGCACCTACTAGACAGAATACAAAAACGATCCATAAAACTGATAGGTGACTCTAGCATTACCAAAACATTAGACTCGCTGGAATGTTACCTGCCTCTCCCTGTTTTATTGTTACTACCACCAAAAATGCTCCGATGAAATAGCCAGTTGCATTCCGCCCCTTCAACATTTCTCCCGCAATACACGTCGCTCTAGGAATGCTCACCAATATACCCTGAAGCCCGCTTTCGGACGTACTGTCAAATATAGAGAATCTTTCATTAATCGAACCACACGAATCTGGAACACCGTGCCGAATTCGGCTTTCCCCCCTCAATGCAACATGCAAACATTTAAGATCAATGTCCATCGGCATCTCCTCTATTCCTCTTCCTTTCTACCTTCTGCCCGCACTGTGTCGCCGACATAATAAGGTTATTAGACCTTGAGTGCGCGCAAATTATTAAAAAAACAAAAAAAAAAAAACAAGAGTTCTTGCCGAACAAATACATTCCAACGTTGCCGCATCCATCCTATAGCCCTGGTATTGGCCCCTGCGACATGGTTTCACTCCTAAGATGAAGTCACACCTCAAGGTAACCCATCATGGTGGCGTAGAGAGGGTCGAAGAAGCTGTAACTCTGGTTCTAGACGTTATCTTTGGATGATTTTCAAGGGTTTTTCGAATCGTAGGAGCAATTGAAATCGTTGTGTAAAGTTAGAGGGACCGTTGTGCGGCCCTAAATCATAAAGCGAATTACTGCGAATAACTTCAAAAAGCCTATTCTCTACAGATCGATATAAATTTTTTAAATAGGTTACAGGAATCCCCTCGAAAGCGTCTTCAATGGCCTTAATAAGACCTTCCCTACTTTCAAATTGTCTTCCTTCCGCGTAAACTCTCCGCGGCAGCCATCCCCAAACATTTTCAATTATGTTAAGGATCGGGAGAAAGAGGCGGCCAATCTAAAACTTTCACATTTTCTCTTCTAAACCATTGTTTTACACATGCTGCTGTGTGGGTGGCTGCATTGTCCTGCTGGAAAATCCAACGTTGACCATCAAACACTTCATGAAAATTGATTATTTGCGTTTCCAGAAGCTCGATGTAATCCTCTGAGTTTTGCCAACCGTCTAAGACAACCAGATCTATTGGGCCATGAAATGAAATTGCAGCCCACACGATGACAGAACCAACAGCAGTGTGACGACGTGACTGGAACACTCCGATTTTTTCAAATCGTGGAAGTAATACTGAAAGCCATCAGGGCCATCCAAATTAATTTCTTTCGTCGGAAAAAATGACGGTTCCCCATACTTTCTTCCAGCTTATGTGAGCCCGGCAGAATTCAAATTTCTGATCTCTATGACGCTGAAGTAAACGTGGTTTTTTCTTCAGTTTTTGCCGTCGGAGATGTGGACACTGTTGAATCACCCTTTGGACTGTCCGGACACTGGCTGAAGTTCCAACTTTCTCCTTTATTTTGCAAGCGGTCGCAGCGGAATTTGAAGCTTCACGTAAAATGGACATGCGATCTCGTTCTGTTGTCGCTCTTGCTGTGCGCCCTTTTCGGTTTTTACCATCATTTTCTGCATCTATTAGAAAATTATTGACTGTCCATGGATCTCGACCAATTTTTTCTAGCAATCTCCCGGTTGGAATCATTTTCCTGCTTGAGCGCAAGAATTTTGCCAATTTCTAAATCCTGATGTTATTGTTATTTTAATACGCTACTATAGACGATATTATATGTCTTTCCATTTGGGGATAGAATGTAAAGATTCTGTGCATTGGACACACGCGAACATGCTACATACAATTGTCCATGGAAAAAGCACGGCTTTTCTAAATTCACCCCAGCCACCTGACCTTGCGCTTTGTTAATGGTCATAGCGAAACTAAGCTTTATAGGAAATTGTAACCTTTTAAACACGGAACGGTAGATCTGTGGTAATCATTGGGATTCGTGGGATCATTACATTTTCACCCTTTCCTACGCCGATTAAGATAGTGGCGCTAATGATATTGCGGCCAAGTTGGGTGACACGAAGTCTCGTCTCATTACATAATCTCGGGGCATCTAAATTTCGTATTAGCATGACTGGGACGCTTAGTAGTCAAGTATACGTACCGTATGCACTATAATGTGCAGCGCGGCCCGATGCCCGCACTTAAGTACAGATAGAGAGCATACAATGTTAGCGCGTTTCAGAAACATATCAGCGCCATCTATCGTAATTCAAGAGTAACACCTATTTATGTTTCGAATGTTGACTGTTTTCTCAAAAGCTGATTGATTTATGGTTGTTTTGATTAAATTATTTTATTATTCGTTTGTATCATTGAGCCTATGCTCAAATTTCCATCCCCTACTGATTTTTCTTTTTTTTTTTTTGCTGCATACAAACTTAATGGGGGCTAGAAAGAAACAAAAAGTAGCCTACGTCACTCTCCATCCCTTCAACTATCACCACTTAAAAAATCACGTCAATTCGTCGCTTCGTTTTGCCGTGAAAGACGGACAAACAGACACACACACTTTCACATTTATAATATTAGTATAGATGTGTGTACATGTGCCCATTTCCAACTCGAAAAAAAAAAAAAACTGCTCACAGTTAATTACCCATGAGCGCGTGCGTTTAATAATTGCTCACTCACGAGTGTTTACGTTTCCTTACCAAACCAGTGTGTAAAAACCACAACACTGTCCGAGCAATCTCATATGTATCGGCTGTCGTCCGAATATCGTAATCAACCAGCGTCGGGTGCGGTTTTTTTTTTTTTTTTTTTTTTAGAGACTCGCGCAGGTTCAAGAGTATATTCTCTTATGATGTGTTGACACACAACCTGAACGGAGTACAGTGGTTGGGGTCGTTGATGTTCGTTCACTACTCTCAGGGGTGGTTGTCCTAGACCTAGATAGGACGAGAGCCGACCAAATTCCGCGTTGGTTATAGTCCGTAGTAATTCGTTCAAGCACTTTTAGTATTGCATACGCAGAGGATGAATTTCGTTTGACCATATACTGTGAGTGTTATGCCTGCAGCAGTACATCTGGTCACTTTCCATTCTCAACAGCGTTGCATACTTTTTGGCGGTATAGAAACTACTTTTTCTTGGCTATGAAGCGAATTTGAACCATAAACCTTCCGCTCGGCGGTCGATGATGTTAACCACTGCACCACGGCCACGGTTAGTACTTAAATGGTGGACCGCTTGGAAACACCGCGTAATGTTCATTTTTCATCAGTGTTTTCTAATGACGTTGTCACGTAAAATAATCGTCCGTAAACCGACTTTACAGATAACCAAAATATATTTTTATTTTTATCCTAAATTAGGATTGAGAGCACGTTTCAGAAATTTTGCGATCGACATGTTTTCGCGACACATGCAGCATACAAAAAATAAAATTTTGGTTAGAAAAATATATCAAGTGGACTCTCGTAATCGACCAACACGACATACAAGCTCGGATCGAAGAGAAAATTTTATATAAACGCTAGCAGACTCTCGTGATCGACCAACACGACATACGAGCTCGGATCGAAGAGAAAATTTTATATAAACGCTAGCACTCTCGTGATCGACCAACACGACATACGAGCTCGGATCGAAGAGAAAATTTTATATAAACGCTAGTGGACTCTCGTGATCGACCAACACGACATACGAGTTCGAATCGAAGAGAGAAATTTTATTTTGTATAAACGCTAGCAGACTCTCGTGATCGACCAACACGACATACGAGCTCGGATCGAAGAGAAAATTTTATATAAACGCTAGCAGACTCTCGTGATCGACCAACACGACATACGAGCTCGGATCGAAGAGAAAGTTTTATATAAACGCTAGTGGACTCTCGTGATCGACCAACACGACATACGAGCTCGGATCGAAGAGAGAAATTTTATTTTGTATAAACGCTAGTGGACTCTCGTGATCGACCAACACGACATACGAGTTCGAATCGAAGAGAAAATTTTATATAAACGCTAGCAGACTCTCGTGATCGACCAACACGACATACGAGTTCGAATCGAAGAGAAAATTTTATATAAACGCTAGTGGACTCTCGTGATCGACCAACACGACATACGAGTTCGAATCGAAGAAAGAAATTTTATTTTGTATAAACGCTAGCAGACTCTCGTGATCGACCAACACGACATACGAGTTCGAATCGAAGAGAAAATTTTATATAAACGCTAGCAGACTCTCGTGATCGACCAACACGACATACGAGCTCGGATCGAAGAGAGAAATTTTATTTTGTATAAACGCTAGTGGACTCTCGTGATCGACCAACACGACATACGAGTTCGAATCGAAGAGAGAAATTTTATTTTGTATAAACGCTAGTGGACTCTCGTGATCTACCAACACGACATACGAGTTCGAATCGAAGAGAGAAATTTTATTTTGTATAAACGCTAGTGGACTCTCGTGATCGACCAACACGACATACGAGCTCGGATCGAAGAGAAAATTTTATATAAACGCTAGCAGACTCTCGTGATCGACCAACACGACATACGAGCTCGGATCGAAGAGAAAATTTTATATAAACGCTAGCAGAATCTCGTGATCGACCAACACGACATACGAGCTCGGATCGAAGAGAAAATTTTATATAAACGCTAGCAGACTCTCGTGATCGACCAACACGACATGCGAGTTCGAATCGAAGAGAAAATTTTATATAAACGCTAGCAGAATCTCGTGATCGACCAACACGACATACGAGCTCGGATCGAAGAGAGAAATTTTATTTTGTATAAACACTAGTGGACTCTCGTGATCTACCAACACGACATACGAGTTCGAATCGAAGAGAGAAATTTTATTTTGTATAAACGCTAGTGGACTCTCGTGATCGACCAACACGACATACGAGTTCGAATCGAAGAGAAAATTTTATATAAACGCTAGCAGACTCTCGTGATCGACCAACACGACATACGAGTTCGAATCGAAGAGAAAATTTTATATAAACGCTAGCAGACTCTCGTGATCGACCAACACGACATACGAGCTCGGATCGAAGAGAAAAGTTTATATAAACACTAGTGGACTCTCGTGATCGACCAACACGACATACGAGCTCGGATCGAAGAGAAAATTTTATATAAACGCTAGCAGAATCTCGTGATCGACCAACACGACATACGAGCTCGGATCGAAGAGAAAATTTTATATAAACGCTAGCAGACTCTCGTGATCGACCAACACGACATGCGAGTTCGAATCGAAGAGAAAATTTTATATAAACGCTAGCAGACTCTCGTGATCGACCAACACGACATGCGAGTTCGAATCGAAGAGAAAATTTTATATAAACGCTAGCAGACTCTCGTGATCGACCAACACGACATACGAGCTCGGATCGAAGAGAGAAATTTTATTTTGTATAAACACTAGTGGACTCTCGTGATCTACCAACACGACATACGAGTTCGAATCGAAGAGAAAATTTTATATAAACGCTAGCAGACTCTCGTGATCGACCAACACGACATACGAGTTCGAATCGAAGAGAAAATTTTATATAAACGCTAGCAGACTCTCGTGATCGACCAACACGACATACGAGTTCGAATCGAAGAGAAAATTTTATATAAACGCTAGCAGACTCTCGTGATCGACCAACACGACATACGAGCTCGGATCGAAGAGAAAAGTTTATATAAACACTAGTGGACTCTCGTGATCGACCAACACGACATACGAGCTCGGATCGAAGAGAAAATTTTATATAAACGCTAGCAGAATCTCGTGATCGACCAACACGACATACGAGCTCGGATCGAAGAGAAAATTTTATATAAACGCTAGCAGACTCTCGTGATCGACCAACACGACATGCGAGTTCGAATCGAAGAGAAAATTTTATATAAACGCTAGCAGACTCTCGTGATCGACCAACACGACATACGAGCTCGGATCGAAGAGAGAAATTTTATTTTGTATAAACGCTAGTGGACTCTCGTGATCTACCAACACGACATACGAGTTCGAATCGAAGAGAAAATTTTATATAAACGCTAGCAGACTCTCGTGATCGACCAACACGACATACGAGTTCGAATCGAAGAGAAAATTTTATATAAACGCTAGCAGACTCTCGTGATCGACCAACACGACATACGAGTTCGAATCGAAGAGAAAATTTTATATAAACGCTAGCAGACTCTCGTGATCGACCAACACGACATACGAGCTCGGATCGAAGAGAAAGTTTTATATAAACGCTAGCAGAATTTCGTGATCGACCAACGGATCTACGGAACTTCAAAATTTTTGAAACGTGCTCTCAATCCTAATTTAGGGTATGGTCGTCAGAGTCGGGACGAGACTCTGCGTGGCTTTTTTTTTTTTTTCTTTTTTTTTTTAAAGGAGATAAAAATGGGCTGAAAAGAGAAACATTCTTATTGAATTTTTTTGTGGCAAATTAAATTTTAAATTTATCATAACGTATGGGTTTCGTTAGTTTATTTTTGCTTCGGAGTTACATATATGACAACGCTGCCAGAAGTGTATCGGATTCCTTTTTTGGACAATTCGGACAATGCCAAGCCTGATGCGAAGTTAGAGCAATGACGGCTACAATTTCTAATGTAAAAACTGTAGTGAGCTAATGGATGTACATATGAGGAGCAAATTCACAATTCGAGCTGAAATTGATAAATGGGTTTTAACGATATGATGGTCAAATACTTATGTAAAACGAACAAAAAAGAAAAAAAAAAAACTTCGCTTCGCGGAGAATATTTTGGATAATTTCCGGCTTTACTTCAGTTTTTTGTATATTCTAATATTAAATGTAACAAATGATCTTAGTTTTAAATCTGTAACATAATGGGATGTTAAAATATTACAAGTCTACTCCAGTATTTTATATTAGAAAAAATATGTTTACGTCATATTAGCTTAGTATACTGCAATACTTATTTATCTTAAATTGTACGCCTATATCTAGAAGTCTTTTAAAATGTTTGTCTTGATTTCAATGACAATCAACGATTACTATTGCAACGAACACCTCTTTAGCTAATAACTGTTCTGGTTTTCTAAATACAGAATAAATAAATAGAGAATAAAAAATGTACATGCCATCTACATGGGTTTTATTACAAGAGCAAATTAATTAAAAATTTAATACATAAACAAAGCTTAATATAAGGCTAAGTAATAGTTTCGTCAATACATGGTGCATTACAACAGTAAATAACATCACATTTTGAAGGATGGTGTATATTACATCTTTTACAAGTATTGCCATTTACTCTTTTTAAATGGTGTAAGCTCGGCTCATTACTTAAAAACCTGCTAGCGACATATAAATTCTACACTACATGCGAAAGATATGCAACTTAGCTTTCAATAGAAACTGCATGTATTCGGAATGGCATCTATTTTTTTTTTTCTATTCTGGAATTACTCTATTTGATAGTTATCATCAAAAAAAAAAAAAAAACAAAAAGCCACAACCTACATATCTGTAGGTAACAATGCAGTCAAAAGCCTGGAGAGGTTTAGTTCAAAAATATAAATATTACACGGCAACAAAGCAACTCTTTTACGGCTATATCGAAAACCAAATAGTCTGTATAAGAAACTGTATATCGCTCAACGTGGTTTACGATTGAGCGTGAGCGACAAATTTGAAATAAAGTATTAGGGCTGCATTTGTCAACATTCAGTAGATTCCTCATAGATAGGAAAATACACTGAACCCCCCCCCCCCCCCCCCCCCTCACATACGCGGATTCAGCATACGCGATTTCGCTTATAAGCGATTAAGTTTCTTCGAAAATTCCTCTGCATACACGTCGCCTATACGCGATTCATAAAAAAATTCTGTGGAAAATAATATGTATGTATGTATGTATGTTGGCGTTACAGTCCATGAAGAACCTGAGCCGAGCTTCTCTCAATCACCCATGTTGTGTGTAATTTCATTTTTCCCATAGGTGAAAGGGACCTACAGTTTATTGCCGGTTCCGAACGGCGAATTTCGAGAAGCTTTTCATGACAATTTTACTACACATGGGGGTTTTGTCAGAACCCCGCTGAGGAGAAACACCGTGAGAACACGTTCGAAGACATGGCTGTGTCGGGATTCGATCCCGTGTCATCGGCGTCAGAGGCCAACACACTACCCACTGCGCCACGGTGCTGGAAAATAATAACAAAAACAAAAACCAAAAAAACTGTTTGAAAGTAGGCTTTGAATTTGTTTTAAGGCTGCGCGCACAGAGATGCGAGATGCGATGCGATGTGAGATGCGATTCGGGAAGCGATACGAGAAGCGATGCGAGATGCGATATGGTGCGCATAGTGAAAACTGTTCTGTACTGTTCTGTTGCGATGTATTCATCATCATGCGAATAATTTTTAAATGAAAGTTTATATGTATCTATCGGGTTTTCCAATAAGGACTTGACAAGTTTTTTTTTTTTTAAATAAAACTCAAACCATTTGAGATATTTCAAAAACTTTACTATCGGGTTGAAGTTCAATCAAAACGTTTATGAATGGAACTCGACTTCGCTCATATGGCCACCGCGGGCACGTTTGCAGCGGTCGATTCGTTGGACCCAATTTTCTATGACTGAGCCACACATTGGCTCTGAGCTCTTCCAACGTCGTCGGCTTGTTGGCATAAACTAATGACTTAACGTAGCCCCAAAGAAAATAGTCTAGAGGCGTTAAATCGCACGAACGAGGCGGCCATTCGACTGGCCCATTTCTTGAGATAACACGCTCATCAAACTTACTCTTCAATAAATCGATTGTAACGTGTGCTGTGTGGCTTGTTGCACCATCCTGTTGAAACCACATGTCGTCCAAATCCATATCTTCCAATTTGGGCCAAAAATAATCGGCAATCATGGCGCGATAACGCTGGCCATTCACAGTAAGTGACGATCGTTATCGTCGACGAAAAAATATGGCCCAATAACGCCGCCGGCATGCAAACCGCACCAAACAGTTATTTTTTGTAAATGAGCTGGTGTTTCATGAAGCACATGGGATTTTCACCCGACCAATAACGCATATTTTGCTTATTGACGAACCCATCGAGCCAAAAATGAGCTTAGTCACTGAGGATGATTTTGCGATGAAATTCATCATCTTGGCGCATCTTCTCCAGAACCCAATCGGAGAACGTAAGTCGCTTCAAATGGTTCATCGGCTTCAATTCTTGAGTAAGCTTGATCCTGTATGGGTGTAAACCAAGATCCTTACGCAAAATATGCGTTAATGTGGTCTGAGCAACGCCCAATTCTTGAGGACGCCGTGGAATTCACTGATTTGGATCGTTTTTTTTTTTTTTTTTTTTTTTAATAATTTGCGCGCACTCAAGGTCTAATAACCTTATTATGTCGGCGACACAGTGCGGGCAGAAGATAGAGAGGAAGAGGAATAGAGGAGATGCCGATGGACATTGATCTTAAATGCTTGCATGTTGCATTGAGGTGGGAAAACCGAATTCGGCAGGGAGTTCCAGATTCGTGTGGTTCGGTTAATGAAAGATTCTCTATATTTGACAGTACGTCCGAAAGCGGGCTTCAGAGTATATTGGTGAGCATTCCTAGAGAGACGTGTATTGCGGGAGAAATGTTGAAGGGGCGGAATGCAACTGGCTATTTCATCAGAGCATTTTTGGTGGTAGTAACGATAAAACAGGGAGAGGCAGGTAACATTCCTGCGGTGTTCCAGCGAGTCTAATGTTTTGGTAATGCTGGAGTCACCTATCAGTTTTATGGCTCGTTTTTGTATTCTGTCTAGTAGGTGCAGTGAGGTCTTGGAAGCACCGGACCAGACATGAGCGTTAAACTCTAATTTGGGGCGAATGAACGCCTTATAGATTGTAGCCAGATCTAAGGGTGAGAAATATTTCTTGCATCTGTATAAGAATCCTAGGCATTTCGCAGCATTCTTGGCGACACTGAATATATGGTCGCTCCAATTAAGATTGTGAGCAACACTCATACCCAGGATGGAAAGCTTTTCAGTTTCTGAGATGCAAGTGCCATTCATGGATAATGGCTGCGGGTTATTTATACGCTTTAACGACAAGAGACAGCATTGTGTTTTGGAAGCATTAAATTCCACTCTATTGTTTTTACCCCATTGGATGATGCTGTCGATATCGGAATTTAATGAGCTTAACATACGCTGCCGCTCATTATCTACAACCGAAGTGCAGGGTCGTAAACTGGTGAACGAATATGAGAAGCTGAGGGTACTGTCGTCAGCGAAGGAGTGAATTGGATTAGAAGTAATAGACAAGAGATCATTTATAAAAATAAGAAAGAGTGTCGGAGACAAAACGGAGCCCTGGGGAACACCGGCATTTACAAAGTGAGTATCAGACTTGAATCCGTCCAAAACAACTTGAATTGAACGATTCGAAAGGTAGCTTCTAATCCATTGAAAGAGAGACTCATCGATCCCAAAAGCACGCATTTTCGACAAAAGGGCTTCATGCCAAACCCTGTCAAATGCTTTCGAAATATCCAGTGCAACAATTTTGCTTTCACCTGCTTGGTGAAGGGAGTGATTCCACTTTTCAGCGAGATATGCCATCATATCACCAGTGGATCTGTTGCTGCGAAAACCGTATTGGCGGTCATTGAGGAGTTTCCGTGATTCAAGATATTTCATAAGCTGACGGTTAATCAGCGTTTCCATGACCTTGGAAAGAAGGGACGTAAGTGCAATGGGTCGGTAGTTGGAGGGAGAAGATGATTCGCCTTTTTTGGGTATAGGCTGGACAAATGCTGTTTTCCACCTACTCGGAAAGAGCCCAGAGGTGTAGGAAAGGTGAAAAAGCTTACGCAGTGGTTTTGCCAGCGTAGAAGAACACCTCTTCAGAACTATTGAGGCAATACCATCTGGACCAGCGGATTTGTGTATGTCGAGATCTTTAAGAACCCTTGCGACTGTACGAGTGCGGAAGTGGATTAGCCCCATGGTGGAATTGACGCACTCTAGTTCAGGCGGAGACAAAGTACAAGCTGGCAGCTGAGAACTGGTTGCGAAATGGGCAGCAAGTAGGTTAGCTTTGTCTAAGGGGGTGACAGCTGGGATGTCATTGTGGATGAGCGTCGGTATAGACGACTTAGTTGAGTTTTTTACGTTTTTTACAAACGACCAGAAACTTTTGCTACCTTTGGGACATTGAAGGATTTTACGCCTTAATTTTTGGTCGGATTGGAATTTAATCCGTCGAATGTGGGTGTTGCAGTCATTTCTGGCTCGTATGTACTTTTTTCGGTTATCCTCAGAACTGTTTGCCTTGTAGGCCCGAAAACTTAGCTCCCTGAGCCTAATAGCCTCTTTGCAGCTCGAGTCGAACCACGTATTATCCTTAGGCCTGGTGCTTTTAATCTTGCTGGGAATAAAATTTGCCATGCCGATTCGGATAATGTTTACGATAATATCAGTTGCGGCGTCCACGTCGTTGTCGAGGAAGCACAACGACCAGTTAAAGATCCGAAAGAAGTTGTTAAGGCCGCACCAGTTGGCTTTCTCGTATAGCCATAGTGTTCTCTTAGGAGCTTTTTCTTTAACTGGATGGTGGGAGTTCGAGAATTTCGCTGATATCATGCAGTGGTCAGACAAGCCTAGGGGTTCCAATACATCGATCGTGTATTTGTCTGGCTGAGAGGTAAGAAACAAGTCCAGCGTGTTGGCGGTATGACCAGCAACATCGGGGATACGTGATGGCTCATTCACAAGTTGAGTTAAGTGATTTAACTCAGCAAAAATTTCAACATACCTTCCTTCGGGTGTTGTCTGTCCAGAATGTCGAAGCCACTGAGAATTGTGTACATTGAAATCGCCCGCTAAAACGATTTCAGTGCGAGGGAACAGGGAAACAATTCTTTGGATGGAATCAGACAGTGCGTCGAATGCATCAAATGTTGCATTCCTGTCTAGATTGGGGCTTCTATAAAGAAAACAGTAGTGGATGGAGTGCTTACGGAATATGAATTTAAGCCATATGAAATTAAATTCCGGGGTGGATGTTTGGCTATACTGTGGAAGTAACTGGTAAGCAATATCACTACGGACATAGATGGCGAGACCACGGCGAGAAACGAATAATGGCACTAAGCTATATCCAGGAAGACTGAAATCCGAAGGATCAGATTTTTCATCGACCTGTGTTTCACAAAGTGCCAAAACAGCCGGTTTGTGGCGAGAGAGATGGATATACGTGGCAAGGAAATTCTTCCGTAACCCACGAATATTGCAGAACTGCACACAGAAATCCCTCATCAATGCAAACTACAAAACATATACAGATACAACACCGTTAAAGCAGAGACGCGTAAGTGAAGTTCTATCGCCGGATTTGCAAAAACAAACTACCGTAGGTGTTATGCCCTTACGACAGTAAGATTTGCTCCACCAACAAAGAACAACACACGCGACCCGCTACACGTCGGTTGCGTTAGCACTCAATCAGCGTGTGTGCTGAGTGCGAACACTGTCACGAGAGGGGAAGAGGGACAGGCAGGAGTACGGCCCAGCGCTGGTGCCGACCAGGTGTTCGGTTTTAGGTTCGGCACTTTCACGGTTTTTTTTTTTTTTTTTTTTTTTTTTTGCCCGCACTGCACTGCACTACGTTATTTGTTTTTCTTTGCCGTTTTTTTATTTTTATTTTTTTATTTTTTTTTTTTTTTTTTGTTTTTGTTCGTTCTTTTGTTTTTTCCTTCCGTGGCGTGACTAGTGACCGCGCGCGACGGCTGTCAATGGCAAACTCCATTGATACGGACGCCCGAACGGCACCGATATTTTCGACACTTCGACCAACTCGTTGTCTCACTGACACGGCAACATCACAGAACGAATACGTAGACTCCAATTTTTGCACTAGACTTGTTATTGCCTGTCTACTAGGGCGAGAATTACAACTGAAAATTGGAGTTAACGCTCTTAAAGTTGCGATCACCGACTCCAAATTTCGGTATTAAATTTTAATAGTTTGCAGACGTTGCTTGTTCGTGTACTTTACCATGATGAAAATGTTGACTTTACTGAATAAACTAACAATGACAATTCGATGATTAGTGAAAGGGTGCGTTCACAAATTGAATTCAAAGTTGTCAATTCCCTATTGGAAAACCCCTTATATATCCACAGTTAAGGAACGGAAGAAAGAAAATTTTTGAAATGCACAAGAATGTCGTTCAAAATATTTGACCACATTTTGGAAAAATTGAACTTTTTTTTTACATTAGGAAATTGGACCAATTTTTCTTTGAAACAAATGGAATTGCATCGGAACAACAACAACAATGGATACTACTCGCACAGAATCGCTTGAAAAAGTGATCAGAAGAGTTTGTGTGCGAGAAGCTTGCGAGAATCACATCGAAAATCGCTTCACTGTGCGCACGTACATAAGAACACATGTGAACAGTTTTATCGCAAGCAACTGCTTCTCGCATCGCATCGCAATCTCGCATCACTGTGCGCGTAGCCTAAAGCTTGTATGCGCATTTGCGATTTCGTAGATTTCCTTCCACTCGTTCTCATACATATTTCTGTTGTTCCTGCTGCTTGTTGTGTGATCTAGTGTTTATTTATCCAATTTGGTAGGTATTATCTACAAATGTTTTTGATGTGTAACCACAACCAACCTTACCGAATTCGCCTCCAAAATACTTCTAACTCTGGAGCAAGGCAACGAGGTTGATCTTATCACTACTGACTTTAGTAAAGCATTCGATAAGTTAAGCCATACATTAATTTATTTTAAATTAGAGGCTTTAGGCTTCCCGCCCCATATCATCATATCATGGCTTAAATCGTACCTTGAGAATCGCTAATATAGAGAGTACTTTTCAGAAACTGTATCCCTGACCCCATCATCGCCTCTTCTGGCGTTCCGCAAGGTAGTCATCTCGGCCCTTTAATATTTGTCCTCGCTGTTAACGATGTCGACCTTATATTAAAAGATTCCCATTTGTCTATATATGCAGATGACATGAAAATCAGCAAGAGAATATCAACTCCTGCAGACTCGCCAGCACTCCAAAGCGACCTTGTATCCTTCGGTGATTGGTGTGATAACAACAACCTGGAACTCAACATCGGTAAATGCCAGTTCGTTACGTTCTCTCGGAAACGCTTTCCCTTTGCTCCTAGAACATATTATCTACTTAACGAGCCTGTACCCCACCGTCTCCTTCATACGCGACCCTAGGTATTATATGCGACAGAGAGCTAAACTTTGTCTCCCACATCAATCATATCATACACAAAGCTAATTCTGCCCTTGGTTTTATAAAACGTTGGTCAAAGGAATTCTCGAATCCCTACGTCACTAAATCCCTCTACATTATATACGTCAGACCTATCCTGGAATACGCCAGTCAAGCCTGGTCTCCGTATTACGTTAGCCATTCTGCACGAATTGAAGCTGTACAACGCAGATTTCTGTCTCCCGTGGTCTGACAGGACTGTGTTACCACCCTACGAAGACCGTCTACAATTGATCGGCTTACAAACCCTGAAAGCACGCCTTAAGGCAGCTGACATTCTCTTCATTTACCAGCTTATAGCTGGAATTATCGACTCTCCTGCCCTCCTTGAAATGATTTCGCTCAATACTACCAACCCTCGTCACCTAAGATCAAGTCCACTTTTCAGACTTCCTCCTCATCGCACTAACTATGGCTACAACGAACCAATTTGTAGAATGTTACGTTTAGCCAACCACGAGACTCGAATCCTAATTGCGATATTAATGATGGTGGTAATAATGAAGATGAAGTTGCTGTAATGAATGAAGATCGAAGTTTTTGCTATCGAAGCGAAACGAGCAAGGAGGGCAGCGTACATGAAAGGTTATCGTGCTCGAAAAACACGTCAAACCCGTGTTGTACAAGATCAAACTGGTGTCAAAAAAATCGAAAACACTACAAAATCCGAACGACCCTAATCCTTCATGCAGCAATGCAGTTCAAGTGGACGTACATGAACAGCAGCTGATATCACAGCCTTCTTCTGCTAGAGCAATTGAAGATCCAGAGCTCCAGAATGTTGGCAGCTGTACGCTCACGAAACTATAGATCCCGGAAAAAAAAATTGTGCAACTGCACTTACCTCAAACCAATCAAACGAAGACGCTACAGAAATAATATCTGAAACTATGAGAAGAGCTCGAGATCGCAGAAGGATGGATGAAGAAGATGAAATTACAGTGCAACTGGGTCCAGGTGATCAATAATCAGCCCTGGTGACAGCAAGTCCAGAACCATTTGAACTCACACCCAATCCACGATGCTGAAAAACACATAGCACAACAGCAAAGTATTCAACCTACTGTTCAATATATAGTAATCATTCAAGAAACGCCACAGCCCATGCAAAATTCAAGGAAATGTTTTTGGACAATCATTTTGGAGCTGCATGTAGTGTCTGTGATAGATTGTGGTACGAGAAAAATCTTAAAACTGTACCGAACTGAAAGAACACAAATCCGGGACCATAGATGATTGGGAACGTGTAGTCTAATCCGACGAAACAAATATGAACCGTTTTTAGCCAGATGGGAAGGAATACTTTTAGCATCGCCTACAAAACAGTATTGAAAAACATCAGGTTAAACAAACCATGAAACGCGGAGTTGGTAGTTTAATGGTGTTGGGGTGTTTCACTTGATGGCATATGTATAAGACCTATGGTTAGAATCATGGGCATTATAAAAAAAGGAGATTATCTCGATATCTTACGGACAAATCTGCCGGAATCTATGGATGAAGGCTCATATCCAATTGATGAAATGATGAAATGATCAGCAAGATGGGGATCCAAAACACACAACCAAAATTGTAAAGGAATGGCTTGAGGATCAGCAGTTTCAAACGATGCTTTGGCCGGCCCGAAGCCCCGATTTGAACCCCATCGAAAATTTGTAGGCATTCGGGAAGAAAAGATTGTCACAGTACGAGGATGCACCGAGCAATCTCAACCAACTGTGGTCTAGAGGGCAGGCTGAATGGCAACGTATTCCTCACTCTACTATCGAAAAATTAGTAGATAGCATGCCAAAAAGAGTGAATAGTGTTATTAAGAACAGAGGGCTCTGGACGTGTAAAACCGGTCGAAAGTCGTGTTGAACTTAGAAACAAAGTGGGAAGTTATTAAACGATTAGAAAAGGGTGAGGGACCCTCTGCTGTTGGACGTTTTTTTTTTTTCAATATAAATGAGTCCACGGTTCGCACTACCAGAGCTAATCAAGACTCAATAAAGACATCAATAAAAAAATAAAACACCCTGCAACACTCCTCCGATAATGGAAAGGATGGACACTTTGCTAATCTCTTGGCTTGAAGACAATAACAGAAAAAAAAAAAATCGGAGTCGATTCTGTTACAATTTCAAATAAAGCAAAAAAACATTTTTGATCATCTTCAGTGGGAAAAAAAAGGAGTTGAGCCAGGAGCAGAACAAACGAATTTTGTAGCAAGCAGGGGATGGTTTGATAGATTCCGATTCCGAAAGTGTCATAATCTCCACAACATAAAATTCACGGGCGAAGCGGCTAGTGCCGATGCTTAAGCTTCCAACAAATTCAAAGAGGAGTTCAAAAGAATTATTAAAGACGATGGATACACGGCTCAACAAATTTTCAATGCGGATGAAACTGGGCTTTATTGGAAGCGCATGCCTAGCCGAACTTATATATCCAAGGAAGAAAAACGAGCAGCGGGCTTCAAGGCCGCAAGAGATAGGTTCACTCTTTTATTTTGTAGAAATGCTAAGGGTGATTTTAAGTGTAAGCCATATCTAATCTATCAATCTGAAAACCCCAGAGCTTGAAAAAATGTTACAAAGGCCGAACTACCTGTGCATAGGAGGATAAACAAAAAAGTTTGAATGAATTCGTCACTATTAACTGACTGGTTTAGTAAATGCAAACAGAAAGAAACAGACTTCAAAGTGCTGCTAGTTCTTGACAATGCGCCAAGTCATCCTCCAACCCAAATGTAAAAGTTGTATTTATGCCTCTACATCCTACTACATCCATAATTCAGCCAATGGACCAAGGACAAACATTTCGCAAGATGTTAGAAGCCCACTCTTCGCGAGTTTTGGCGAAACTACAACATTGCTGATGCAATAGCATACATATATCAAGACATCCTGGTGTGAAATAAAAAATACCACAATGAATGCACTTTGGAGACCATTATGGCCAGAGTGTGTTGAAGATGATGTTGGGAATGGCTGTGATTGCAATTTGGAAAATTTGCTGTACCTTGGACGAGAGATAGGAGGGGAAGGCTTTCAAGATCTGGAGCTTAGTGATATTAATGAGCTCTTGGAAGCGCATGGTGCTGAGCTTTAAACTCAAGAATAAATAGAGCTTGAAGAAGAGTGAGTGCGAACCGGTTGAAGACGATATGATTCCAGAACAAGAAACGGACGGCCTGACAGTTAAAAATCCGGAGAAATTGATAATCAAAATAAATGAGGCTGTTGAAATTATAGAATCCACTGATTCTAACTTTGAAAGGAGCTCTGTTTGTACAGCAGGACTACTTAGCACGATTGCACCATATCGATTTATTTAAGAAGAGAAAAGAAGAGCTATCGAACAACCGAGCATCCTTAAATTTTTTTTAAATCTATCAATAACAACCAAACTGGAGCTTAGATAGATAGGGCTTAGGGGGTGGGACAGAGTCGCCTGATCACTGCGGCCACGATTGGGCCTATTGTGATGTCCCCCACTTACAGTTCACTCAGAAAACCTGAGTCCGTGATATGACTTAGTATGCTTTTGAGTGAGCTGGCAGCAGTTTCTTCTGCCTCAAGATAATACTTGCCTAGGTGACGAAGACGTGTACTGACCAGGCAGTTACAGTGGCATAGTATGTGCTCTGCTGTTTCTTCGTCTTCATTACACATACGGCAAGTGTCATCTTGTTTGATGCCCATTGTTTTGAGGTGTTTATTAACTGGGCAGTGTCCAATAAGGAAAACTGTGATTAAACGAATCTGACTCCTCGAAAGCATGAGACGTTGTTTCGTTCTTTTGAGGGATGTAGTTGGGAGGAACAACTTGGCTTGTCTGCTACCTTTCGTTTGTAACCAATAGTGATCCGTCGTGTTCCTTAACCAATTGTTTATGCAGCATTTGGTGGTGCTAGTGGGTATACCGCAGAAAGGCCGTGGCATCATAAATGGTGATGCAGAGCCTTTCCTTGCTAGTAGGTTGCCTGTATGGCCGCTGTGTCTTGGAATTTTCATACATTTTCTAGTTTCAACATACGCGAATTCGACATACGCGGTGTTTTTCTTTTTTGAACGCTTCCCTCGCGTATGTGGGCGGTTCAGTGTACTGCTTAACTTCATCAGACGTACCATTATTTCGTTGTTATTAGTGTCTGATCAATAAAAAATAAATAAAACACATAAGAAAGTGGACGTTTCTTATTACATTTAACATCAAATCAGAGAAGACCGTATTTAAAGCACTTATTAAGCCTTACTATTATTACTTATCCTGTATTTCAAAAACAAACACCAAACATTTTACAAGCATTGTTTTTTTTTTTTATGTTTGACTTACGCATAGTCAAAAAAGTCTCCGTACAGCAGACTCGTATTTATAGTTTTGCTAAAAAGAAATGATACGGTTTAACATAAACCCTCAAGTGGCATCACCGAAATCGAATATGTTTTCCCCCCTCGTCTTTGCACCAAATTCCAGGAACTTGCGACCGCTATGAATACCGTAATGATAACGATCTTTCTCTGAGATCACTAAATAAAGACAAAAGAGTTTCCGTACAGATGTCATTCTTTTTTGATTTGTTGGTAAGTTTAAATGTTTTCATTGGCATTTCAGCCAAGTTATTTAAATATATTTTTCTTTTCAAAAGAAAACCAGCATCGGGTGCGGTCAGTACTTAGATGGGGGGACCGCTTGGAAACACCGCGTGTTGTTCATTAGTTGTTTATTATTAACATTGTTTTATTACTAACAAAAAAAACAGCTGCACCGATTTTGCTGAAAACCTGTTCAGTACTAAGTTGCGTAATTACGCGTGGAATGAACCGAATCTTATGTCAATACCATTTTTGGTTTTCGAGATAATCGAGCGGGAAATTCCGAAACGCACATGCGCACATAGGTACATACACACACACATATATCTCTATAAAAGCGTTGGATTTGAGTTCTGGTGACCTTGAAACGTGGAGATATGTCAACATTTTTAATGCGCAAAATCGGCCCCATTACAATAACTTCCCACTGGGAAATTTATAAAATGGAGAACAAATATTACGCAAATCCCTTTAGCAACCAAGAGATTCATTATTCAGCTGAGAAAAATTGTCAAAGAAGATCCTCGTCAAAGTGCGCCTATAATCGCCGGTTAATTAAAAACCACAGATGGAATAGATGTCGACTCCCCAAACATTAAGAAACGTCCTGAATAGAAATGGATATGATGGTCGAGTAAGCCGGTAGAAGCCATATATACGCAAAGTAAATATGACGGTGAGGCTGCAATATGCCACTAACCATTCGGAGAAGGAAAATTCCTTCTGGGATCAAGTTATATTTGCGGACGAGAGCAAGTATAACCTTTTTGGCTCAGATGGACGACGTTTAGTGTGGAGGAAATCAAATACTGCTTTAAATCCGAAACACTTAACCCGCACAGTAAAGCATGACAGCGGCAATGTTGTAATGGCGTGGGGATGTATGGCCTCTTCTGGGGTAGGAAATCTTGTGTTTATCCGATTTAACGATGGACAAATATGGGTATTTGAATATACTCAAAGAAAATCTACATTCAAGTGCTCAAAAACTGGATCTCGGAAATAATTTCATATTCCAACAAGATAATAACCCAAAGCACACCTCGTTGCTGGTGAAAGAATGGTTGCTTTACAAGGTAAAAGACAAATTAAACACACCCTGCTCAATCACCAGATTTAAGCCCGATTGAGCATCTATGGGATCATTTAGAAAAAAAAAAATATTAATCCAGAAGCGAACAATATCAAGTAAATCTGACTAGAAAGCCATCTTGCTCGATGAATGGAACAAGATTTCTCCATACACGACCTCCAAGCTCGTCCATTCTATGAAAAACAGGTTGAATGAAGTAATAAGAAACAAAGGAGGTCCGAAAAAATATTAAATACTTTTAGTTTGAAGAAAATGGATGGTAAAGGACTAGCAAAGGCCTCGTAGGGGTAGCATCTGCTGACGGATGCTGGCCCGACAAAAAGCGAGGAAGAGCCTCAGCAGCCGAACATCATGCAGCTCTGCTAGTCAGGTCCTACTTCCACCTCCTCGTGGTGCCATCTGGAAATTTTCTTAAAAGGGAAATTACTGACGGAAGAGGCCGAATGGCGAGTATCCTGCGCCACCAAACAGGATTAGTGTCGGTTGGGCTATGGTCTAGCAAGCCATAACCGTAAAACCACTGATTGCTCAGAAACAAAAAACAGCATCGGATAATCAAACGGAACGGATCTATGTTGACGACCCTTTAAGAAAAAACAAAAAGCAAACTAGGACCTTCGGTTCTGTACGTGGAATATTAGGTCCCTAAACAGACCACGTGCGGCCGAACAACTTGCTATAAAGCGGACAAAGCCGCCATCCAGGAAATGCGAAGGAATGGACCGGATGAAAGATGGATGAAAAACTGCGACATTTACTACGGTGACTGCTATAGGGAGAGAGGACAGAGACTATTTGGATGCGGATTTGTTGTTAGAGGTGGACTAAGACATAAAGTCATAAGTTTCCAGTATGTGAGTGAACGCCTCATAACGATCCGCATCAAGGCAAATTTCGGTAACATCAGCCTCATATGCGTCCTTGCCCCCACGGAAGACAAAGATGACTCTATCAAAGATGATTTCTTTGATCTCCTAGACAGAACATATACCAAATGCCCCAGCTATGATACCAAAATCATACTAGGAGATTTTATCGCTAAGCTGGGTAAAGAAAGCATCTTTGAACGGGTCATCGGCAAACACAGCCTACATGACACCGTATCCGACAACGGACACAGGCTGATAGACCTTGCCACGGGGCGAAATCTTCTTTTAGCCAGCACACGACTTCCCCACCTCGATTTACACAAAGGCACCTGGCAGTCGCCAGATCAATCAGTCAACCAGATTGATCACATCGCGATTGACGTCAGACACTCCTCCACTAGTCTTGATGTTCGCACTTTCCGAGGAGCGAACATCGACTCAACCCACTATCTTGTAGTAGCCAAGATACGTCAACGCATAACACGAACACCGCAGAGTAGAGTTAGAACACCAAGCTATGACGTCGGAAAGTTACTATCGCCAGTGCCTTTGCCAACCGTATCTCCCTTAATCTCTCCGATGCACCTCAATCCTCCACTCAGTCAGTAGAGCACCAATGGAGCCTGTGCAAACAAGCCCTGAAGAGCACAGCAACGGAAGTGCTGGGCCTTAAAGCTCCACCATGACGAAACACCTGGTTCGATGACGAGTGAAGAAGGATTCATGCGGAAAAGCAGGAAGCATACAAAGCCTCACTACAAAAAAAAAAAAACAAAAAACAAGAGCGGCTCGTGAGCTCTACGAGCTTAAAAGGGAGGAACATAAGCTTCTCAAGAGAAAAAAGAAAGAGCACGAGAAGCGGGCGATTAAAAACTTGCAGAGGTGCTATTGCAGGCACGACGTTCGAAAATGTTATCAACGGATAAAACGAATGTCTCAAGGCTATAAAGCCCGAACGGATGCCTGTAAGGATGAGAACGGACACCTAGTAAAGGGTCCGCCATATAACGTTTTTTTTTTTTTTTGTCAAGTAGTGCTTATTTCGTGAATGGTAACACTTAGCTCATGTCTGATTTGATAGATAATTAGTTTTATCCTACCGCTGAACGAATATGGTTGTGTATACGCTTGAACAACGCTGGGAAATATTGCGACATTACTTTGAAAATCATGGTAATGTTGCAGAACGTGTGCGAAAATTGCGTACGGATTTTGGAAGAACAGAAGCACCGTCAGCTCCGTATGTTCGTTATCTTGTGAAAAAAGTGAAAGAAACTTGCATCCTCATCGATAAACCAAAGCGTGAAAAGCCAAGAATATTGCTGCTGCGGCAGAAAGTGTGCGTGAAGCGCCATCAACATCAATTCACCGTCGTTCTCAACAATTGAACATTTCGGAGACATCATTGAGACGAGTTTTGCATAAAGACCTTGGTATGACGCCATACAAAGTCCAATTGGTTCAGAAGTTGAAGCCAACTGACCATCCAATGCGTTTTCGCTTCGCTAAGTGGGCCTGCGATCGACTTACAGAAGATGCCGATTTTGCCAAAAAAAAAAATCATCTTTTCAAATGAAGCTCATTTTGATCTTGGCGGGTATGTAAACAAGCAAAATGGTCGCATTTGTATTTATGTTGGCGTTACAGTCCAGGAAGAACCTGAGCCGAGCTTCTCTCAATCACCCATGTTGTGTGTGATTTCATTTTTCCCATAGGTGAAAGGGCCTACAGTTTTATTGCCGGTTCCGAACGGCGAATTTCGAGAAGCTTTTCATGACAATTTTACTACAGGGGGTTTTGTCAGAACCCCGCTGAGGAGAAACACTGTGAAAAACACGTTCGATGACATGGCTGTGTCGGGACGATCCCGAGTCATCGGCGTCAGAGGCCAACACACTACCCACTGCGCCACGGTGCTCTCAAATTGTCGCATTTGGGGCACAGAAAACCCGCACGCATACATTGAAAAACCAGTGCACCCAAAACGAGCCACTGTTTGTTGCGGATTTTGGTCCAGAGTCATAATTGGGCCATTTTTCTTCGAAAATGAGGAAGAAGTGGCCGTTACAGTCAATGGCGATCGTTATCGGGCCATGTTGAACGAATTTTTGTTCACAAAAATTGAAGAGGAGGATATTGGCAACATTTGGTTTCAACAGGATACGGCGCTAAGTGCCACACAGCCGAAGCTACACTCGATGTTTTGCCCCCTGTTTTTGAAGATCGCATTATCAGCCGCAGAGCTGATGTCGTTTGGCCACCTCTGCTGCAAGCTGCGATTTGACACCGTTGGGCTATTATTTGTGGGGTGCCGTCAAAGATAAGTGTTACGCCGACAAGCCAGAGACAATTGACGCTTTAAAGGACAATATTCGTGAAGCCATTGGTGAAATACAGCTGCACACAATCGATAATGTGCTTAAAAATTGGACCGATCGTGTAGGCTATTGCATGGCCAGCCGAGGCAGCCATTTGAATGAAATTATTTTCCATTATTAACCGGAAGGATTGTACTTTCAAATAAAAAAAGAAATTTGAGAAAATATTCAATAGTTTTTCGTTGTATAGCATTTAAAAAAAAAAAAAAGTTATTTGGCGGACCCTTTACTTTACTTAGATTACGTTTGCTCACGCGCACTGATAAAATAATAAATGGATCGCTTCGCTCCAACTTGGATGCCCTGCGACCCACCTAGTATGCCTTGAAATTAAAAGTTCATCTCAGAATTAAGAAAACATTAGCTGGTGTACGGATGAGGAGACTTTTTTCACTATGTGCATGTCAGCGATACGATCTAAATTAAATTGTTTTTCCAAATTAAAAGGTCTTTCCTTTATCTGTATAAAGTTTGTTTCCTAAAACGCGTTATATGTACCTGTTGTTCTAAAACAGAGGTAACAACTCTGTTTTTCGAACATACTTAAAAATACGTCAAGACATTAAATCGATTATGAGGTATTTGCTCATTAGAAAAAAATAAGCCAGAAAAACAAAAAAACAACAAAAAAGAATCGGTGTTAATGGGATGAAGAGGCATATACAGTACGCGGAATAATTATATGGGACAAGCATATCCGTTTGCATTTCCTCAAAAAAAGCAAAAAATGAAAAAACCGGCCAAGTGCGAGTCGGACTCGCGCACGAAGGGTTCCGTACCATCTGTGTATATAAATATGAAAGAGACTATGTATGTTACCTCATCAAATGACAAATCGTGGTAGCAGGCAGGATTTTTTGGATGAAAATCATGTCTGTTGTATGGGAGCCCCCCTTACATATTCATTTTGTTCTGTTTTTCTGTATTTGTCGTGGTAGCGGCACCAGAAATACATCATCCGTGAAAATTTCAACTGTCTAACTATCACGGTTCATGAGATACAGCCTCGTGACAGACGGACGGACGGACGGACGGACAGCGAAGTCTTAGTAATAGGGTTCCGTTTTACCTTTGGGTACGGAACCCTAAAAACTAAAGTAGCACATCATTTTTTTCAGTGTATTAAATGAGGATAAATGAGGGGATGACCTGGTTGGGAGCATGCACCAGCTCATCCGTAAGATATGGTTAGAGGAAAGCATGCCCGAGGAATGGAGTCTCAGCATCGTATGCCCGATCCACAAGAAAGGAGACCCCTCTGATTGCGCCAACTATAGAGGAATAAGTCTCCTAAACATCGCCTACAAAATCTTCTCTGCCGTTTTGTGTGAACACCCGAAGCCTCTTGTAAATAAGCTGATAGGTCCTTATCAGTGCGGATTCAGGCCAGGGAACTCCACCATCGACCAAATCTTCACACTACGGCAGATCCTGGAAAAAACCAATAAATTCCAAGTCGACACTCACCACCTATTTGTCGACTTCAAAGCCGCATACGACAGCGTAATTAGAGACGAGCTATACAACGCTATGTCTACCTTTGACATACCTGCTAAACTGATCAGACTATGCAGGATGACTTTGGAGAATGTTCGCTGCTCCATCCGAATCGGTGAACACCTTACCGATAGTTTTGATGTCAAAAAAGGATTTAGGCAGGGCGATGCGCTGTCGTGTGATTTTTTCAACATCATATTGGAAATGATTGTGGAAAAATCACTGGCCAATACAAGAGGCACAATCTATTTCCAATCCTCGCAACTCCTTGCATAGGCCGACGATATTGACATAATAGGCAGATCACAGCGAGATGTCAATGAGGCGTTTGCGAGTGTTCGAGTTCGAGGCGGCGAAAGTTGGTCTGGCGGTAAACGAGGGCAAAACTAAATATATGCTGTCATCAAAAAAGGACGCTCACCACCGACGTCTCGGCCAGAACGTTTGTATAGGCAGATATAAGTTCGAGGTAGTTAAGGACTTCGTAAACCTTGGCTCCGCAGTGACCTGGAACAACGACATCAGTTCCGAAATCAAACGCAGAATCACTCTTGCAAATCGCTGTTTCTTTGGGCTCAGGAGGCAACTGAGTAATAGAGCCCTCTCCCGAACGACAAAGTTGACTTTGTATAAGACCCTTATCATCCCGGTCCTGTTGTACGGCGCAGAAGCATGGACACTATCAAAAGCGGATGAGGAGGCCCTTGGTCGGTTCGAGAGAAAGATTTTGCGCGTGATTTTTGAGCCTATAAACGCAGACGGGGGATGGAGGAAAAGATTCAACCACGAACTTTACGGGCTGTACAGCGACATGAGCCTAGTCAGGCGTCTACGGATTCAACGCCTAAGATTGCTGGGCCATGTAGAGCGAATGGACACCACAGCTCCAGCCCGGAGAGTCTTTGAATCCAACCCCGAGGGACGAAGAAATATAGGACGGCCGCCCTTAAGATGGCGCACACAGGTGGAAGGGGACCTCAGCCAACTGGGTGTGCGGCAATGGAAAAGGCTAGCAAAATATCGTGCTAGATGGAGGGGCATGTTGGTTGAGGCCCAGGTTCATCCCGAACTCTAGCGCCCACTAAGAAGAAGAAGAAGAAATGAGGATATGCGATAGTAAAACATAGCGGTACCTTTATCGCTTTCAATGCATTCATGTTCTTGTTTAGGGTTATGCGTTCGCAAGCTATCAGTTTTTCTTTCTGATTCCAAGGAGGATCAATTTGTTATATGTCAAAAGCGCTAAGGAGGCAAGACTAAGCTATGCCGAAAAACATCAGTTTCGGTCCGCGGAATGGCAACCCGTCATTTTTAGTGACGAAAAAAAGTTATTGGAAGCGGGAAACTCGGGAACTCGAGAAACTTCCAAGGAGGCTCCCACATGGTATGGGCTGGTTTCGGGTATCGAGGAACGACACCAATTTGCTTTGTTTCCAATAAAATGAATTCCGAGAAATATGTGGAATTGCTGGAAGAGTGGACTTTCCAGCATGATAATGCTGCCATTCATGCCTCGGCATACACAAACAACTTCTTTAAGTCGCATAACATCCCCACTCTTCGTAGGCCTGCAGTAAGTCCTGACTTAAATCCCATAGAGAACCTATGGGGCATACTGTCGAAGAGGGTTTACTCAGGTGGACGACAATTTGAAACACTTTTAGAGCTAAAAACCGCCATTCAACGATGTGAAAAGGTGAATAACAATAAGGGGAAATATGGAAAAAGGGTTTGCAGCTAGGATTAATTCACCAAAGACACAAAAGAGATCAAAACTGGGAAATTTGCTACTGGTTGTGGGATATTGTCGACTAACCTTAGTTCAGTATGGAGACCAAGGGGATTTTTTGGATGAAAATCATGTCTGTTCTATGGGAGCCCTCCTTAAGGGGGGAAGTACTTCAAGACGTTTTGAAAAATCGATTTCTTTTTTTTTTATTGTCTTAATCGATAGGTATATGTTCTAAGAAAATCATTGCGAAATTTCAAAAACCTATCTTGAAAATTGTGGAAGTTATGCCACTTGAAAGTGGTTCGCGCCGAGCCGGCGCCTCGTATCAAGTATCGCTGCTCCGCGGTCCGGATTCCAAGAACTTAGTGTAAATAATGCGACTTTCTCCAAATGTGTGGCGAGTTACGAATTTTAGTCCAAACATCGATATTTCTCAGAATTTTTTTTTTTTTTTTTTTTAATAATTTGCGCGCACTCAAGGTCTAATAACCTTATTATGTCGGCGACACAGTGCGGGCAGAAGATTGAGAGGAAGAGGAATAAAGGAGATGCCGATGGACATTGATCTTAAATGCTTGCATGTTGCATTGAGGGGGGAAAACCGAATCCGGCACGGAGTTCCAGATTCGTGTGGCTCGGTTAATGAAAGATTCTCTATATTTGACAGTACGTCCGAAAGCGGGCTTCAGGGTATATTGGTGAGCATTCCTAGAGAGACGTGTATTGCGGGAGAAATGTTGAAGGGGCGGAATGCAACTGGCTATTTCATCGGAGCATTTTTGGTGGTAGTAACGATAAAACAGGGAGAGGCAGGTAACATTCCTGCGGTGTTCCAGCGAGTCTAATGTTTTGGTAATGCTGGAGTCACCTATCGTTTTTGTATTCTGTCTAGTAGGTGCAGTGAGGTCTTGGAAGCACCGGACCAGACATGAGCGTTAAACTCTAATTTGGGGCGAATGAACGCCTTATAGATTGTAGCCAGATCTAAGGGTGAGAAATATTTCTTGCATCTGTATAAGAAGCCTAGGCATTTCGCAGCATTCTTGGCGACACTGAATATATGGTCGCTCCAATTAAGATTGTGAGCCACACTCATACCCAGGATGGAAAGCTTTTCAGTTTCTGAGATACAAGTGCCATTCATGGACAATGGCTGCGGGTTAGTTATACGCTTTAACGACAAGAGACAGCATTGTGTTTTGGAAGCGAATGAAGTTTTGGAAGTGAATGAAGTTTTTCTTTTTCATAATGTAAAACATGTTTTTTTTTTTTCATCTTTAAACATTACTCTAGATATGTGTAATATCATTTTTATTTTTTCGGCCTTCTTCTTTAGTGGCGTTACAGCCCATGAAGGACCAGAGCCAAGCTTCTCTCAATCACCCATGTTGTGTGTGATTTATTTTTGGTTTACACAGGTGAAAGGGACCTACAGTTTAACGCCGATTCCGAACGGCGTGATTCGAGAAGCTTTTTCATGGCAAGTTTACTGCGGGGGGTTTTGCCAGTACTCCGCCGAGGAAGAACGTCGCGAAATAAACATTCGATGGCGTCGGTGTTATCGGGATCCGAGCTCGCTCATCGTGCGCCAGAGTCTAACACACTAACCACTGCGCCACGGCGGTCGAATACCTCACAACGTTAGTGGTTGGCTACATCCCACTCCGTGAATAATTGTAGTATCAAAAAAGTCGTTCGCATTAAAAAAAAAAAAAGGCGTACGCGGCTATGTAAGTGTTATATGCACAGATTGAACAAGGGCTATCAAAGTTAGTCCCAGATATCTAAAAGAATCCCCCGAGTTTTTCTTTACAGGTACTTCCCCCCTTAAATATTAATTTTGTTCTGTTTTTAGTATTTGTTGTGGTAGCGGCAACAGAAATACATCATCTGTGATTTCAATTTCAACGGTCTAACTATCACGGTTAATGAGATACAGCCTGGTGACAGACGAACGGACGGACGGACAGCGAAGCCGGGTACGGAGACCTAAAAACAAATGGAAAAACATGTTCATTTTCAAGTTTTTTACTTTTCCCATATAATTTCTTCGCGCACTGTAAATAAAAACCAAAATCAGCAAAATGGTTCAGTATATGTTCAACATTCTTGTGTAAGCACACAGTTAAATATAAGTAGCGATGCCAAGTACAGAGTTTTGATTAAACAACAAAGACGTTCTTTCCTAATTTCAATTAGTGAATACAATGAAGAACAAATAACTATATTATATATACACAGCATTCTTTTGTATTACACATTTTGATGGAATTGTTTTTGTATTTTGTATTTGTATTTTGTAATTGTCTTTTTTTCGTTTTTTGTTTGTCCATTTTTTAACGGTAGAAATAATATTCCAAAGAGATACAGTGGAAGACATTCGTTTAAACGCATTTACACTTTTTTTTTTTTTAAATAAATGTTCTAGTACTGGATTATTTTTAAGAATTTAAATTTAGTACATTCAGGGGTCTATTACCATCAGTACTTTCCGCGTTGTACCAGGCGATTCATCTACTTTATGTATTATTTGTGCTCTGTTTTCCTTGGACATTCGTTTATACGCATTGACATTTTAGTAGAGAATATAAAAATTTTGTGTGTAAAAAACTTGATTAACCCATTTGCGCCCTCTGTACTAAAAAAAAAAAAAAAAACGACACCTCTTCAAATCACTATTACAATAAATTTCTTACATGAATCAATAAAGTAGTAGACGTATTTATCAATGGATTTCATTACCTTTCAAATTCATGTGACAAATAGGGGATTCATAGCAATTTTAACGCCAATTTTTGACATTTGGCAACACACTTTTTCCGAGTTGAGAGGCATGATGCAATTATTTTAATTATTTACAGCCATATATGGCACAAACCGATTTTCGATCAATATTTTAGCTTGTAGACATAATAGACCCCTGCAAACGACTAACGGACTTGAAAGTCTGCACCTGGAATGTGAGGTCCCTTAACAGACCGGGTGCAGGCGATCAATTGGAGCAAACTCTCAACTGCTATAAAGCAGATATAACCGCACTCCAAGAAGTGCGATGGGATGGACCAGGCAAAAAACGGATTAAAAACTGCGACATCTACTACGGGAACTGCTACAAGGAGAACAAACAGCGCCTATTCGGGTGCGGATTCGTTATTAGAGGAAGACTCCGACAAAAAGTCTTAAGCTTCCGAGATGTAAGCGAAAGCCTCATAACAATCCGCATCAAAGCTAAATTTGGAAACATTAGCTTAACATGCGCTCACGCCCCAACGGAAGAAAAGGACGATCGACTCAAAGAAGATCTCCTAGACAGAACATATGCCCAATGTCCCAGCTACGACACAAAAATAGTCCTAGGAGATTTTAATGCAAAACTGAGCAAGGAGGACATATTTGAGTCGATCATAGGAAAGCATAGCCTCCATAACACCACATCCGACAACGGATTAAGGCTAATCGATTTCCTAGCGGGGCGTAACCTCCTTGTAGCAAGCACGCGATTCCCCCATCTCAACATCCACAAGGGTACCTGGCGGTCTTGTGATCAATCGACCACCAACCAGATTGATCATATTGCGATCGACGCCAGACACTCCTCCTGTATTCTCGACGTACGAACCTTCCGAGGGGCCAACATCGACTCGGACCACTACCTTGTTGTAGCCAAGGTACGAATGAGGATATCAAGAATGCTTAGGAGTCGAGTAGGACAACGTAAGAGTGACGTTGGAAAGCTACAATCGCAAGAGACTGCCAGAATCTTTGCCGATCGTGTCTCCTCAAAGCTCTCTCAAAATCCGCCCAGAGCAGCACAAACAATAGAGCAGGAATGGGCTCATTGCCAGAGCGCCGTCAGAGATGCTGCCTCAGAGGAACTGGGTTTCAAACAGCCACCACCTAGAAACCCCTGGTTCGATGAACAATGCGAACAAGCCCATGCAGCATAACAAGAGGCACATAAGGCCGTGCTGCAACGACGGACGAGAGCTGCTCGCGAAATCTATGAGCAGAAGAGAAGAGAGGAACACACGCTTTTCAGAAGAAAGAAGAGAGAGCACGGAAAGCGTGAGATCGAGGAGATGGAGAGAACTACTTGAATGGCCGGCATGTAGTCCAGATTGCAACCCTATCGAGAACCTTTGGGGCATACTTGCTGGCAAAGTATATTCAAAAGGGAAGCAATACAATAGTGTGTCCGAGCTCAAAAATGGAATTCGTCGGGCCTGTCTTGAAATTGGACCCGATACTCTCCATAAGTTAGTCGGATCCATGCCAAGTAGAGAAAAGTACTCGCTAAGACGCTACCACATTACTGTTATTGTTGTCAATTTCAGCGAATTTAACGAGTAAGACACTACGCGAGATTTCTTTTATTGATAAAAGTGAAAAGTGCGCCGTGGCGCCGCAGTAGTTGGTGTGTTGGACTTTGACGCAAGTTGAGCGAATTCGGATTCCGATTACACCAATGCCATCGAATGTTTATTTCGCGACGTTCCTCCTCGACGGGGTACTGGCAAAACCCTCCGTAGTATACTTGACATGAAAAAGCTTCTTAGCTCAAGCTGTGCGGAATCGGCATTAAACTGAAGATCCTGGCACTGGTCCTTTATGGGCTGTAACGCCACCAAAGGAGATGAAGATTAAAAGTGTAGTGATTTAAATAAACACAAGGATTTGAACATGAGTGATAGTGATACTAGTGTCAGAGAGAGTGATCCACCAGAAATAATGGATGAATGTAGTTTGGATATTGAGTCTATTTGTACTACGTCTATGTCTACACCGACAAATTCGAGTTATATTCGCATCAACTTATTCAGGTTTTATTAATCAACTTTCTGTTTCAGGGATTAAGCACCCATAATCAAACATTGTTTCGTGGTGTGATTGCTTCCTGCCAAGTGTGCAAAAAGAACATTAGAGGCTCGATAAAGGCTACCTCGAATTTTCTACAGCACTGTAGAAAACAACGTCCTAATATATACAATAAGTATATGGAACAAAAAGGCAACAGTCGTGTAGTTAATCACACTAAGAAAAAGCAAAGTGCCTTTGATGAGAAAATCTTACGATTTATTATTGCAACATTTTACATTGCATCACTTTTTAAGCACACAAATATGGCAGTAAAATCGCGACACTTTATAAGCAGTCTGCTTGATGAGAAATATGGAGAAACGGTCTTAGTAATCAAACAAAACCTTTGCATGGAAAGGCGCCCGAAAAGGCCTTATGAAAACATGATGATTAGATTTCTTTTAAGATTGAGTTCGTATGCTGTACGGCCTATATTTGGATCGCTCACCTACCACAGAATTGCTCACATTATTCATGACATTAAGACGCAATTCGGCATTACTGACAATCAATTGATTTGCACTTTTACTGATAATGGTAGCAATTTTGTAAAAGCGTTTAAAGAACCCTTTATTTGTATGTACATGTATTCGTACGTTTTAAGCACCAACTAGCCACATCTGGTTTTATAAAAGTATTACGGAAAACAGGTGCACTTTACGAGAAACATCTATATATAATAAAAAAATAAGTTGAGAAGCATAATACATACTAGTATATCATCACTATAGTTCATTACTCAAATATTAAGGTGGACCCAAGTTTGGAGCAAATGCAATTAGCCAAAGCTTAGACAAAACGATGGAATTCACTATATGACTCTGTAGTACAATTTCTATCCTTTCCGGGTAAATTAACTGTAATAACAGAAGCTCTTGGTGTCGAATCTTTCATCCTACCGAAATAGAGTATTTAGAAGAATATTGTCAGTTTATGAAACCAATAGCTGAGTGTTTAGATTTTCTGCAAAAGAAGAGAACATCCACTTCGGAGTTCTTACACCAGAATTATTGACGTTGAAAGTGCAAATTACGAAATTTGGTACCTCATCCAAATATTTTAAGGATGTCTCGGGACACATGCAAGATGCATTAGTTGATCAATTCAAACCATTTTTAGAGCTACAAGAATCATATTACGACAACGCAGTTGCTGCTATAATGTGTCCAAGATATTTTTATCAACAAAGCTATTGAAAAAAAAATTCACAAGTGACTGTCTTGAATCAAAAAAGGCAGAGTTCCGATTTTATGCCGCATCCATTTTTTTTCCTTAGAAGGCAGTGATGAAGACGGTAATTTATCCATATACATTTTCTTCTGGGAGAACATTTTTCCATTCATTTTAGCGGAAGATCAACTACCAGCTGACAATAGGAACGAGAGCCTGGGTATACTAAAAGAATCTTTTTGGAGAGCGAAAGTAAAACTCCGATCATACTCAACGATAATCCAATTATAAAAGACATGTTTTATAAATTTAATACGCCCTTGGCATCTTCAGCTCCAGTTGAAAGACTTTTCTCATTCGCTGGAATCGTCAATAACCATCGTCGTCAAAATTTAACCGACGACGATGTCGAAAAGCTTGTTATAAGGAAAGCAAACAACTGAATAAAAAAAAGCCGGCCAAGTGCGAGTCGGGCTCGAACACGAAGGGTTCCGCATCATCTGTATATATGTACAAATGTGTATATAATAATGAATATATAAATATGAATGAGACTATGTATGTACTATCTTCATGATGAGATATAGTTGATCATCAAAGTGTCCATTGAATTCAAATCAATTATCTTACTTGACAGCAACGATGTGCAAAGGTGAATAACAATAATGGGAAATATGGGAAAAAGGTTTGCAGCTAGGATTAATTTATCAAAGACACAAAAGAGATCAAAACTGGGAAGTTTGCTACTGGTTGTGGGATATTGTCGACTAACATTAGTTCAGTATGGAGACCAAGGGGATTTTTTGAATGAAAATCATGTCTGTTGTATGGGAGCCCCCTTTAAATATTAATTTTGTTCTGTTTTTTAGTATTTGTCGTGGTAGCGGCACCAGAAATACATCATCCGTGAAAGTTTCAGCTGTCTAACTATCACGGTTCATGAGATACAGCCTGGTGACAGACGGACGGACGGACGGACGGACAGCGAAGTCTTAGTAATAGGGTTCCGTTTTACCTTTGGGTACGGAACCCTAATAACCAAAAATGTCTTACAATGCCTTATAATTCAATGAAATTTCTGGATCATTCGTCATTACTACTTTTTCATTAGCATTGACTTATTTCAATGCTAATGAAAAAGTAATGCTAATGCACGGGGCTATGTAAGTGTTGTATGCACAGATTGAACAAGGGCTTTCAAAGAGTCCCAGATATCTAAAAGAATTCTCCGAGTTTTCTTAACCAAAACAAATCAGAAATCATTACTCCCATCCATGGCATAAACGTATGTCGACCCTAATTTCCACATTTTTGTAAAAAAAAAATTATTGAAGTTTGTGTTTTCTGTTTTTTTTTTTAATTGTTAAATAAACATTTTAGAGTTATTTAAGCTAAAAAATTGTTTTACTGAAATAATAGCCAAAATGAGTGTGCGTATAAACGAATGTCTACCACTGTATCTAGTTATAGCTGAACATGATTTTATATGTTGTTCGCGCTTTGTTTCTTTATATATTTTTTTTTTAGTACTGACGTAATGAATAAATGTTTTATAATTAAACATATTCTAATTATTAAAAAAAAAAAATGGTGGTGATATAAACATTATATATATATCACGTATTATACATGGAAATGCAAACTGATAATTCAATACAAACGCTATATGATGGTGTCCAACTGTCTGGCCTGATGTAAAATCTTTTTCTGATGACCTACCAATGTTATGCCCATATCAGATAATTGTTGAGCAGTAAGTCTAGAAACCTTGCGCAGGTAAGGGTTAAATGAATATGAAAATGAATATCTTTTATAGGAAATACGAAAATATAATTATAATTATTCGTACCTGTTGTGCTGTTACTAGATTCGCTTCTTTGAAATGCTGTGAATAGCGTGACATTTTAATACTTTCTAGCCACAGATCGGTACTTATAAATATGTTATGTCCACGTTGTGCATCGATGATATGTGCTCCGTCATTATCGGGTGAATTTCTTGTTGTTAGCAGTGCTTGTGGTTGACGTGCTAGGTTGTCTAATGTTGAAACTATGCTTGCAAATGTAGGTCGATGTGTACGTTGCTTTTGCCAACAGTCTAACATTAATTGATAAAGAGCTTCGGGACAATCCATTGGCGCTGGTAGTCTATAGCCTTTTTCAATACTTTTAATAACATCCTGCGGAAGTACATACATAGGCAAATAAGACGTCGTATTTAGATTTTTTATCATTTTATCGATTAATGATTGAGAGCAGGTCTGAAGAAAAATTCGTACAACGTCACGTTTTGAGATTCCATGTCTCGCGTACAACGTCACGTTTTTGACGTGATAACGTCGTATAAATCGATGAACACCGGCTGCCACGTTCCGCCTGAGCTGAACGTGCAAGCGAGATTGTGAAACAAGCGATAGAGAGGCATTGCCTATTTTGCCTAATAGAATTTTGTTTGCATAGTTGGGGGTATGGTAAAAATGTTGCGAGACATGATGACGTATAAACATACATGCATAAAACGAAGGCATACATTTAGGAGTAATCAGCAATCTAGGTGATACATGCATACAAATGTAAATGCATACACCCCAATTCTGTTTTTACATGACAAATACGATCCTGAAGAATTCGTGTGAAAAAGTCTGGAGTTTGTATACTTACTTACTCATGAGGCCAGCGATCCATGGAGGATCTGAGCCTGAGCTATAGCTGCTTTCCATCCTTGACGGTCCCGGGCACGCTGCTTCCAGTTGTCAAGACCAAGATGTCTTACATCCGCGATTACTTGGTCTTTATACCAGAGGTTCGGTCTTCCTCTTCTTCTCGAACCAGGAGGCTCGGAGTCGAAGACCCTCTTAGCTGGAGCGTTGATGTCCATGCGCTCGATGTGGCCGAGCCAGTGTAGTCGACGGGTCCTTGTCTTCCGGACTACATCCACATCTTGGTACAGCTCGTAGAGTTCGCGGTTTTGTCTTATTCTCCGTTCACCTTCCTCACAGACAGGACCAAATATCCGGCGCAGAATTTTTCTTTCGAAACAACCCAAAATCAGCTCCGCTGTCCTGCTTATCGTCCAGCTTTCGGCTCCGTACAGCAAGACTGGCAGAATGAGCGTTTTGTAAAGCATGACTTTGGTCTTTCGAGTGAGGAGTTTTGACCCCAGTTGTTTGGACAAGCCAAGGTAGCAGCGGTTGCCAAGGGCGATTCTATGCCGGATCTCCACTGTGGCCTCATTTGTGGAATTTACGTTTGCCCCGAGGTAGACAAACTCCTTAACTACCTCGTAATTGTAGCTGTCAATTGTTATATTATGTCCCAGGTGGTGAGCGACGGATTGGTTTTTGCTTGACAGCATGTACTTCGTTTTGTCTTCATAGACCTTAAGACCGACTCGTTTCGCCTGTTCTTCAATCGCGGTGAATGCTTCCACAATGCCACGGCGAGAACACGCCATGATATCGATATCATCCGCGTATCCTAGCAGCTGGACGGACTTGTAGAAGATAGTGCCTTCCCTGTTGACACCTGCCCGTCGCAATATCTGCTCCAGCACCAGGTTGAAGAAGTCACATGACAGCGCATCTCGCCGAAATCCGGTGCATGTTTCGAATGGTTCCGAGGTCCTAGAACCGAGTTGCACGGTGCATCGCGTGTTTTTTAGCGTGGCGCGACACAACCGGATCAGTTTTACCGGGATCCCGAATTCGGCCATCGCCCCAAACAGTGCTTCACGATGAATGCTGTCGTATGCGGCTTTGAAATCGATGAACAGATGGTGTGTATCGATTTGAAACTCGTTGGTCTTTTTCAGGATTTGTCGAAGTGTGAAAATTTGGTCTATAGTTGATTTGCCGGGCCGGAAGCCGCACTGGTAGCTGCCGATTAGTGCGGTGCAAAATGGCTTTAGACGTTCACACAATACGGCGGATAGGATTTTGTATGCGACATTGAGCAGGGATATACCTCTATAGTTCTTGCAAGAGGTAGGATCGCCTTTTTTGTGGATGGGGCATATAGAGCTGGTATTCCAGTCGTCGGGCATGCTTTCATCTTCCCAAATTCTGCAGATGACCTGGTGCATGCTCCCTACCAGAACATCGCCGGCAGCCTTGAATAGCTCTGATGGCAAGCCATCTGAGCCTGCGGCCTTGTTATTCTTCAGCTTCTGAATAGCTGTGCCGACTTCTTCGATGCTGGGTGGGAGGACTACTTCAGCGGCTGGATTTGGGATTTCCTCGGTCCCTACCACTCTTGGTCATGCTCGTTAAGCAGCTGCTGGAAATGCTGCTTAAATACATCCACTATTCCCTGCGGGTCGGTGACAAAATTACCCTCGCAGTTTCGAAGAGCCTGGATGCCCTGGGTGCAAGGCCTTTGGCTTTCTTGTAAAATGCTCGTGTTTTATGTTTATCCCTAGACTCCTCGATATCCTTGAGCTGGGAGGCTGCGAAGATTCTTTTCTTTTGTCGCAGTAGTTTTTTCTCCTCCCTTCTTCTGGCTCGGTACTCTTCTTGCGCTGCCCTGGTTTTCCTCTGCAGCGCCTTTTGGTACGCCTGGAGTTTGTATGTTGGATATATATATATACATATGTACATATGTATGTGCCCATTCCCAAATCGAAAAAAAAAAAAAAAAATGCTCACAGCCACATGCTCATGAGCGCGTGCGTTTAATAATTGCTCCTTGGGTTGAGCACACTCACGAGCAGCTCATGAGTGGTTGCCGTTCCTTTCCAAACCACAACACTGTCCGAGCAATCTCATATGTATCGGCTGTCGTCCGATCACCGGTTGATTACGGTCGGGTGCGTCGGGTGCGGTTAGTAATTAGTTGGTGGACAGCTTGGGAACACCGCGTGTTGTTCATTTTTAATCAATGTTTTCTAATGACGTTATCACGTAAAATAATCGTCCGTAAACCGATTTTACAGACAACCAAAATATTTTGTTTTTTATATATTAAATATTTGGTCGAGGTGGCGCGTACAACGCGTCACGCGATTGAATTTTGGTCGAGGTGTCTCGTACAACGTCACGATCAAAATTTACTTAAGGACAATTTATGGTTTCTGAAAGACTTAAAACCTGCACCAATGAACTCTTTACCATTGCTTAGGATTGAATTTCCTAATGAACACGTTTTTAGTACGTGTTATGGATCACTCGTTGTACGAATTTTTCTTCAGACCTGCTCTCAACAATCATTAATGAATGATTGGCCTGCAGACAACACTTGTGGTCTGCGGCTCTTTTTTTTTTATAAATTATTTTCATATTTACTTGGTTTGACCAATTCCAATAGGGACGTTCACCATAGGACATGACTTCCCACAAAACTACGCCATACGACCAAACGTCCGACGCTGATGTAAATTTTCTAAATGCTATTGCTTCAGGGGCCGTCCAGCGGACTGGTATTTTACCTCCCTTTATACGAAATAAACATTTTTGAAATTGAAAGGCATTACTAGTAAACCTGCATATTTAGTCTTACTCTTGTTGTATATGCATCACTTGCATTTTCTATCTCACGTGAGAGTCCAAAATCAGCAATCTTGCATACTAATTGAGCATTTACGAGAACATTTCGAGCAGCCAAGTCTCGATGAACGTAATTCATATCACTTAGATAAGACATGCCGCTAGCAATGCCACGAAGCATACCAATAAGCTGTAGAGTTTGAAATTTGCCATCATTTGCACGTAAAAAGGTATCCAAACTGCCGTTTTCCATATATTCAGTTATAATCATAACCGGATTAGACCTTGTTACGACCCCTTGTAGATAAATAACGTTCGGATGATCAAACTGTCCCATAATTGAAGCTTCCGTCAAAAAATCGCATCGAGCCTTTTCTGATGAACCTGTTATACTTTGTTCAATGTAAACCCAAACAACAAAAACATTTTTTTTTTTTTTTTTTTAATTTACCTGGCTTTAAAGTTTTAATGGCTACATCGATGTCTTGGACAAAATTAGGGGGTATTTTTAGTCGACCTCGGCACACATCTCCGAACTCCCCTCCGCCTAAAACGAATTTTTAAATGGCGTAAAAAAATAAGTAATATTGTTTGTACTATTGTCATACCAATTATAGCTTCAATTGTAATATAACTTGCATCAATCTCTCGGGCGAATTCTCTTATTGCTTGATTTGGATCTTCGTACGTATGTGGATCTACATAACTGCGACTTGTACCGAAAAGAGGTGTTGTCACTGAAATATTTCATACAAACGTTTCATGATTCCCCTTTTTGTCTTTGAAGTAATTATTATGTCTCAACGCAACTAATTTAAATATATGACAACCGTCTCTCATTATACATATATCAGAAGCATAACAAACCCAACCATTTCATTTTTGCCAGAAAACATTTAAAATTAAAATCGAGGATGAAATAAACGACAATTCAATAGGCGCATCTGACCGTGTAAATCAAAACAAAAAAAAAAAAAAAAAAAACAAAAAACAAAACCAACGCAATACATATAAACAAACAAAAACAGAATAAATAAAAATTAAAAAATATTACCATTCGACTTGATAGTTTTAACAATAGGAGTTGTATCCATGGCGTGAACTAAAATTTAAAACAAGATCAAACAAAATTAAAACCAGGTATCACAAGTGAGTGTAAGATGATAATCAACATAAAGTACATATCGAATATAAGCTTAGAAAGTTTTTACGAGAGTCGCTACTTAAAGCGGCCTACACACGCGCTACGGATCGAATGGATCGGTTGCGATTCAAACAGATCGTCCTGTGTGTGGGCTAGTTTGCTACAGATCGCAAGTTTTCAAATGAGTTTGATATTCCTGCGATCGGTAGCGTGTGTGTGGCGCGGTTGACGATGTCTAGGAAACGTCCACCCGAAGTTGTTAGAGTGCATCTATGCAGTCTGTTTATGATTGTATTTATGATTCGTATGTGCACAAATGTATGTTATAAAACTGTGAACATCGAATCATAAAATGAAAACAGGCCATAAAATGAAACAAGCAATAAACACTAGCAGGCAATAGGCAATAGAATTATGAGACCCTCATTCACATATTTGTGAATGCATGTATCTATATATGAATAAGTTATTAGGATCAGAAACCACTCCTGCATCCAGAGTGAACGTTTCTCTTTCATTATCCTTTCTTTCCATTTTTCACACAATATATACACCACACAACAAAATTATTTTTTCTCCGCGATCCATCCTTACTCGACGGCGAACAGCGTGAAATGAAGAACGTATACCGATCCACAAGTGTGTGGCGAAATGACTTCAAACAGATCCATTCGATCCGTAGCGTGTGTGTAGGCCGCTTAACTCTTTCAGTCTTGGTGGTTAGTGTTACTAAACACCTTTTTCCGAATTTGTAAATTAAAATCCATGCCATCTAGCGACAAAGGGTTGAGATATTATGAAAGTTCGTACCATGCTTGACAAGATGCGGCCGATTAGCGGTATATTGAATGAATGACAGACAGTTCATTTGTGTTGAACGGAATATTACCCTAACGTGCTTTTATTCGTATGTTTGTTAAGAAAAACTGTGAAACGGGTAAGCAAGCCTCTCTTGTTCAATGTTTTTTACTCAATGTATTCTCATATATCTGGAGGGCATGGGCTCGGACATACAGGGTAAAGTTGTTGATTGCTCTCAACCTGGCGAGATGCCAGCAACGATCCCTGTTTAAATGCTCGGGTCAAGTTGACATACGGCCTCCTCGCGGCGCCCTCTGGATAGCCTCTTCAACAACCGTTGGGAGGTGAACAAACGTATGCAGCGAAGAAAACCCCGACCAGAATGGCGGTTGTGCGGCGGGCTAACAATCCGCCCAGGTAAAAAACCCAAAGTTATGAATGAGCAAGATGCCTCGGATATACGGACGGATACTCGACGACGACAACGCACGAAAAAGGAACACGATTTGCGAGTATGCTCCTGGAATGTCAGAACCCTGTACACTCCCGGAGCTGCTCATAAACTAGAAGGAATCCTCACGCAGTACAAGGCGGATATTACTGCGGTCCAGGAAATACGCTGGATAGGAAACGGTATGATTAGGAAGAAAAATTGCGACATTTATTACAGCTGTCACAAAAGGTTGCACTTACTGGGATGCGGATTCGTCGTGGGAAAGCGGTTAAGGTCGAAGGTCATCGACTTTAAACCTATAAGTGATCGCCTGGCTGTGATCCGCATCAGAGGCAGATTTTATAACATCAGCCTTATATGTGCACACGCCCCTACCGACGAGGCTGAAGACCCTATCAAGGAGGACTTCTATGACCTACTGGACAACGCTTACGGAGCTTGTCCGGAGTACGATGTAAAAATCGTGCTCGGGGACTTCAACGCCAAAATCGGAAAGGAAAACACCCTTGGCGGAGTGATCGGAAAGCACAGCCTCCACGATACAACAACAGATAACGGCTTCCGACTCGCTGACTTTGCGACAGCTCGTAATGCGGTGATAAGTAGCACAAGATTCCCTCGCAAGCGAATCCACACAGCAACCTGGCGATCTCCGGACGGTCGAACCGCCAACCAAATCGACCATGTGCTCATTGACGCAAGGCACGCGTCAAACATCCTGGATATGCGAACATTCAGAGGGGCAAATGTCGACTCTGACCACTTCCTCGTAGCAGCAAGATTCAGAGCTCGACTGTCCAATGTCAGAAAGCTGCAACAGCCCATCAGGAGGAGGTTCGACATTGGGCGCCTGAGCACACCGGAGGTTGCCAGAGTCTACAGGGAGCAGCTGAGCGAAAGACTCTACGGTATGCCTACGTCGAACACAAATGCCAATAATATGTGGCTGCATTGCCGTTCAGCCATTCAGGAAGTAGCTGAAACCACATTAGGATACCTACCACCCCCGACAAGAAACCCGTGGTATGATGGCGAGTGTGAGCAGAAAAAGGCAGCAACCGACGAGGCGTACCAAAAGGCGCTGCAGAGGAAAACCAGGGCAGCGCGAGAAGAGTACCGAGCCAGAAGAAGGGAGGAGAAGAAACTACTGCGACAAAAGAAAAGAATCTTCGCAGCCTCCCAGCTCAAGGATATCGAGGAGTCTAGGGATAGACATAAAATACGAGCCTTTTACAAGAAAGCCAAAGGCCTTGCAGGAGGCTTCAAAAAGGGCACCCTGGCTCTTCGAAACTGCGAGGGTAATCTTGTCACCGACCCGCAGGGAATAGTGGATGTATTTAAGCAGCACTTCCAGCAGCTGCTTAACGAGCATGACCAAGAGAGAGTGGTAGGGACTGAGGAAATCCCAACTCCAGCCGCTGAAGTAGTCCTCCCACCCAGCATAGAAGAAGTCGGCACAGCTATTCAGAAGCTGAAGAACAACAAGGCCGCAGGCTCAGATGGCTTGCCATCAGAGCTCTTCAAGGCTGGCGGCGATGTTCTGGTAGGGAGCATGCACCAGATCATCTGCAGAATTTGGGAAGATGAGAGCATGCCCGACGACTGGAATACCAGCTCTATATGCCCCATCCACAAAAAAGGCGATCCTACCTCTTGTAAGAACTATAGAGGTATATCCCTGCTCAATGTCGCATACAAGATCCTGTCCAGCGTATTGTGTGAACGTCTAAAACCATTTTGCACCGCACTAATCGGCAGCTACCAGTGCGGCTTCCGGCCCGGCAAATCAACTATAGACCAAATGTTCCCACTTCGACAAATCCTGAAAAAGACCAACGAGTTTCAAATCGATACACACCATCTGTTCATCGATTTCAAAGCCGCATACGACAGCATTCATCGTGAAGCACTGTTTGGGGCGATGGCCGAATTCGGGATCCCGGTAAAACTGATCCAGTTGTGTCGCGCCACGCTAAAAAACACGCGATGCACCGTGCAACTCGGTTCTAGGACCTCGGAACCATTCGAAACATGCACCGGATTTCGGCAAGGAGATGCGCTGTCATGTGACTTCTTCAACCTGGTGCTGGAGCAGATAGTGCGACGGGCAGGCGTCAACAGGGAAGGCACTATCTTTTACAAGTCCATCCAGCTGCTAGGATACGCGGATGATATCGACATCATCGCGTGTTCTCGCCGTGGTATTGTGGAAGCATTCACGGCGATTGAAGAACAGGCGAAACGAATTGGCCTTAAGATCAATGAGGACAAAACGAAATACATGCTGTCAAGCAAAAACCAATCCGTCGCTCACCACCTGGGACAAAACATAACAATTGACAGCTACAATTTCGAGGTAGTTAAGGAGTTTGTCTACCTCGGGGCAAACGTAAATTCCACAAATGACACCACAGTGGAGATCCGGCGTAGAATCGCCCTTGGCAACCGCTGCTACTTCGGCTTGTCCAAACAACTGGGGTCAAAACTCCTCACTCGAAAGACCAAAGTCATGCTTTACAAAACGCTCATTCTGCCAGTCTTGCTGTACGGAGCCGAAAGCTGGACGATAAGCAGGACAGCGGAGCTGATTTTGGGTTCTTTCGAAAGAAAAATTCTGCGCCGGATATTTGGTCCTGTCTGTGAGGAGGGTGAATGGAGAAGAAGACACAACCGCGAACTCTACGAGCTGTACCAAGATGTGGATGTAGTCCGGAAAGCAAGGACCCGTCGACTACACTGGCTCGGCCACATCGAGCGCATGGACATCAACGCTCCAGCTAAGAGGGTCTTCGACTCCGAGCCTCCTGGTTCGAGAAGAAGAGGAAGACCGAACCTCCGGTATAAAGACCAAGTAATCGCGGATGTAAGACATCTTGGTCTTGACAACTGGAAGCAGCGTGCCCGGGACCGTCAAGGATGGAAGGCAGCTATAGCTCAGGCTCAGATCCTCCATGGATCGCAGGCCTGATAAGTAAGTAAGTAAGTAAGTATTCTCATATATCTATTTTATACCTGTTCCCATAAAAGTACTACTACTTTTGTGTTTTCGATGTTTATTCGCAACGAAAGTATAGTGGTTAGTAAACTAACCACCGTGACTGTTGCAGCTTTATGGTTATAATCTACATGAAACTTATGCATGTAACTGAGAGTGTCCTTTTCGTGTTTGTTACAGTATGTCGCGCACGCTAAAAGATAGAGAAATTGCGGACTGTTTGTTGGAAGACATTCCTTCAGGTAGCGAGAGTATTTGTAGCGATGAGGATGACGAAGACTATACAGAAGATCAGCAAAATCCGCTGGTGTTAGGCGATTTGATTGGAGGAGTTCAAGTAACCGACTATGACAACTTTGATCTCGATGACGACCTCCCTTTGTCTAGCTTAGTACACCGGAATCCTGATTCCACAGAGTCGGACACCGTAAATTTAAAACGACCGACTACACTAGCTCCAAAATGGAAGAAAAATTGTAAGATGAACATACCCGTTGTGTTTTCTGAAAGTGTGGGAATAACCGACGAAATTATAAGCATGGACAATGTTACACCTCTTTCATTATTTCGCCTTTTTTGGACAGAGCATTTACTAGACATTTTATGGTTTCAAACCAACCTTTACGCCACTCAGTCTGGAAAGCCTTATACATCCACCACAACAGAAGAACTTGATGTTTTCATTGCTTTGAATTTGGTGATGGGTATAAAAAAAAATTGCCGAGCTACAGAGATTACTGGTCTTCAGCACCTGATTTGCATGATAGCTATGTTTCTAAGTTCATGAGCTTCAATAGATTCAGTTGGCTTTTGAATAACCTGCACGTAAATGACAATAAAGTAATGCCCGACAGAAATAGCCCAGATTTCGATAAACTTTATAAAAATTAGGCCTCTTCTCGACATTCTGCGAACTAATTTTCAAAAAAACTACAAGCCATCAGAAAGAGTTGCGATTGACGAAAGCATGATCAAATTCGAAGGCAGGAACTATTTAAAACAATACATGCCAAAAAAACCGACCAAACTCGGGTACAAGGTTTGGGTGAAGTGTGCACAGTCAGGCTATTGCCTAGATTTTGATTTGTACACAGGCAAGCAGGGTACCAACGTTGAAACTGACTTAGGTGGTAAAGTTGTGAGGAATTTTTGCGAAAATTTGAAAGATAAAAATCATAAAGTCTATTTTGATAATTACTTCAACAGTTACCTTTTGCAAGTAAAATTACGAGAGGACAACATTTTCGCCTGTGGAATGGTAAATCCAAACAGAAAGTTTTTGCCAACGTTAAAAGAAGACAAGCATTTACAAAGAGGCGAACATGATTACCGGATAAGTGACACAAAAGTTAGTTTGTTAAAATGGAAAGACAAGAGATCAGTATTTATTTTATCAAACTATCATGATCCTAAGAATGTCGGAAAAGTTTATCGCAGAGAGCGCGATGGTACCAGTGTTGAAGTGTCCTGTCCAGAAGCTGTAAAAGACTATAACGCGTATATGAATTTTGTCGACAAATTTGATCAACTAAAAGGAAGTTATGCTGTTGACAGGAAATCCCACAAGTGGTGGCATAGGATTTTTTTCCATTTTCTGGATTGTTCTGTAGTTAATGCTTTTTTAATTTATAAAGAACTGCAGTCCTCATCACGCCGCGACCTAAGCAAATTGAGTCTGAAAGAATTCAGACGAAGCGTATACCAGGGTCAACTGGCACCAGCATACGTCAGAGACAAACAAAAGCTCAAATCAATAAACAGCAACAGTAGTTCCGCGGCCTCTTCTTCTTTTCATAAAAAATGAACTGATTGAAAACATAGTTTTCTTTGTATCAAAAGTCATGGCGGTTAGTGTCACTAACCACCTCATTCCTCGAAAGCCTCAATACCTAGATTTTTTTTTTACTTTCTGTGATATTTTAGATGTAATTGGTGCTAAAACTAAAATATAAATGTTCAAAATATTCTTACTGTAAAAGCGTGACTGAAAGAGTTAAGTTTTTAGATAGGCAAGTTAAAATTTACGTTGAAGAGTTTATTGTTTGAAGTATTTTTTCCACTCCGATTGAGGTACCCGCTAAACATTTGATTTGAACGCAACAACCGCTTTTTCAGGCTCGTCTTGATTTCCATTTATGTTCAATTTAGAGTTCATACATACATTTCAAGCCCTAAAGAGCTTTGAAATAACCTCCAAGCTGGTATGGGACTGCCTACAGCTACTTCCCCAGCTGGCCGAGTACAAACAGAGTTCATCTCATTTGAATACCTGGACCCAGCGGCCATACAGGCAACGAAAAGGCGGACCTACTAGCAAGGAAAGGCTCTGCATCACCATGTATGATGCCACAGCCTTTCTGCGGCATACCCATCAGCACCACCAAATGCTGCATAAACAATTGGTTAAGGAACACGACGGATCACTATTGGTTACAAACGAAAGGTAGCAGACAAGCCAAGTTGTTCCTCCCAACTACATCCCTCAAAAGAACGAAACAACTTCTCATGCTTTCGAGGAATCAGATTCGTTTAATCACAGTTTTCCTTATTGGACACTGCCCAGTTAATAAACACCTCAAAACAATGGGCATCATACAAGATGACACTTGCCGTATGTGTAATGAAGACGAAGAAACAGCAGAGCACATACTATGCCACTGTAACTGCCTGGTCAGTACACGTCTTCGTCACCTAGGCAAGTATTATCTTGAGGCAGAAGAAACTGCTGCCAGCTCACTCAAAAGCATACTAAGTCATATCACGGACTCAGGTTTTCTGAGTGAACTGTAAGTGGGGGACATCACAATAGGCCCAATCGTGGCCGCAGTGATCAGGCGACTCTGTCCCACCCCCTAAGCCCATCTATCTATCTAGAGTTCATACATATGTATGGATCCGTGACCGGCGACGTGTCCATAAAAACAACGTGACATTCGTACTTAAGCTTAAGCGCGAGCGGATGAAATTGGGTTTTAATTTTTAAGTTGGTAGGACTGGCTTTAATATCCGTGCCAAGTTTCACCGCAAAATATTATATATGTAATATAATTGCTGGCATAGGACTAACAAAGGCCTCGTAGGGGTAGCATCTATCCGACGGATGCTGGCCTACTAAAAAGCGAGAAGAGCCACCGCAGTCGAACATCTTGCGGGGGGCGGTGGTGCAGTGGTTAACATCATCGACCGCCGAGCGAAAGGTCTATGGTTCAAATTCGCTTCGTAGCCAAGAAAAAGAAATTCCTATACGGAAAAAAGTATGCAACGCAGTTGTGAATGGAAAGTGACCAGACGTACTGCTGCAGGCATAACACTCACAGTATATGGTCAACTGAAATTCATCCTCTGCGTATGCAATACTAAAAAATGCTCGAACGAATTACTATGAACTATAACCAACGCGGAATTTGGTCGGCTCTCGTCCTATCTAGGTCTAGGACAACCACTCCTGAGAGTAGTGAACGAACATCAACGACCCCAACCACTGCGCTCCGTTCAGGTTGTGTGTGTAAACACATCATAAGAGAATATAAAAACTCTTGAACCTGCGCGAGTCTCAAAAAAAAAAAAAAAAACTGTTAGTAAGTCATATCCCCACTTCCTCGCGGTGCCATCTGGAGTTTTTCCTATGGACATTGCAGACGGGGAAGGGCGAATGGCGAGCCTCCTGCGCCAAAAAACAGAATTAGTTGGTTGGGATACGGCCTAGTAAGCCGTAAACGTAAAAAAACCACAAACTCGGAAACAAACACAAGCCTCGGATATAACGGACCGGATTTATGTTGATGACCCTTGCAAAAAACGAAAAAAGGACAATGATCTTCGTCTTTGTACGTGGAATGTTAGGTCCCTAAACAGCTTACGTGCAGCCGAACTTCTTGCGGACGCCCTAGACCGCTATAAAGCGAACGTAACCGCCATCCAGGAAATGCGATGGAATGGGCAGGGTATAAAGCGGATGGAAAACTGCGATATTTACTACGGCGACTGCTATAGTGAGAGAGGGCAACGCCTCATAACAATCCATATCAATGCTAAATTTTTTAACATCAGCCTGATCTGCGTCCACGCCCCCACGGAAGACAAGGATGACTCCGCCAAGGATAAGTTCTACGATCTCTTAGACAACGTATGCCCAATGTCCCAGCTATGATATCAAAATTGTACTAGGAGACCTCAATGCTAAGCTGGGTAAGGAAAGCATCTTTGGACGAGTCATTGGCAAACATAGCCTACAGGACACCACACCGATAACGGACACAGGCTGATTGATCTTGCCACGGGACGAGATCTCCTTCTAGCCAGTACGCGCTTTCCGCACCTCGATATACACAAAGGCACCTGGCGGTCTTTTGATCAATCGACTACCAACCAGATTGATCACATCGCGATCGACGTCGGACACTCCTCTACTATTCTTGATGTTCGAACATTCCGAGGGGCTAACATCAACTCGGACCAATTGTAGTAGCCAAGATGCGCTTACGGATATCACGAACGCAGCGGAGTAGAGTAAGAATACAACGTTATGAGGTCGAAAAGCTACTATCGCCAGAAACCGCTCGTGCCTTTACCGATCGCGTCTCCCTTAAGCTCTCCCATACACCTCAATCCTCCACGCTATCAATAGAACAGCAGTGGAGCCTTTGCAAACAAGCCCTGAAAAGCTCTGCATCCGAAGTTTTGGGTTTCAAGGCTCCACCACGAAGAAACACCTGGTTCGATTACGAGTGCAGGAGGATTCACACAGCTAAGCAGAATGCATATAAGGCCTCGCTGCATAAAAGAACAAGAGCAGCTCGTGAGCTCTACGAGTTAAAAAGAGGGGAGGAGCATAAGCTTCTCAGAAGAAAGAAGAAAGAGCACGAGAAACGCGCGATTGAGGATTTGGAGAGGTGTTACCGCAGGCGTGACATTCGAAAGTTGTATCAACAGATAAAGCGAACATGCCACGGTTATAAAGCCAGAACGGAAGCCTGCAGGGATGAGAACGGACACCTAGTAGTAGAATCGTAGTCGATGCTGAGAATATGGAAAAACCACTTCTGCAGACTGTATAACGGCGATGTTAGTTAACATAGCGCTGTCAGGCAGAATGATCCATTTCTAATCGACGAAGACCACAGAGGACTCCGTCCCCCTGACCTCGACGAAGTTAAGATTGCCATATCGAAACTCAAGTCGAATAAAGCTGCTGGCGCAGACGGTCTGTCTGCTGTGCTCTTCGAGGCAGCTGGGGATGACCCGGTTAGGAGCATGTACCAGCTCATCTGTAAGATATGGTCAGAGGAAAGCATGCCCGAGGAATGGAGTCTCAGCATCCTATGCCCGATCAACAAGAAAGGAGACCCCTCTGATTGCGCCAACTATAGAGGAATAAGTCTCCTTAACATCGCCTACAAAATCTTCTCTGCCGTTTTGTGTGAACACCCGAAGCCTTTTGTAAATAAGCTGATAGGTCCTTATCAGTGCGGATTCAGGCCAGGGAACTCCACCATCGACCAAATCTTCACACTACGGCAGATCCTGGAAAAAACCAATGAATTTCAAGTCGACACTCACCACCTATTTGTCGACTCCAAAGCCGCATACGACAGCGTAATTAAAGACGAGCTGATCAGACTATGCAAGATGACTTTGGAGAATGCTCGCTGCTCCATCCGAATCGGTGAACACCTTTCCGATAGTTTTGATGTCAAAAAAGGATTTAGGCAGGGCGATGCGCTGTCGTGTGATTTTTTCAACATCATATTATAAATGATTGTGCAAAAATCACTGGCCAGTACAAGAGGCACAATCTATTTCAAATCCTCGCAACTCCTTGCATACGCCGACGATATTGACATAATAGGTAGATCACAGCGAGAAGTCAATGAGGCGTTTGCGAGTATTGAGATGGAGGCGGCGAAAATTGGTCTGGCGGTAAACGAGAGCAAAACTAAATATCTGCTGTCATCGAAAAAGGACGCTCACCGCCGACGTCTTGGCCAGAACGTTCGTATTGGCAGTTACAAGTTCGAGGTAGTTAAGGACTTCGTCTACCTTGGCTCCGCAGTGACCTGGAACAACGACATCAGTTCCGAAATCAAACGCAGAATCACTCTTGCCAACCGCTGTTTCTTTGGGCTCAGGAGGCAACTGAATAATACGAAACTGCGAGGGTAATTTTGTCACCGACCCGCAGGGAATAGTGGATGTATTTAAGCAGCATTTCCAGCAGCTGCTTAACGAGCATGACCAAGAGAGAGTGGTAGGGACTGAGGAAATCCCAAATCCAGCCGCTGAAGTAGTCCTCCCACCCAGCATCGAAGAAGTCGGCACAGCTATTCAGAAGCTGAAGAATAACAAGGCCGCAGGCTCAGATGGCTTGCCATCAGAGCTCTTCAAGGCTGGTGGCGATGTTCTGGTAGGGAGCATGCACCAGATCATCTGCAGAATTTGGGAAGATGAGAGCATGCCCGACGACTGGAATACCAGCTCTATATGCCCCATCCAAAAAAAGGCGATCCTACCTTTTGCAAGAACTATAGAGGTATATCCCTGCTCAATGTCGCATACAAGATCCTGTCCAGCGTATTGTGTGAACGTCTAAAGGCATTTTGCACCGCACTAATCGGCAGCTACCAGTGCGGCTTCCGGCCCGGCAAATCAACTATAGACCAAATTTTCACACTTCGACAAATCCTGAAAAAGACCAACGAGTTTCAAATCGATACACACCATCTGTTCATCGATTTCAAAGCCGCATACGACAGCATTCATCGTGAAGCACTGTTTGGGGCGATGGCCGAATTCGGGATCCCGGTAAAACTGATCCGGTTGTGTCGCGCCACGCTAAAAAACACGCGATGCACCGTGCAACTCGGTTCTAGGACCTCGGAACCATTCGAAACATGCACCGGATTTCGGCGAGATGCGCTGTCATGTGACTTCTTCAACCTGGTGCTGGAGCAGATATTGCGACGGGCAGGTGTCAACAGGGAAGGCACTATCTTCTACATGATATCGATATCATGGCGTGTTCTCGCCGTGGCATTGTGGAAGCATTCACCGCGATTGAAGAACAGGCGAAACGAGTTGGTCTTAAGGTCTATGAAGACAAAACGAAGTACATGCTGTCAAGCAAAAACCAATCCGTCGCTCACCACCTGGGACAAAATATAACAATTGACAGCTACAATTACGAGGTAGTTAAGGAGTTTGTCTACCTCGGGGCAAACGTAAATTCCACAAATGACACCACAGTGGAGATCCGGCATAGAATCGCCCTTGGCAACCGCTGCTACCTTGGCTTGTCCAAACAACTGGGGTCAAAACTCCTCACTCGAAAGACCAAAGTCATGCTTTACAAAACGCTCATTCTGCCAGTCTTGCTGTACGGAGCCGAAAGCTGGACGATAAGCAGGACAGCGGAGCTGATTTTGGGTTGTTTCGAAAGAAAAATTCTGCGCCGGATATTTGGTCCTGTCTGTGAGGAAGGTGAACGGAGAAGAAGACAAAACCGCGAACTCTACGAGCTGTACCAAGATGTGGATGTAGTCCGGAAGACAAGGACCCGTCGACTACACTGGCTCGGCCACATCGAGCGCATGGACATCAACGCTCCAGCTAAGAGGGTCTTCGACTCCGAGCCTCCTGGTTCGAGAAGAAGAGGAAGACCGAACCTCCGGTATAAAGACCAAGTAATCGCGGATGTAAGACATCTTGGTCTTGACAACTGGAAGCAGCGTGCCCGGGACCGTCAAGGATGGAAGGTAGCTATAGCTCAGGCTCAGATCCTCCATGGATCGCAGGCCTGATAAGTAAGTAAGTAAGTAAGTAATATATATGAATAGAGGCTAACAGTAATTTGAAAAAAAAAGCTGAACCTATTCAGATGAGCGGCAGTGTATGTATGTATATCACATAATTACATCGTGGGAAAGCTGGCATGTTCATGTTCAAAGGAATGTATATAATGTACCAAATTGTAAATGTGTTTCTGTTTCTAAAAGCAAGCATCACAAGCCAAAAAAAAAAAAACAAAACATAAATAAAAAACATTAAAAAAGGGTAATTATTTAGAAAAAGGTCATACTCACCGATTTTGGTGAAATTTCAGTATGTCAGATTGGGATTTTTTCTAAGAATTTTGATATATGTATGTATTTAAGGTCGGACTAGTCTAGTTCCGAAGATATGAGCTTTTTAATTCTCCATACAAAATAGACTTTATTTTCTCCTGTAAGTATGCAACTATGATCGGTCGAAACAGCCCTTCACACATTAGTGAGGAAAATCGAAAGATCAATCCATCTCAAAGAATATACTCTAACAGCCTTCCTAGACATAGAGGGCGCCTTTAACAACGTCACACCGAAAGCAATGATAGAAGGGCTAGAAAAGCTAAAGGTGGAGAGGACTCTGATAGAGCTGATCAGCGAGTTGTTATTAACGCGCAAGATTCACTTCTCTGGAATGTAGTTGTGAACGAACTACTAATCAAACTGGAGAAAGAAGGCGTTGTTGCCTACGCCGATGACGTTGCCATTTCAATCTCAGGCAAATACCTATCTACACTGAATGACCGCATGCAATCGGCATTCTCATTTCTGTGCAAATGGGCGAACAGTAACGGACTCAGGGTCAATCCCCAAAAAAAAGGAACTCGTGCTATTTACCAAAAAGCATAAAATCCCGGAAAACTACCCTATCACTCTGCTCGATACCAGGCTAACCTATTCCTCTAGTGCCAAATTCCTTGGCATTATACTCGATAGGAAATTAACTTGGAAGAGCAATACAATTGAAAGAGCAAAAAAACAAACAACAATAGCTCTCTACACATGTAAGAAAGCCCTAGGAAAAAAATGGGAATTCAACCCCTATGGCTCTACATCACGGTCGTTAGACCCATACTAATGTATGGAGTGATAGTCTGGTGGACTGCACTGGACAAGACTACATACCACAAACAACTCGAGAAGGTACAAAGAATGGCCCTTAGATCCACACTAACGGCTGCGCTTAACATGATACTACCCCTTACATCACTCGATCATTTCGGTGAGCAAATTGCCACATACCCGGCCATAAGACTATAAGCCAACTCGAATTGGGCGAGCTTTGTCACTCGCCACTCCTCCATCCTGCAAAACAGGATAACTATGGCAGAAAACTTGGACCACATAGAACCCACCAGAGTCTTGGACAAAAACTTCACCACCATATATCCGGACAGACAGAACTGGATTCGCCAAACTCAACCCCGCAGAAAATGCGTGAATTTCTACACTGACGGGTCTAAAACCAAAGACGGGGTGGGCAGTGGAGTATTCTGCAAACAACTTAAGCTGTATAAAGCTCTAAAATTACTAGATCACTGCAGCGTTTTCCAGGCGGAACTGTTGGCAATTAAAGAGGCTTTGTCTTGGCTGAAGTGGAACGTAATATCCACCACGGATATTCGAATTCTCACAGACAGTCAAGCAGCCTTAAAGTCGTTGGAGTCCTATGTGTACACATCAAAATCTAGTATCGACTGTCGCCGATCTCTTAACGAGATGGCAGAACAGTTCAACATACAGCTTATCTGGATACCGGAATACAGCAACATTACAGGTAATGAAAAAGCCGACACACTCGCCAACCAAGGAACGACGCTACAATCAACCGTGCCTTGTGAGGGAGTACCCCTTACAACCATCAAACATAATCTAGCCAATCTCGCCAGGGCCGAGACGAACCTGAGATGGACCCAGGGACATACCGGCGTCATCACCAGGCAAATCTGGCCTCGGCTTGACAGCCAACGCACAAGGAGAATAATCTCCCTAAAAAGAACTGACATCTACAAGGTCATTGGTTTCATCACGGGACACTGCCTCATTGGCAGTCACGCACAAAAACTTGGAATAGTTCCGAATGACTTCTGCAGAAGCTGTCAGGACGAGGAGGAAGTCGAATCCATTCACCACCTTCTCTGTGCCTGTCCAGCTTTTTGCAACATCAGGAAACGTTACCTAGGTTCTAACTTCCTTAACGGTCTGACGGACAAAATGGTTCCACGAATTGGGGGGTAAAACCCCCTCGTAGCTGCACAACGGGCCTCCCTGGCCTATGTGCATTCTTCTCAATCCTGGGAAGGTTACAAACCTATCTACCTACCTACCTATGCAGGTACCCCAGCGGGACTATCCACCTTGCCGTGGTGCTGGGGCTGGCCTAGTCGAGCTGCATGGTAGGATAGCATGCAGTGCCCGGTGAGGGCACCGACTGCCAGTCGAATGTTCCCACGATTGAACTTCAGCAGATTTTCCGTCCTTTTCTTATCATAGACGGGCCAAGTCGATCTCGCCGTTGCGCATGTATCTAAGCGACACCATCGCTTATTGGCTTTCACTAATAGCTCCGTCTCTATCCCTCTGTAGAGCGCACTGAGTGGTGCTTTGGCCTCAGTTGAGATCTGCGCACAGTTTGCACTTGATCCCACCCTAGCCAGCTCGTCTGCCCTCTCGTTTCCAGAGATACTCATATGACCAGGTGCCCAGCAAAGGGTCACCTCATTTACATTGGATATTCTCCTTGCAGGGAGGACGCCGTGGCGCAGTGTTTGGTGTGTTGGACTCTGACGCGAGATGAGCGAGTTCGGATCCCGATAACACCGACGCCATCGAATGTTTATTTCGCGGCGTTCCTCCTCGGCGGGGTACAGGCAATACCCCCCGTAGTATACTTGCCGTGAAAAAGCTTCTCGACTCACGCCGTTCGGAATCGGCATTAAACTGTAGGTCCCTCTCACCTATGTGAAAAATAAATCACACACAACATGGGTGATTGAGAGAAGCTTGGCTCTAGTCCTTAATGGGATGTAACGCCATCAAAGAAGGAGAAGAATTCTCCTTGGAGAGTTTGACGAGTTTGGATCTTGTCCATGCTGCCTGCAAAGCCTTAATGGCCGCCTGGCTGTCAACATAGATGTTGATCCTTTTTCCTGAGATATTCTCTCTGCTGATCAGGTCCGCCGCCTTCTTGATAGCGAAGACCTCAGCTTGGGAGACACTGCATCCATCATCGAGCCTATAGGAGCGATGCATATCTCGAGACTCAAAGTAGACTCCGGCACCTGTGCCAATATCCATTTTGGATCCGTCGGTGTAGAATGCCAGCTCACTTTCCGTGCGTACCAAATTACCGGTCCATTCCTCCCTGTAGGGAATTCTAATCGAGAATCTCCTCTTCCCGGAAGGAAGTCGGGTGACATAGTCCGTTACGGTTCTGAATCTCGAGACGGCCCATCGATCCAAGACTGATGCATGTCCGTGAGGACTCCTTTTCCAGAGACCGGATTCCTGTAGTCTTAGCGCAGCTCTGATTGCGGCGCTCTCGCAGTATATGTCCAGGGGTGGGAGGTTCAGCATGAGTTCAAGAGCCGCCGTTGGTGTGGACTTCATAGATCCCGTCACCGCCCGACAGCCTGCCCTTTGAACGCGTGAGAAAACAATGTGGTAGAAAAAATAGCTTGCTAACGGGTACTTGGTTTGCAAATACACATTTACCCTTAAAAAAAAGTTGCCAATTCATTGCTTACCATTTTATGGTGAGGCCACCACCACGTTAAAAATTCCTGGAATTTGAATTCGACTTAAGTTCATCAACTATTGTAAATTGGGCAAGTTACTGTCGAGAAGTTTGTGCTTTGTGGGCTGAACTAAACTCAGAACAAATTGTGGGTGTGGGCGTAATAGTTGAAAGAGACGAAGCGAACATTGGATAAAGGAAGACTTCTAACTGGCAAATGGATTTTTGGTGCGATTGAACGTTCAAGCGGTCGAGTTTTTATTGAACCAGTTGCCGATAGGGCGGGCGCCGTGGCGCAGTAGTTAGTGTGTTGGACTCTGACGCACGATGAGCGAATACTGGCGAAACCCCCCGGGGTACTGGCAAAACCCCCCGTAGTATAACTCGCCTAGAAAAAGCTTTTCGACTCACGCCGCTCGGAATCGGCATTAAACTGTAGGTCCCTTTTACCTGTGTGAAAAATAGAATCACACACAACATGGGTGATTGAAGGGAAGCTTTTGGCTCTGGTCCTTCATGGGATGTAACGCCACCAAAAAAAAAAAAAAAAGAAAGAAGTTGCCGATCGGCCACTTTACTGGAAATAATTAAAAAAACAATTCGGTCCGGTACTTGTAACGTGTCCGATTGTTGGCGTGCATATAATTGTCTTGATGATGAAGGGTATCAGCATCTTAGTGTTAATCGCAAGATAAATTTCGTGAATCCTGATACCAATGCGCACACCCAGAACGTTGAACGCGCTTGGAGAGAAATACGGGCAAATATTCCTCGTTACGGAACGCGAAAACAGCACTATGTAGGGTATTTAAGTGAATTTTTATTTAGCCGAAACCAATGAATTCCAAGTCGACACTCACATCCTATTTGTCGACTTCAAAGTCGCATACGACAGCGTAATTAGAGAAGAGCTATACAACGCTATGTCTACCTTTGCCATACCTGCTAACCTCACCAGACTATTACCGATAGTTTTGATGTCAAAAAAGGATTTAGGCAGGGTGATGCGCTGTCGTGTGATTTCTTCAACATCATATTGGAAATGATTGTGCAAAAATCACTGGCCAATACAAGAGGCACAATCTATTTCAAATCCTCGCAACTCCTTGCATACGCCGGCGATATTGACATAATAGGTAGATCACAGCGAGATGTCAATGAGGCGTTTGCGAGTGTTCGAGTTCGAGGCGGCGAAAGTTGGTCTGGCGGTAAACGAGAGCAAAACTTAATATATGCTGTCATCAAAAAAGGACGCTCACCACCGACGTCTCGGCCAGAACGTTTGTATAGGCAGATATAAGTTCGAGGTAGTTAAGGACTTCGTCTACCTTGGCTCCGCAGTGACCTGGAACAACGACATCAGTTCCGAAATCAAACGCAGAATCACTCTTGCCAATTGCTCTTTGTTTGGGTTCAGGAGGCAATTGAGTAATAGAGCCCTCTCCCGAACGACAAAGTTGACTCATAAGACCCTTATCATCCCGGTCATGTTGTACGGAGGCCCTTGGTCGGTTCGAGAGAAAGATTTTGCACGTGATTTTCGAGCTTATAAACGCAGACGGGGGATGGAGGAAAAGATTCAACCACAAACTTTACGGGCTGTACAGCAACAAGAGTCTAGTCAGACGTTTACGGATTCAACGCCTAAGATGGCTGGGCCATGTAGAGCTAATGGACACCACTGCTCCAGCCCAGAGAGTCTTTGAATCCAATCCTGAGGGACGAAGAAGCAGAGGACGGCCCCACTTAAGATGGCGCACACAAGTGGAAGGTGCTAGTTGGAGGGGCATGTTGGTTGAGGCCCAGGTTCACCCCGAACTGTAGCGCCCATTAAGAAGAAGAAGAAGAAGACATACGGTTGAATACTGTTAGGGATTAAAAATGTAGTCATCAACTTTTTTTTTTAATTTAAAACAGTGTTGCATACTTTCAGGCGGAACCATAATCGAACTGAAACCAGCCGTATCTGTGTTTTGTATGTAAACTTTAAAAGTTAATATCTTTGAAACTAGAAAAGTCCGACCTAAAATATGTATATCAAAATTATCAGAAAAATACCTACTATTACGTATAAAAATTTCATCAAAATTGCTGAGTATAACCTTTCCCTAAATAATTACCAAAAAAAGTAATTTTCAATTTGGGATTTCGTACATTTTCTCGATGGTTCAACACTTACTATAGGTAACGACGAGTCCTGAGATGTGATGTGGTTATAAAAGTTTATTTATACAAATACGTACATGTATTCATATAAACATGTTATATGTTCATTTTATAAAAAAATTATATTTAAGATAAAGGAAAGAGAAACATGTAAGAGATTAATTGATATGATTAACATGATATACTTGTATATTATTTATATTCGAAAGTATGTAATTATTATGCGAACAAAAATGTACTATTTCTTTTACCTTGTTGTATACAACTAAAACCAAACAGAATCATCCGTACGTACCTTCATTACTTGTATAATCTAATGGCAAAGGTAAATGATTGCTCGTCTTTTTATCCAATTCATCTTGATTTTTCGATCGCAAGAATAAAACTGTCACTACGATAACCAACACAAGAACAAAAACAACTGCAACAGTTGCCCCTGCAACAATTCTCATTTGCATTGAATCATCATAGACTGCAAGAATAAAATCAAATTTTAAATAGGCATAATAGAAAACGTTAAATTAATTAACTACACCTGTAGATAATTTGTTTAAAATACTACCTGGACTAACGCTTTGGTGAGTTTGTGCGTAAACAATGTTGCTATAAGCACCATAACCATTCAAAGTTTTACAACGAACTTGAAATCCATACTCGGAATTTTCTTGTAGACCCTCAATATGAGCTTTAGTCTCTTTGGTGTTCAATGCAGTTTTATTAATTGCTTCTGGTTCCTGTTTAGGAAACCATCTTACTTCATAAAATTCAATTGGTGAGTCACTGTGAATCGGTTTATCCCAAACAAGATCAGCTTCCTTGCTTGTAATAGATACAATATGAACATTAAAAACAGTACTTAAAATGGCAGACTCTGTGGTAAACATGATTTCTGTGTATTCTGTTTTGGTTGGCGGACCATCTTCCGAATATGAATTCAGCGACGTTTTATCGAAAATTTCTCCAGCGTTTGTTGTTCCATTTTCACTATCAGTTGTTTCATTGTCTGGGCTTATTAAGTATGAGATTCCATTCATCGAATGAATCTGAATAGTGTATGTTGTTACTGGTTCTAAGTTTGTTAAAGTTAATTTCGTTTCATTAAACGTATCTGTCGACGGATTTAATACAACATTTGAAGAGCAGGATGTACATTTGACTTTAAACACTATATCACTCCGAAATTTTGAATCAATTTGTTCTTCAGCTGATCTGACTGGTGCATTCCATGATAGGATTGCACTTGTTTGATCAACAAACAATAGAGTAAGGTTTGTTGGTGGGCCTGGTGGTTTATAACAAGGCATCTGTTTGCCATCCCTTGGGTGTCTATAAAATCCATATATACAAGGGCAAAACGGAGCACCAATTTTCGAAGATTTCGAGTTCAAGGGACAGAGTGTACATTTATTAACTTCGATCGATCGAAATGTTCCGATAGGGCATTCTTGTAATTAAAAATTTTAGAACATTTTTATTGGCGTGCATATTTTACAAGAATAAATAAATCATGCTTACCATTACAAGTTTTGTTAATATAATCCGGCTCAAAACCGACTTTGCAACGACACCCGCCGGTAAGAATTGTCCATTTTCCATCTCCTTTACACAGGTATGTTGGTGGCTCATAAGGTTCAGCATTTTTTACACATGTCCCATTTTGTTTTTCAATTATTGTTATTTCCCTGCCAGTGGGAGTTTCATTAAAATGAGCAAAATTTTCGGTAACGCTTGGACAGGTTATATAATAAACTTTCACTGCTAATACACTTATACAGGCGCCTTGATCACGGAATGCAAAATATACACCCTTTTTCGTAACGGCAATACTTTTCACTTCGGTATTTATATCGACATCAGAGTTTTGATTGAATCGACCCTCTCCAGCAGCTATACGTGCTATAAGTGATTTTTTTCCTTTTTTATTTTTCTTTGATAAATAAAAGTAATTGAAAGCAAATAAAAAAAGAAAAATACAATTTACCTATAAGTTTGTAACTTTCTGGTTGCCATGGGGGAGGCTCCCTCGTCACTGCATCAAATTCATAAAAGAGCAAACTAAATGTTTCTTTACAAGACAATGCGTTTCCTTATGGACAAAATCTCACAGTTTTTTTAACATTAATCTATAAAATACAATTAAAAAAAAACAACTTACCGGGAAATAATGAGCAATCTCGTATTGTAAATTGAATTTCTATATATAAACGATTGGCAGGGCCCCGATCAATGAATGGCGACCAAAGCCAATTGTTAACGTTATGGTAAGCAACATCACAGACAACATAACTCCTCCAATTAATGCCTTTGACAAAATCCGTAAATGATTCTTCGACCCACTTGAAAGGGAATAAAGAATTGATCATAATGTGACCTTTTTGCTTTTAGATTAAACTTACTCCCGGAGTTTGTGCTTGAGGACCATATGGATATCTAGTCCATTCCAAAGTAGCCTCTCTTGTAGTATCCAATAAAATGACTAAGAAATACACTTAAATTATTTACTAATTTTAATTCGATCTCTTACTAATGATATATGATTTATTCAGCGGCGAGCAAAGCCGGGGGGATACAATGGGGATTCATTTACTATTTTTATTATGAAAAAATGAGATACTCGTATCAACGAACTAAATTGTATTAGTACAACGCCTGCAACGGAAAAAAATGCAGCATAACCCCTCTGTATTCTCTAAGCCTTGGAAAGGCTGATAGACTTACACATATGTCACAGCTTGGATCCCTCCCTAATTTCTAAGGCACAACACGCCTACTGTAAGGGTAGATAGGTCGAAACAGCCTTGCACACACTAGTGAGGAAAATCGAAAGATCAATCCATCTCAAAGAATATACTCTAACAGCCTTCCTAGCAAGAAAGAGGGCGCCTTTAACAACGTCACACCGAAAGAAATAATAGAAGGGCTAGAAAAGCTAAAGGTGGAGAGGACTCTGATAGAGCTGATCAGCGAGTTGTTATAAACGCGCAAGATTCACTCTAAGTGGGGAAGCCTAGTAACTACCAGAGTGGTTACCAAGGGAACCCCGCAAGGAGGGGTCCTCTCACCCCTTCTCTGGAATGTAGTTGTAAACGAACTACTAATCAAACTGGAGAAAGAAGGCCTGGACGTTATTGCCTACACTGATGACGTTGCCATTTCAATCTCAGGTAAATACCTATCCGTACGCAATCGGCATTCTCAATTCTGTGCAAATGGGCACATAGCAACGGGCTCAGGATAAGTCTCCAGAAAACGGAGCTCGTAAAATCCCGGAACATTGCCATATCACTTTGCTTGATACCAGGTTAACCTATTCCTCGAGTCCCAATAACTTGGCCTTATACTAGATAGGAAATTAACTTGGAAGATTAACACAACTGAAAGAGCAAAAAAAGCAACAATAGCCCTCTGCACATGCAAGAAAGCCCTAGAAAAAAAAAATGGGAATTCAACCCCAAGATCACCCTATGGCTTTACATCACGGTCGTTAGACCCATACTAATGTATGGAGTGATAGTCTGGTGGACTGCACTGAACAAGACAACATACCACAAACAACTCGAGAAGGTACAAAGGATGGCAGGTATGTGCATTACCGGGGCCCTCAGGTCCACACCAACGGCTGCGCTTAACATGATACTCGACCTTACACCACTCGATATTTTCGGCAAGCAAATTGCCACACACACGGCCATAAGACTAAAAGCCAACTCGAAATGGACGAGCTATGTCACTGGCCACTCCTCCATCCTGCAGAACAGGATAACCATTGAAAAAAACTTGGACCACACAGAACCCACCACAGTCTTGGAAAAAACCTTTACGACAATATATCCGGACAGACAAAACTGGACTCGCCAAATTCAACCCCGCGGAAACTGCGTGGATTTTTACACTGACGGGTCTAAAACCAAAAACGGGGTGGGCAGTGGAGTATTCTGCAAACAACTTAAACTGCATAAAGCTCTAAAATTACCAGATCACTGCAGCATTTTCCCGGCGGAACTGTTGGCAATAAAAGAGGCCTTGTCTTGGCTGAAGTGGAACGTGATATCTACCACGGTAATCCGCATTCTCACGGATAGTCAAGCAGCCTTAAAGTCGTTGGAGTCCTTTGTGTACACATCAAAAACTAGTCTCGACTGTCGCCTATCTCTTAACGAGTTGGCCGAACCGTTCAACATACAGCTTATCTGGGTACCGGGATACAGCGACATTACAGGTAATGAAAAAGCCGACACACTCGCCAAACAAGGAACGACGCCACAATCAATCGTGGCTTGTGAGGGAATACCCCTTAAAACCATTAAATATAATCTGACTAATCTCGCCAGGGCCGAGACGAACCTGAGATGGACCCAGGGACATACCTGCCTCATCACCAGGCAAATCTGGCCTCTGCTTGACACGTCAACGGACAAGGAGTATAATCTCCCTAAAAAGAACTGACATCTACAAAGTCATCGGTGTCATCACAGGACACTGCCTCATTGGCAGTCACGCACAAAAACTAGGAATAGTTCCGAATGATTTGTGCAGAAGCTGTCAAGACGAGGAGGAGGTCGAATCCATTCACCACCTTCTCTGCGCTGTCCAGCATTCTTCAGAATCAGGAAACGATACCTAGGCTCTTACTTCCTTAACGATCTGACAGATGTTCAGAAAGTAGGGATATCTGATCTTCTTAAGAAGCCCAAAATGGTTCCACGAATAGGGGGGTAAAACCCCCTCGTAGTTGCACAACGGGCCTCCCTGACCTATGTGTATTCTTCTCAATTTTGGGAGGGCTACGATCCTACCTACCTTCAGTTTTGCAAGTTTTAATTTGTGCTATTTCTTAATATTAACCTTTATTTTTAGACATTCCGATCTCACCATACTGTCGGTAGCAACCGCATTTTGCTAGTAATATTGACCCACTGTTAATTATGAATGAGCAAGATGCCTCGGATACACGGACGGATACTCGACGACGACAACGTACGAACAAGGAACACGATTTGCGAGTATGCTCCGGGGATGTCAGAACCCTGTACACTTCCCGAGCTGCTCATAAGCTAGAAAGAATCCTCACGCAGTACAAGACGGATATTAGTGCGGTCCAGGAAATACGCTGGAAAAAAAATTACGACATTTATTACACACGATAGCGGATTTGTCGTGGGAAAGCGGTTAAGGTCGAAGGTCATCGACTTTAAACCTACAACTGATCGCCTGGCTGTGATCCGCATCAGAGGCAGATTTTATAACATCAGCCTTATATGTGCACACGCCCCTACCGAAGAGGCTGAAGACCCTATCAAGGAGGACTTGATACTACGGAGCTTGCCCGGAGTATGATCATAAAATCGTGCTCGGGGACTTCTTGGTATAATCGCAGGCTCCGTTCTCTAAGAAACAAACTGTGGGCTATCTTCCTTCGTACTCAGTCCCCCTATGACTTTTCCAAATATTTTGGTACTTATCTACAATTTACCGAGCTTCATAACTCTTCGTAGAGAGAGTGATCAAAACACAAGCCAATCTTATCAACAATCCTAAGTCCTTCTTTCAATTTGTCAAGTACAAAAGGAATTCAATGGCGAAACCTCGAATGATCCAATTGGACCAATTGTGAAAATAAATGGTATTATGAATCAACATCAATATAAGCTAATCCTGGAGAACCAAATGGAGCCATATACCGACGACTCTATGCCTGTATCACGGATTTTTATGCATAACAATTATCCAAAGCATACTTCGCGGATAGTGAAGAATTGGCTTTCGGCGCGACAAATTTTCCTGCTTGATTGGCCGGCCCAAAATCCCGATCTGAATCCTATCGAGAATCTTTAGACTGATTTTGAATCCCTTGTTAAAGACTCCAGCTAAAAAATTTAGAAGAATTTCGGCAAACCATAAAGGCTGCTTGGGAAGCTATACCTGCCCAGAAATGTAAGCGCTTAGTAGAGAGTTTGCAAAAACGTTGTCAATAGTCTGTCCGTCCGTCTGTCACCAGGCTGTATCTCATGAACCGTGATAGTTAGAGAGTTGAAATTTTCACAGATGATGTATTTCTGTTGCCGCTACCACGACAAATACAAAATGAATATTTAAGGGGGGCTCCCATACAACAGACACGATTTTCATCAAAAAAAAAGTCCCCTTAGTCGACAATATCCCACAACCAGTAGCAAACTTCCCAGTTTTGATCTCTTTTGTGTCTTTGATGAATTAATCCTAGCTGCAAACCTTTTCCCTATATTTCCCATTATTGTTATTCACCTTTTCACATCGTTGCTGTCAAGTAAGATAATTGATTTGAATTCAATGGACTCTTTGATGAAGATTTTTGATTATCAAAGTAATATGCCGATAACCTGCCTGCAACCAAGATCTGTCATCATCATATAAAAAATGTGATTTAATGTGATGACTGATGAGGTAACATACATAGTCTCTTTCATATTTATAAATATATACAGATGGTACGGAACCCTTCGTGCGCGAGTCCGACTCGCACTTGACCGGTTTTTTTGATTTTTTTATATCAAAACTATGAATAGTATGGTAATATAAGTTACACGATAATAAGGCTTTTAAAGTACCTTATTAGTTGTTATTAAAAAATGAAGATTGAAAGAAAAAGTTTCATATTTGTTTAACGTTTTTGCATACCATACACAGAGGAGCGTAGACTTATGGCACCTAGTGCATCTATGTACATATCTTCGTTGCGCAGTTCGACTAAGATCCCTTCACTCTACTCGATTTAATATTGTTTTGAACATTATTGCAACCTGTAGCACGTCATTTTAAATAACGTTTTGTGTTAATTAACTTACCTTGATCCGCTGTAGCCCAGTGTGGTGTTAATATAAAACAAACTCCCAAAATAAGTATCCGTAACCGAACGGTGCATTCCATTGTTTTTAGACTATCATGGAACTTTGGATTTACTTTTTTCTTATTGATCGTTTTCATATTATGAGTACATTTGTTGTCCCACGTACAGCATTTTAATATACACGTATGTTTTTCTCAATAAATAAAACGAATAGTAGTAAACCCGCATTTAAAACCAAAAAACTGTTTTCTCCAATTTCGACGTAAAATCTATTTATATATATATATATATATATTATTATGTATATCCTGCTTATGTAGAAAAACATATACCTAACTAAATCCAATTACAATGAAGTATGCTTCGCTAGTTAGTTAAGTATTCCCGAAAGACTGAAAAATCTGACATTAAAAAAACACAAATATTAGACTAACAGAGGTAGTTTATGTTAAAGTAGTTTATGTTAAATGCAAAATCAATTTAAGTAAATGTTTTGTCATATCTATTGGAGTACATATTTGTATGGCATTCACGAAACCATGTCTTCAACTTCCATACATCAATGTGAAACAAAGATTATCAAACAAATTTTCTTGAGTCAAGCATTGAAAACCAATGTTTGTTTCGAACTTTTCTTATGTGTAACCTGGTCTTTAAACGTCCTGTAGAAAAGTGTATATCCATTATGTTTAACTCAAACCATGATTAAGGGTATATTTATTTACGGGGGAAAGAGAGAGAGAGAGAGAGAGGAAAATAAGAGGTGACTAGAGCGAAAAATGAAAGCAATAGATAAAGAGAGACAGATATATGGGCAAGCACTAATCCATTGTAAATTTGGATGCATTAATCCTTTTTGGCGATGCTCAATACTCAATACTCAATAAACTAATTCATTAATTGAACAATTGAACATTTTAAAACGACTCATTCTTCTACATATTATGCAAGAACTCTAAAGAAAATGATTTACTGGTAGAAAACCACGTAATTAGCAAACATGTATGTATATAAATGACATGTTGGTTCATGCCCCTAACCTGTCATACTGTCATACTAAAGATGCATGTACATGTGTATGTATATAAACTTTTGATTTGTTCAATTTTTCCGTAATGCATCGAGCTACACCACCTTTTTTTCTTTTTTAAATCAATTTTTGGTAGCTTTCCAATAATCAGATACCGATTTCTATTTACCGAACTCAACTATGACATTTTGATGTATACATTTTAATTCTTTTGATTTACCACAGCCACATGCACAATAAGGCATTTTCTTTTACTTTTCTAATAATTTAATTAATTTGTGTATTTAGTGCACAGAATACAATTATTTCCGAACTAAGCTTGTTTTATTTAAGTCAGTTTAATTTTTACACACATTTTATGAATACTCATGTTGGGGTTAACAAAAAAAAACATACAAACACCAAAGAAACAAAGAGTCTATAGAGAACCATCACGACATTGTTTTAGCAAATTCGTTAGATTTGTCTTTAGCTCGTCCTGCATCCCCGTCGTTTCATAACCTCAAGAGCATACACAAATGAACAAGATGGAAAATGTTCGTACGTCTGCCCTGTGATCCCCGCAGGTGTTGGTTTTTTTTTTGTTTTTATTACACCGATACTATGCGTGTTATTCTCCGTTTAAAAACGACACTTTTGACTAACACAATGATAGTCTCAAGACGTCGGTGTGTAGAGTGAAGACGTCAGAACCAGGTCGGAACTAGGGAAAATGACATAGTCAAGACGCCGTCAAGCCGAAACGCGTTTGTAGGGGTTAGCTGGCAAAATGCCTGTCAAAGCCATCAGATTGCCATCTCTATGTATTTATCTATGCTCAAGAGAAGACGTGGGATATATACACAGTCAGAGCCTTACTTTAAGGCTGAAAAGAGATAATATCATGTGCATCACTTGTAATTAGGCACAGTATTGCCATTCGCATTTAATAAATTCTCGCCCAAATACAAAATATGCCGCATATGACGCATCTTTTTGACGTGCAACTCAAAACAGTTGTTCTCAGTTTTGCTCAACATAAATGTTGGGGAAATATACTAACTAAAGTTTCTTGAAAATCAAAATCAAACGTTTTCTTTTACTGTTTTCTTTTATTTTCCCCTGAATTTATCAAATTTCATCGAAGAGAGGCTTTCTTAAGGGAGGTATACACCTTCGATCAAAAGTGACGTTCTAGTTGAGTGTCACTCAAAACTGATAGTGTGTACACGCGAATGATGGTTTGACGATCAAAAGTCGCGAGTTGCAAAAATGTTCGTGGCTGCATGACGATCAGCGGCCATGTTGATTTTGATCGACAGTGTGTATATGATGAATTGTGTCATTCAAGCGTTGGACATGGATGAGAGCAGACAATTTCTCGTGGAATTTATAAATATTTACGAGTCTCGCCGTTGCCTCTGGGAGGTAATGTGTCCAGAATATATACGTTGGGACAAAAAAGACGAAGGTTACCAGGAATTAGTGAATTTAATGTTAAAATACAAATTCGCTGTCCATGGTGACAGCGCGAAATTATGTACCTAAATGATGTGTTGCGTGTCAATCAAGATTTACAGTGTATACGAGAGGCGCTTCAGTCAAAACTGTCGCCGCTTTTGATCGAAAGTTTGTACCGCACTTTACTAAAGAAAATAAATTACTTAAGTTCGTTCAATTCGAAGTTTTTGTGACAATTGAAGTCTGTCAAGCATGTAGTATGGTTCAAATTAGAGATCCATCGTCGCCGATTCGAACGCTGAGCACTATTGTTCCGTTAAGTGTGGTACACACCATCGATCAAAATAGATGTTTTAGTTGAGTGTCACTCAAAACTGATAGTGTGTACATGTGAATGATGGTTTGTCGATCAAAAGTGATGCCTGAGTCACAATGCTACTACATGGCGATGCGACAGCAAAACTACAAACGCTGCCACTTGCTGTCGTTGTAAAGTCGTTCAGTCAATACACAATGAAGCGAGTTTTATCGGCGTTTTTTTTTTTTTTTTGACATCGAGGTTACTTCTGTGAGTGAAGTTGGAGGTGAATTCTTAAGAGTGAAGTTGGCATTAGTAAATATCTTGAAGAATGAAATTAGTTCATAAATGGATAAAAACAATTTGGAAAAAACGTTATTGCGAACATGTTTGTCTGCTTAAGCCTATAAAAAGTTAAAAGCAAAAAAAAAAAAAAAACAAAAAAAGTCAGAAGAAGGTGGTGGGTATAGCGCGGTTTACATCGAATGTAACAATTGACAACCAAATAATGTATAGCGTTCATACCATAGTGCGTGTTCACATTGGTGGAAGCGCACCAAATTGCCTGAAAGAGAGGGAACGATTTTTAATAAGAGGAAACGAAAAGGGTTGCTTGCACCGAAAATCCATCTTCAAACTGGATTTTCGGGTGAAGCAAATCGTTCCATTCTAAATTCATTCCATTTTTGACAGTTTTTCTTCATTTATTCGTGACTGTTGGACATAAACAAGTTGATTCGGTTTGTGAAGATGACTTCTTTCGCTGGTAATAGAATGAAAATGACCCGATTCGTGCGTTCCACTTGTCGAAAATTCAAGTGTGATTCCGCCAATGTGAACACTATTTGCCTTCTTGCGCTTGTCCTTCCCGCGACAATGTGATCACGCTCATACAATTTGCTTGACCGACTTCACTTGCGATAGAAATTTCGAAATGGCGGCGCATGCTCTGATTACTAGGATGATTATTGATGAAATACTCGAAAATGAAGAAAAAAAAGCGAATGTGGATTAAACCATGGGTCGGAAAACGTAATAATTTCTCCTCGGTAACTGTGAAGAGAATTTCACGAAAATTTGCCAGAGGATTTTCGTAATTATTTGGGAATTGATAGATATGTATGATGAACGAATGGTTGGAAAAATCAAACCAAAATTATTTTTCTTTGTTTGAAGTCATATCGTTCATTCCGCTCAAAGTTGGTGTTGATTCTCTGAACGCACAAGCAAAAGTGAAAAAATGGTCTGAAGTTGTACGACAACTGTTCACACACCTTACGACAAGTCGATCAAGCAAGTCTAAAAGTTAAAATATTTGAACTTCCAAACGATAAATTTGATGACATGTTGTACGACCGTTCACACTCACGATTTGGCCTATCAAGCAAGGTCATCAAGCAAATCGTACAGACAAATCGTATGGTGTGAACCCCGCATATAGTAACGGCAGGGTAAAGAATGAGATACCAATCTTTCGTACGTCTGCCCGTTGTTCCCGGCTAGTGTTGTTTTTTTTTTTTTTTTTTTTTTTTATTACACCGATACTATGCGTGTTATTCTCCGTTTAAAAACGACGCTTTTGACTAACACAATGATAGTCTCAAGACGTCGATGTGTAGAGTCAAGCCGTCGGTAACAGGTCGGAACAAGGCAGAATGACAAAGTCAAGACGCCGTCAAATCGCAACGCGTTTGTAGGGGCTAGTTGTCAAAATGCCTGTCAAAGCCAAAACATTGGTATCTCATTCTTTATCCCTGGTATCGGTGTGTATTATAAAAGCAACAAACACCCCTACGGTGATGACAGGGCATACGTACGAAGGTTTTCCAGCTCTTTATTTATCTCTGGTTTCGATTAACTATTATAAGTTTTGGATCGTTTAAAATGGTAAACATGAAAGGCGAAGATAAGAATTTTGTTAATCATTTTTAAGAATTTCCTATTACAAAAAAAAAAAAAAAAAAATTAGTTGGTTCTGGTCCTCGGAGATTTGCACATACCTCATCGATGCAGTAGCCTTCCAGCTAAATTCAAGAAATTGCTGGTACCTGGAAGGATACATCACATTCTTTGCACAGGAAATTTATGCACAAAAGAATCTCTTGATTATTTGAAGACGCTGGCAAACGATGTTCACATTGTGCGTGGGGATTTTGACGAGGTATATAAGAAAAATGTGATTATTCAATATGTGCAGGTTGGCAGAAATGATTGATAATTATTTACACGAATTCCAAGTATTTGATTGTAATCCAAACGACTTGGGTAATAAGACAATTTTATTTCAATTTCCAATGCAAATTAAGCAACTAAAGTGTATGAAACAAAACCAAAAGCAGCGTTTGAAACTATGTTTCATATTCGGTTTTCGCCTGAATGCATAAGCAATACGATCTATGTTTGTAGAATGTATTACTTCATTTAAATGTAGGAAATTCGTTGTAATTTGTTGACACATGAACAGTTCTTTATTTATTTGTCAATGTCTAGAAATTTCGGCCACCATATAGCTTTTTACATTTATACCTTTTTCTTTTCGTTTGTTATGTCCAAGTGCCCCTTATAGGGCCAGCGCACACGGCAGTTATTCACAAGGAGGAAAGCTGCTTTTCTACTCTACTCTAAGCGCACACGGGTTTTTTTTTTTTTTTTTTTACATATAGGACTAGTGCTATCAATAGCAATACGGCACTGCGACCTTTGCAGATCTATTGTGCCTGCTAGCCGATTTAGCCGAGTAGCCTCTCTATTTCTATAATGAAGTTGAGAATGCTTCTCGTAGGAGCCAGGGTGATCCCCTCAGGAATCATAACTTCACTGAGAAGGATACGCTTCCTAAGATGGCAGAGAGCAGCACACTCACACATTATGTGTTCTGCCGTCTCTTCGTCCTCAAGACAGAGCCGACACTCAGTTTCAGACGAGAGGCTAATTTTGTTTAAATGATATCTCAGACCGATTGACGGAGTCCCCGAACGCTGTTCCAAAAGGACGGGTGTTGTAATTTTTCCCACATGTCTAGGAAGTAATTTATCTTAGACGTGGGAATGCCGCAGAATGGTTCCGGACCTATATATTTGTCACTGGAACCCTTCCTGGCAAGTTGGTCGGCAATTTCATTGCCCTTGATACCTTTATGGCCTGGCAGCCACCAAAGTTTAACATTGTTTCTTTTGGCGAGGTCTTGTAGGGCGTCATGGCATTCCTTGACGGTTTTTGAGTTCGAGCTGTACGAACCCAGCGCTTTAAGCGCTGCTTGGCTATCAGAGAGTATGTTGATGGTTACTCCTCTGATGCATGTTAGGATGGCATGCAGCTCTGCTTGGAAGATGCTGGGACTTATTCCCAGTGCCTTCGAGATTTTGCGTTTTGGTCCAAAGATGCCGGCGCCAACGCCGGAAGCCATCTTGGAGCCATCCGTGTACCACCTAAGGCCTTTGACATTTAGCAGGGGATCACTGTTTTCCCATGCTGAGCGGTTTGGGTTCAGTATCTCAAATCTCTTGTCAAAGGTGAAGGTGTGTGGCAGTGCGTCCGAGACTGTGGCCTACGGGTCTACATGGCGTATTTGTTCCCGAGCAGAGGATTCTGATTGCACTGCGCACACGGGATGAATAAACCTGGCAGAAAAAAATTGTATATGTGAACCAAGTTTCGTTGTGGTAGTGTTTCCGTCCTCCTGACATTTCATTGTATGTATGTTGGCGTTACAGTCCATGAAGGACCTAAGCCGAGCTTCTCTCAATCACCCATGTTGTGTATGATTTCATTTTCCCATAGGTGAAAGGGACCTACAGTTTTTATTGCCGGTTCCGAACGGCGAATTTCGAGAAGCTTTTCATGACAATTTTACTACAGGGGGTTTTGTCAGAACCCCGAACATGGCTGTGTCGGGATTCGATCCCATGTCATCGGTGTCAGAGGCCAACACACTACCCACTGCGCCACGGTACTCTCATGACATTTCATTTGAGAGAGATATTAGGTGCGACCACGCACTACAATGACCCCTTGTTCTATGTTCACTGCTTGAAAGTCGAATTGCGATTGAGCCGCAACACCAGACAAAAAATAAATGTGGGGACTCGAAAAAAAAAAAAAAAAAAAATGGTGCATGGGTTAGTTTTCTACCCTATTCTACCACTCGATCCGCGGTAGAAGATTTTACTTCATTTCATACTGCACACTTCAGCTCCTTTTTCCCTAAAACTAGTGTCTGCCGGTAGAAATACTTCCGTGTGCTCTGGCCAATAGAGCTTCGCCAGTATGATCTCTTAAGGCTTCAAGAATGTACGTCATTTGAAGTTCATAAGCTTATAATGTCGCTCAGCTTTATTTTTAATCTTAGTAATAAGCAAGGTATTTTTTCTGAATCACTGAAGACAACTATAGTGGTGCCACTTCATAAGAAAGGCGATACTCTGACGGTCAACAACTATCTTCCTATTTCGCTAATATTTGTTTTTTCTAAAACACTCGAAAGAGGTTTTAAATCCAGAATTCTTTTGTTTTTTAGTAGGACAACGTTTTTTTAATAACTGTCAATTTGGCTTCAGAAGTGGTAGGTCCACAGAAAGTGCCTTACATAAATTCACCGGGGAAATACATATATGATAGCTTAAATCTATCCCAAACGTGTGCAGCCCTATTTGTATATATTACTAAGGCATTTGATACTGTGGATCATTCTCCGTTATTAGATAAGTTATATCATGCAGGCATTAGAGGGCTTGTACTTGACTGGTTTGCCGAAAACAGATGGTTAAAATTAAAGATTCCATAAGCTCACTAAAATACATAAAAATGGGGGTTTCGCAGGGATCGGTTTTAGGATCTATTCTGTTTTTAATTTATGTTAACCCTCTCATCCAGCCTTTTAAAGGCAACATAACAGCATTTGCTGATGACACCGCTATCTCATACTCCAATAATAACAATTTTAATATATTTCTGGATGTAAACCACGATATTGAATTATTTGGATTATGGTTTATTCATCATAAACTGGTAGTTAGTACTAAAACTAAGTTTATGTTTTTCAACATCAGGAGTAAGCAGTATCAGGACTTTTCCTTAATGTACCATTCTCTGACTTGTTCACGTTTTAGTTTAGTCTGCTGCCCCAACAACTTAGTCACCTTTAGTAGTAAGTCCAGTTGTTGTGAATCCTGTTTCGAAATTGAGTGTGTTGAGCACTTTAAATATTTGGGCATCATTTTAGACCATAAGCTCAGTTGGAAGGATCATATTTGAAACAATACATGAATAGAGTAGTAAAACAACTATATCATCTGAGTCTATACTGTAACACAACTATCTTGAAACTAGTTTACAATGGCTTATTAAAATCTTACAGTACAGTATGGATTATCTTTTTGGGGAGGGGCATATTACACTCAGATCAAACCTTTAATAAATAAACAAAAACATGCAGTTAGAATCATCTGAAGAGTAAGTCGTACAACTCATAGTTTCGATCTTTTCAGAAATCTTGAATTTCTTCCATTGAGGCACTTATACTGCTTTAAAGTTCTAAAAATATTTTTTGAGAAATCTGGATACTACGCGGTTAGACTACATACATGATAACTACAACTTGCGTATCAACACCAGAAACTTTGTACAGTGCCAGCAGTCCACAAATCGCACTTTTCTAGGTTTTATTTTGTTATTGCACCTCGACTCTTCAACTTGCTTCCTGAAAACATCAGATGTGAAAGAGTGAAAACAGTTTTCTTAGTTGCAATCATAAAATGGCTTTTCTCTTTTAATCACACGGCTATTGAACGAACGTTTGCACCGTTACTTTAACTGTAAATATGTTTGGATATTCTGCTTTTCATTTTGTACCTACACCGTCCTCGAAATTATACCATATTGTTTCCCCATCAACATTGTATTGTATTTTATGTAATTCTATATTTGAATTGATAGTACATTTGCCTCTTGTCTGCCTGACAACTGAATCTACTTATAATTGTTTCATTGTTCAATTCTTTAATCATTTATTGTCCCAGTTTCAAGTTTGCGATGAAATAAAGTTATAAAATTAGTTAACATATACAACAAGGGTTCCATACCAATGCGTGCTTTTGGGATCGATGAGTCTCTTTTTCAATGGATTAGGAGCTACCTTTCGAATCGTTCAATTCAAGTTGTTTTGGACGTATTCAAGTCTGATACTCACTTTGTAAATGTCGGTGTTCCTCCTCGGGCTCCGTTTTGTCTCCGACACTCTTTCTTATTTTTATAAATGATCTCTTGTCGGTTACTTATAATCCAATTCGCTCCTTCGCTGACGACAGTACCCTCAGCTTCTCATATTCGTTCACCAGTTTACGACCCTGCACTTCGGCTGTAGATGATGAGCGGCAGCGTATGTTAAGCTCATTAAATTCCGATATCGACCGCATCATCCAATGGGGTAAAAACAATAGAGTGGAATTTAATGCATCCAAAACACAATGCTGTCTCTTGTCGTTAAAGCGTTTAAATAACCCGCAACCATTATCCATGAATGGCACTTGCATCTCAGAAACTGAAAAGCTTTCCATCCTGGGTATGAGTGTTGCTCACAATCTTAATTGGAGCGACCATATATTCAGTGTCGCCAAGAATGCTGCGAAATGCCTAGGATTCTTATATAGATGCAAGAAATATTTCTCACCCTTAGACCTGGCTACAATTTATAAGGCGTTCATTCGTCCCAAATTAGAGTTTAACGCTCATGTCTGGTCCGGTGCTTCCAAGACCTCACTGCACCTACTAGGCAGAATACAAAAACGAGCCATAAAACTGATAGGTGACTCCAGCATTACCAAAACATTAGACTCGTTGGAACACCGCAGGAATGTTACCTGCCTCTCCCTGTTTTATCGTTACTACCACCAAAAATGCTCCGATGAAATAGCCAGTTGCATTCCGCCCCTTCAACATTTCTCCCGCAATACACGTCTCTCTAGGAATGCTCACCAATATACCCTGAAGCCCGCTTTCGGACGTACTGTCAAATATAGAGAATCTTTCACTAACCGAGCCACACGAATCTGGAACTCTGTGCCGGATTCGGTTTTCCCCCCTCAATGCAACATGCAAACATTTAAGATCAATGTCCATCGGCATCTCCTCTATTCCTCTTCCTTTCTATCTTCTGCCCGCACTGTGTTGCCAACATAATAAGGTTATTAGACCTTGAGTGCGCGCAAATTATTTTAAAAAAAATAAAAATAATAAATCTGTATGACTATGTATGTTACCTCATCAGTCATCACATTAAATCACATTTTTTATATGATGATGACAGATCCTGGTTGCAGGCAGGTTATAGGCATATTACTTTGATAATCAAAAATCTCCATGATGAGATAGTTGATCATCAAGGTGTCCATTGAATTCAAATCAATTATCTTACTTGACAGCAACGATGTGAAAAGGTGAATAACAATAATGGGAAATATAGGGAAAAGGTTTGCAGCTAGGATTAATTCATCAAAGGCACAAAAGAGATCAAAACTGGGAAGTTTGCTACTGGTTGTGGGATATTGTCGACTAACCTTAGTTCAGTATGGAGACCAAGGGGATTTTTTGGATGAAAATCATGTCTGTCGTATGGGAGCCCCCCTTAAATATTCATTTTGTCGTGGTAGCGGCAAAAGAAATACATCATCTGTGAACATTTCAACTGTCTAACTATCACGGTTTATGAGATACAGCCTGGTGACAGACGGACGGACGGACGGACAGCCAAGTCTTAGTAATAGGGTTCCGTTTTACCTTTGGGTACGGAACCCTAAAAAACTACTTCTGAAGAGCGGAAGATAATTTTAAATCTTTTTAAAGTGGTGAATCAGGAAAAAAAATTAGTGACATGGTGAAAAAGGGTTACACAACTACATATTACTAAGATGAACAAGAGGAGGAGACTGGATTTTACAAAAGAATTCTCGGACAAACCAAAATCGTTTTGGGAGAAAGTTTTTTTCTCCGATGAGAGTAAATTTTGTGTTTACCGATCGGATGGACGAGTTTTGACTTGGAGGAAAGCAGGCACCGAATTAGATAAAAAAAAAAGTGGTGGTGGAGTCATGGTATGGGGATGTTAACGACGCTAAAAAACCTCGGCAGAAATACGATTATTTCACCGGGGCCCAAAAGCGACGAATCCCCGCTCTAATCCGGGACGGGATGGAGCCCGAAGAGGCGAGGCAAAAAGAAAGAGCAAGACACGCTCTCGTGCTTGCGGAAAGGGAAGCTCACAAAAACACCGATGCATCAAATCCCAAACGCAGCCGATCCAACGACAACTCCATTGTGGAGAATATCCGCAAGAAGAGTCGACCACACACAGAAGCACCTAGCAGCTCATGTGTTGGTAATAGAAATGATCGCCTTGGGCGCGCTTGCGAAGATAAAAGGCGGCATATCCCATGTAAGGCAGCTTCTGGTGTAGGGACGCTTGTATTCATCGACGAAATCATGAAAAAAAGAAGAAAACCTTAAGATCTTGAAGGAACATTTAAAGGTCAGTGATAATGATTTACATCTGAACAACGATTTTTACTTTCAGCAAGATAACGACCCAAGGCACACTGCTGAAGTGGTTCGATTGTGGATATTATATAAAACTCCTCATACCTTGAAAATACCACCCCAATCACCAGATCTCAATCCTATAGAGCATCTATGGGATATGTTGGATAAACGGGTGCAACAGCACAACATAACGTCTAAACAGCCACTTATAGACTTGCTTCATGAATAATGGACAAAAATATCCCACAACCAGTAGCAAACTTCCCAGTTTTGATTTCTTTTGTGTCTTTGATGAAATATTCACCTTGGCACATCGTTGCTGTCAAGTAAGATAATTGATTTGAATTCAATGGACACCTTGATGATCAACTATCTCATCATGGAGATTTTTGATTATCAAAGTAATATGCCTATAACCTGCCTGCAACCAAGATCTGTCATCATCATATAAAAAATGTGATTTAATGTGATGACTGACGAGGTAACATACATAATCTCTTTCATATTTATAAATATATACAGATGGTACGGAACCCTTCGTGCGCGAGTCCGACTCGCACTTGGCCGGTTTTTTATTGTTAGTAACATCACATTACGAATACTTTTGTCCATCAGAACAGGTGAATATGCACATCCATTTCGTCCTTCATTTCATCTGAAATCGAATTATTTCTATTCGGCGTCATCATCCTCATACATTATACTCGTTTTATTTGGATAATTAAATAGCACTTTAAAGTTCAGCCTACTTTTGTGTTTATAAACAAAGACATTCCCATCAAAAAAACAAGGATTCAAAAAAGGTATTCATTTCAGTATTTTTTTGTAGGTAGATATGTAGGTGCCTACTTGGAACGTAATTAAACAAAATACCTTTGTATGTACCAAGTTATATTATTATTTACAATATAAATACATTTACACTATAAATGCTTATATTTAACAGCACTAGCTACCAAGGCTAGGGCGCCGTGGCGCAGTGGTTAGTGTGTTGGACCCTGGCGCACGATGAGCGAGTTCGGATCCCGATAACACCAACGCCATCGAATGTTTATTTCGCGGCGTCCCTCCTCGGCGGGGTACTGGCAAAACCCCCCGTAGTATAACTTGCCTGGAAAATGCTTCTCGACTCACGCCGTTCGGAATCGGCATTAAACTGTAGGTCCCTTTCACCTGTGTGAAAAACAAATCACACACAACATAGGTGATTGAGAGAAGCTTGGCTCTGGTCCATCATGGGCTGTAACGCCACCAAAGAAGAAGAAGCTACCAAGGCTTTCGGCTGGTAATCAACATTTGATTTGATTTTAATTTTATTCATTCATTTTTACACATTTTAAAATTAGATTTGAACATAAATAGATTTTAGGCAGATATGAGAGTGATAAAAGCAAATTAATAATAGTAATCATTCTTAACTTATCGTTAGTGTTGAATGATACTTTACTTACTTACTTTGATGGCGCTACAGTTCGGGGTGAACCAGGGCCTCAACCAACAAGCCTCTCCAGCCGGCCCGATCTTCGGCGAGCGGCTTCCAGTGCCGCACGCCCAGTTGGTTGAGGTCCCCTTCCACCTGTGCGCGCCACCTTAAATGCGGTCGTCCTCTGCTGCGTCGTCCCTCGGGGTTGGAGTCGAAGACTCTTCGGGCCGGAGCGTTGACGTCCATTCGCTCTACATGGCCTAGCCATCTTAGACGTTGGATCCGGAGACGTCTAACCAGGCCGATGTTGCTGTACAGCCCGTACAGTTCTTGGTTGAATCTCCTTCTCCATTCTCCGTTTACACAAACGGGAACAAAGATTGCACGCAGAATTTTCCTCTCGAAACGTCCAAGAGCCTCTTCATCCGCTTTTGATAACGTCCAAGCCTCAGTGCCGTAGAGGAGGACCGGGATGATTAAGGTTTTGTAGAGGGAAACCTTAGTTTTTCGAGAGAGGGCTCTACTACTCAATTGCCTCTTGAGCCCGAAGAAGCAGCGATTGGCAAGAGTTAATCTGCGTTTTATCTCAGCGCTGGTGTCGTTGCTGCTTGTCACTACCGAGCCAAGGTAGACGAAGTCCTTGACTACTTCAAAAATATAGCTGCCGAAGGTGACGTTCTGACCAAGACATTGGTGTTGTGCGTCTTTCTTGGATGACAGCATATATTTGGTCTTGTCCCCATTTACCCTTAGATCCACTTTCGCCGCTTCTGCTTCAATGCTTGTGAACGCCTCATTGACGCCTCGCTTTGTTCGTCCAATAACATCAATGTCATTTGCGTAGGCAAGCAATTGTGTGGACTTGAAGTAGATCGTACCTCTTGTATTGGCCGCAGAGTCCCGCACGATATTTTCAAGAATAATGTTGAAGAAATCACATGACAATACAGAATTAGGGTGTATGTATCACCTGGATTACTGATTACTCCTAAAAGTATGCCTACGTCATCGCAAAATTGTTTCCCCCAAGTATGCAAACAAAATTATATCCCATAGGCAAAATAGATGCCTCTTTATCGCTTGTTTCGCGCTCTTGCTTGCACGCTCAGCTCAGGCGGATCGTAACAATGAGTCATACTTTTTCGTACGTGCAGCCGGTGTTCATCGTTTTATAAGACGTTATCACGTCAAAAAGTGAAAGAAACTGGCATTCTCATCGATAAACCAAAGCGTGAAAAGCCAAGAATATTGCTGCTGCGGCAGAAAGAAAGTTGATACCTGAAGCGCCATCAACATCAATTCACCGTCGTTCTCAACAATTGAACATTTCGGAGACATCATTGAGACGAATTTTGCATAAAGACCTTGGTATGACGCCATACAAAGTCCAATTGGTTCAGGAGTTGAAGCCAACTGACCATCCAATGCGTTTTCGCTTCGCTAAGTGGGCCTACGATCGACTTACAGAAGATGCCGATTTTGCCAAAAAAAAATCATCTTTTCAGATTTAGCTCATTTTGATCTTGGCGGGTATGTAAACAAGCAAAATTGTCGCATTTGTATGTATGTTGGCGTTACAGTCCATGAAGAACCTGAGCCGAGCTTCTCTCAATCACCCATGTTGTGTGTGATTTCATTTTCACATAGGTGAAAGGGACCTACAGTTTTATTGCCGGTTCCGAACGGCGAATTTCGAGAAGCTTTTCGTGACAACTTTACTACAGGCGGTTTTGTCAGAACCCCGCTGAGGAGAAACACTGTGAAAAACACGTTCGATGACATGGCTGTGTCGGGATTCGATCCCGTGTCATCGGCGTCAGAGGCCAACACATTACCCACTGCTCCACGGTGCTCTCAAATTGTCGCATTTGGGGCACAGAAAACCCGCACGCATACATTGAAAAACTAGTGCACCCAAAACGAGCCACTGTTTGTTGCGGATTTTGGTCCAGAGTCATAATTGGGCCATTTTTCTTCGAAAATGAGCAAGGAGTGGCGGTTACAGTCAATGGCGATCGTTATCGGGCCATGTTGAACGAATTTTTGTTAACAAAAATTGAAGAGGAGGATATTGGCAACATTTGGTTTCAACAATACACGGCGCTACGTGCCACACAGCCGAAGCTACACTCGATGTTTTGCGCCCTGTTTTTGAAGATCGCATTATCAGCCGCAGAGCTGATGTCGTTTGGCCACCTCGGAGCTGCGATTTGACACCGTTGGACTATTATTTGTGGGGTGCCGTCAAAGATAAGTGTTACGCCGACAAGCCAGATTTAGATGTAGATATTCTTAAATCTAAAAAACAGGTTTCCGCAATAACAGAGAAATTTTACTCCTCATCACACCATTCAATTAGGTATGCCGGATCTTTCCGGCTAAAAAATATTGTTCGGCCTGATTTTTTCAAATCCGCGATCACTGCACTTTCACGATTGCCGACTCCTCGCCTATGTAACAGCTGTATACTTACTTTTGTGACGTGGTTTCTCCCACATGGCTGCGAAACATTCAATTGCTTAGTGAATGCACACAACTTCTTACTTATTTTATTTTATTTCTTTAATTTGCCCAATATTGTATACCTTTGTCTAATAATGAGTTGAACTTATATCATTTTAAGAGTCTTAATTGTCCCGAGCAAAAGATCGTCACTGTAGGACAGTTTCGTATTGGATTATCTCACGGCCATCAGGTAAGTTGGATTTGTCATATTGATATATGCGTAGGTATATCATATGTGTGTATATACATACTCTTTCCCTTAGGTCGTTCCAAGGGGGGATCCAGAAGCATTGGCGCTTATACAGCGTCAACTTGATGTGGACATATTCATATCTGGCCATACTCATAAATTTGAAGCGTATGAACATGGGAACAAATTTTACATTAATCCAGGCTCAGCTACTGGCGCATTCAATCCATTGGATACGTAAATACCTCCATTTTATATATATATATATATTTTTTATAAGACATGTATTCTATAATACTCGTTCTGGTGTCTGATACATATTACTAAAGACTAGGACGGTAATCCGCTTCGCAATCTACCCAAATTAAGCGTAGCGAGTTCTTTTATAGCAAGCAAACGGCGCGATCGCATCCGAGATAAGCAACATCTCGTCTCGGACCTTCGAAGGATGTAAATCAGCGCAACAGATGCATCTGCATCAATTCTCTTCTTCTTAGGTGGCGCTACAGTCCGTGGTGTACCTGGGCCTCAACCAACAAGCGTCTCCAGCCGGCACGGTCTTTGGCCAGCTGTTTCCAGCGCCGCACGCGCAGTTGGTTAAGGTCCCCTTCCATCTGCGTGCGCCACCGTTGATGCGGCCGTCCTCTGCCGCGCCTTCCTTCCGGGGTGGATTCGAAGACTCTTCGGGTCGGAGCTGTATTTTCCATGCGCTCTACATGGCCTAGCCACCTTAGACGCTGTATCCGTAGACGTCGTACCAGGCCGATGTCGCTGTAAAACGCGTACAGTTCTTCGTTATATCTTCTCCTCCATACACCGTTTGAACAAACGGGACCGTAGATAGTACGCAGAATTTTCCTCTCGAAACGACCAAGAGCATCTTCATCCGCTTTTGTTAAGGTCCAAGCCTCTGCGCCGTAAAGGAGGACTGGGATGATTGAGGTCTTATATAGTGTCGCCTTGGTTTTATCTCAGCGCTGGTGTTGTTGTCGCTGGTCATCAGTGAGCCAAGGTAGACGAATTCCTTGACCACTTCAAAGTGATATCCGCCCATGGTGACGTTCTGGCCATTACGTCGGTGTTGTCCGTCTCTTTTAGATGAAAGCAGATTTTTGGTTTTACCCTCATTAACCCTGAGACCCATCCTAGCCGCTTCTACCTCAATGCTCACGAAAGCCTCATTGACGTCTTCCTGTTTTCGTCCAATTACGTCAATATCGTCGGCGTACGCAAGCAATTGCGTAGACTTGAAATAAATCGTACCTCTTGTGTTGGCCAGTGACTCTTGCACGATCTTTTCAAGCACGATGTTGAAAAAGTTGCATGACAGCGCGTCACCTTGCCTAAATCCTTTTTTAACATCAAAGGTCTCGGTTTGCTCATTACCGACCTTAATGGAGTAGCGAGAATTCCCCATTGTCATCCTGCACAGTCGGACGAGTTTGGCAGGGATGTTAAAACTTTATAGGTACCTGAAATTTTCGCGCAATCGAAATCAAAAAAATATTTGGCTGGAAGGCTTCTTTGCTATAGAGGAGATGCAAGATGATTTTCAAATAATCATAGAGGGCAGTGCAGGAAGTAACCATTTGAGTGACATTGCCATTGACGATGTTCACTTAATGGAATATTCGCAATGCACACCGGGTTATACGCCGACTAGCACAAAAAAATACATTGTTACGAAAATGAATAGTCCAGAATAGAGTCAGACCACTTGAATGCGATAACTACAACTGTTTACTTGTTTCATCAACACACACTTTATTATTCCACCTCGGATCACTTATTTGGGCGCTTCACCTTTATTACAACTAACTCACTAGATGGCTAATTACTTTTACTCTAGACTAGGATGGTAATCCGCTTCGCAGTCTACCCAAAGAGCTCGCTCTTTTATAGCAAGCAAACGGCGCGATCGCATCCAAGATAAGTAACATCTCGTCTCGGACCTTCGAAGGATGTAAATTTGGTACCGTTTTTGACATCAGACTTTTCTGTATAAGCTGTACGGGGAATGTAAGGCTTCGCATCTGCATCAATTGCAGCCATGAAATCTGACAAAAAACACACATAAAATGGAAACACGATATCATCACATAAAATCAGAGAAGGACAACAGCAATTATATTTCAAGTTCAAACGTTTTGGCTTTAATTAGCATTAGGCTTATAGGTAGAATTTACGACGTACTATCATTTTGTAATGATAGCTCTTTGAGCCTTTCTGATTCGGGGCGCTTAACAATCCATCCAGCATGGTTGTTGATTGAGAGTAACCTTGATTTGGGAAAGGTTGGTTCTATGAGTAGTTCGGATAACTTGCGAACACGCGAAAGACAAACGTATGATAGACCAAGTCCAAATTCAGCATCTCCTATGTCAACGACGGCACGATTAACTCTGATGCCTTGAGATGTATATATCGTAACAGCAAAGGCGACGTCCAGCGGAATTTATTTTCGTGTCATCAACTCGAACCAAGACGCATATCGTAAACTCATTCGTTATATTTTCAGCATCGGAAGGCGCATAAACTACATCAACAATAGTGCCAAGCGTCCCGTTGCATAATCCTTTTGCCGTCCAAATATTTTGCGTGAGCATCACACGACAACCTCTTGCTAGTCTGAGGATGGGCTGTAATCCTTGGGCGTCATCAGCTGAAGCACGACTTGCAATATTGTTGTTATGGATAGCCTTTATCAATGCAACCGGCTTACGCAGATTTCGTAACATCTGTTCATTGTAGATAGCGATTTCAGTTTTCCGATCTTTAAGTCGTATTGCGCTTTCAAATCCTACAATGCTTGCTTTATTACATTGTACAAATCGAGTTTTCAAAAGCTCAATAACTTTCTTGTTTGACATTTTGTCTTGGAGTGCTCGTTCGTGTTGTCCAGACAGATCAGATAGTGCTCCATGCCTCGTAACCATTAAGTTTAAAACAGAGTGTACTCTTTCCCCACCGATATTATTAGCAGCCATTTCTGTAGGAGGAGAGCACCGTGGCGCAGTGGGTAGTGTGTTGGCCTCTGACGCGGATGACACGGGATCGAATCCCGACACAGCCATGTCATCGAACGTGGTTTCACGGTGTTTCTCCTCAGCGGGGTTCTGACAAAACCCCCTGTAGTAAAATTGTCATGAAAAGCTTCTCGAAATTTGCCGTTCAATGAACTGTAGGTCCCTATCACCTATGGGAAAATTAAATCACACGCAACATGGGTGATTGAGAGAAGCTCGGCTCTGGTCCTTCATGGACTGTAACGCCAACATACATACATACACCTGTAGGAGCAATCAGCAACACCGATTTAGGACCATATTTTGCTTCAATTAACCCAATCATTTGGCGAATGATACACGACTTTCCAGTGCCAGCTATTCCTTGCACGATAGTTAGTTTCTCGTTGTTGAATCTAATTGTCTTGTCAAGTGGTTGATAACTTGCAATTGTTCAATATGCTCTGGTCGTGAAACAACCTAAAACCTAAATTGTTCTCGATGCCAGGTATCCTGTTATATTATCATTCCAGGTATATTCCAAATCAATGTTTCTGTAGCCGCTCGAATAATCCGTGGAATCTTCGTCGATAGGAAAAATTCGATTCCGCATGAGATTATTCCTCAATGGTAAGGCCTTACGACACTCAGCGATGTTCAAACTATCACCATGGCAAGTTTGGTCAAGATCGCCGTAGTGGTCTTGGAGGAGTACGATTTGTTGCGAAATACATGTTTGAGGGATGAGACGCTTATTCTTCTTCTTAGCGGGACTTACATTTCAGGGACTTTTACATTCAGCCTCAACCCACATGCCCCTCCATCTAGCACGATCTTTTGCTAGCCTTTTCCATTGCCGCACACCCAGTTGGCTGAGGTCCCTTCCACCTGTGTGCGCCATCTTAAGTGCGGCCGTCCTCTGCTTCTTCGTCCCTCGGGGTTGGATTCAAAGACTCTCCGGGTTGGAGCTGTGGTGTCCATTCGCTCTACATGGCCCAGCCATCTTAGGTGTTGAATCCGTAGACGCCTGACTAGACTCATGTCGCTGTACAGCCCGTAAAGCTCGTGGTTAAATCTTTTCCTTCATCCTCCGTCTGCGTTTATAGGCCTGAAAGTCACGGGCCTCCTCATGCGCTTTTGATAGTGTCCATGCTTCTGCGCCGTACAACAGGACCGGGATGATAAGGGTCTTATATAGAGTCAACTTTGTCGTTCGGGAGAGGTCTCTATTACTCAATTGCATCCTAAGCCCAAAGAAACAGCGATTAGCAAGAGTGATTCTGCGTTTGATTTCGGAACTGATGTCGTTGTTCCAGGTCACTGCGGAGCCAAGGTAGACGATGTCTTTAACTACCTCGAACTTATAACTGCCAATACAAACGTTCTGGCCAAGACGTCGGTGGTGAGCGTCCTTTTTGATGACCGCATATATTTAGTTTTGCCCTCGTTTACCGCCAGACCAACTTTCGCCGCCTCGAACTCGAACACTCGCAAACGCCTCATTGACATCTCGCTGTGATCTACCTGTTATGTCAATATCGTCGGCGTATGCAAGGAGTTGCGAGGATTTGAAATAGATTATGCCTCTTGTATTGGCCAGTGATTATTGCACAATCATTTCCAATATGATGTTGAAGAAATCACACGACAGCGCATCACCCTGCCTAAATCCTTTTTTGACATCAAAACTATCGGTAATAGCCTGGTTAGTTTAGCAGGTATGTCAAAGGTAGACATAGCGTTGTATAGCTCTTCTCTAATTACGCTGTCGTATGCGGCTTTGAAGTTGACAAATAGGTGGTGAGTGTCGACTTGAAATTCATTGGTTTTTTCCAGTATCTGCCGTAGTTTTGAAGATTTGGTCGATGGTGGACTTCCCTGGCCTGAATCCGCACTGATAAGGACCTATCAGTATATTTACAAAAGGCTTCAGGCGTTCACACAAAACGGCAGAGAAGATTTTGTAGGCGATGTTAAGGAGACTTATTCCTCTATAGTTTACGCAATCAGAGAGGTCTCCTTTCTTAGGGATCGGGCATACGATGCTGAGACTCCATTCCTCGGGCATGCTTTCCTCTGACCATATCTTTCAGATGAGCTGGTGCATGTTCCTAACCAGGTCATCCCCAGCTGCCTTGAAGAGCTCAGCAGACAGTCCGTCTGCGCCAGCAGCTTTATTCGACTTGAGCTTCGATATGGCAATCGAGGTCAGGGGGACGGAGTTCTCTGCGGTCTTCGTCGATTAGAAATTGATCATTCTGCCTGACAGCGGTATATTTACTGACATCGCCGTAATACAGTCTGCAGAAGTGGTTTTTCCATATTCTCAGCATCGACTGCGATTCTACTACTAGGTGTCCGTTCTCATCTCTGCAGGCTGCCGTTCTGGCTTTATAACCTTGGCATGTTCGCTTTATCTGTTGATAAAACTTTCGAACGTCACGCCTGAAGTAACACCTCTCCAAATCCTCAATCGCTCGCTTCTCGTGCTCTTTCTTCTTTCTCCTGAGAAGCTTATGCTCTTCCCTTCTTTTTAACTCGTAGAGCTCACGAGTTGCTCTTCTTCTTTTATGCATCGAGGTCTTATATGTATCGTGATTCGCTGTATGAATCCTCTTGCACTCGTCATCGAACCAGGTGTTTCTTCGTGGTGGAGCCTTGAAGCCCAAAACTTCGGATGCAGAGCTTTTCAGGGCTTGTTTGCAAAGGCTCCACCGCTGTTCTATTAATAGCGTGGAGGATTGAGCTTTCGGACGTCATAACTTTGTATTCTTACTCTACTCCCTTGCGTTCGTGATATCCGTAAGCGCATCTTGCCTACTACAAGATAGTGGTCCGGGTCGATGTTAGCCCCTCGGAAAGTTCGAACATCAAGAATAGTGGAGGAGTGTCTGACGTCGATCGCGATGTGATCAATCTGGTTGGTAGTCGATTGATCAAAAGATCGCCAGGTGCGTTTGTGTATATCGAGGTGCGGGAAGCCCGTACTGGCTAGAAGGAGATTTCGCTCCGTAGCAAGATCAATCAGCCTGTGTCCGTTATCGGATGTGGTGTCCTGTAGGCTATGTTTGCCGATGACTCGTCCAAAGATGCTTTCCTTACCCAGCTTAGCATTGAGGTCTCCAAGTACAATTTTGGATGTCATAGCTGGGACATTGGGCTTACGTTCTGTCTAGGAGATCGTAGAACTCATCTTTGGTGGAGTCATCCTTGTCTTCCGTGGGGGCGCAGATCAGGCTGATGTTAAAAAATGTAGCCTTGATACGGATTGTTATGAGGCGTTCACTCACATGCCGAAAGCTTAGGCCTTTTCGATGGGCCGCTTATAGTGCATACAAATCTATAAATATTTCTTTAGTGAAAAGGCCAACAACTATATACTTTACCTCTAATCATGTATGCATACTATTCATGTAACTATGACAACTATGTTTATGATGTGAATGTTCTATTTTTTCAGGTCAGTAACGCCGTCATTTCTCTTAATGGATATCCAAAGTACAACAGTAGTGACATATGTATATCAACTAATTGGTGATGAAGTTAAAGTTGAGCGGATAGAATACAAGAAGGGCTAAGCATGCTCATTTTTTTTCATATGCATATATGTATGTAGATGTAAGTTGTGTAGATTGCACCTTACTAACATCTGTATTAAAATTAAAATCTATTCTAGGTATTGAGAATAAAAGAGCAAATTGAGAGATATATTTTTTATAGGTCCTTTGTGCTACCAGTCGAGTCGGCTTGGTCACCGTTACTATAGAACTCGATAGTTTGTTGACCTCCGTTTCGGATAGATCCGCTAGTTTATCTTAGAATAAAATATTAAGAAATTGTCTTTGAGAAGGCTAGGGCAAGGCAATTACAAAGGAGGAGATGGAGGTGGCTCCTTTTCCTCGTCATGACACCTACTGCAATAGTTATTTCATAAACAAGCCTTAATTCAACTCTCCGATCGACGCTCTTCCCTTGAAATACCATGGAAACACGGCGCCAAATGTAAAGGATTCTATACATCGCTATAACCAGGGCACTGCGTACAACCCCCTTGGAATTTTTGGGACAAGCGAAAGGCAAAGAAATCGGCTTTGCGACTTAAGGCGTGAGCTCATTGGAAGTTCTTCGAAACAGAAGACGCTGGTATTCTTCGCCAAGATAGTGATTTAAGTGAAGTCACATACTACTTAACCGCGATACTGGACTTCAAGACTCTATATATAACAGCAATTTCTAATTGACGACAATGGGAGGGGAATGAATTCCCATTTAAAGTCACTGCACTTAAAATATACGCGGACAGTTCCAGGACAGGCAATGGTGTGGATGCCAGTGTTTGTGCATCGACTCTGAAAATTGGCCAATCTTTTAGACTACCGAACCACTGTAGGGGTAACATCCCTAGCACGTAAAAACCCACTTGTTCTGAAACAACCACAAGCCTCGGATACGGACGGATACAAAGCTGACGACCCCTGCAAACGACTAACGGACTTGAGAGTCTGCACCTGGAATGTGAGGTCGCTTAACAGATCGGGTGCAGGCGATCAATTGGAGCAAACCCACAACTGCTCAACGTAAGAGAAGGACGATCGACTCAAAGAAGAATTCTACGATCTCCTAGACAGAACCTATGCCCAATGCCCCAGCTACGACACAAAAATAGTTTTTGGAGATTTGAATGCAAAACTGGGCAAAGACGACATATTTGAGTCGATCATAGGAAAGCATAGCCTCCATAACATGACAACGATTTCCTAGCGAGGCGTAACCTCCTTCCCCCATCTCAACACGCGATTCCCCCATCACAACATCCACAAGGGTACCTGGCGGTCTCCTGATCAATCGACCACCAACCAGATTGATCACACTGCGATCGACGCCAGACACTCTCCTCCACTATTCTCGACGTACGAACCTTCCGAGGGGCCAACATCGACTCGGACCACTACCTTGTTGTAACCAAGGCACGAATTAGGATATCAAGAATGCTTAGGAGTCGAGTAGAACCACGTAAGTTTGACGTCGGAAAGTTACAATCGCAAGAGACCGCCAGAATCTTTACCGATCGTATCTCCTCCAAGCTCTCTCAAAATCCGCCCACAGCAGCACAAACAATAGAGCACGAATGGGCGCATTGCCAGAGCGCCGTCGGAGACGCTGCCTCAGAGGTACTGGGTATCCGCCACCACCACCTAAACCTCAAATCTGTCCACGGAGCGAGCAGGCAAATCGTATGATTTCTATAATGCTTTCTTCTTTCCTCTATTGCAATGCATTGAATATCTATTTGGATCATGTTTAAAAGATAACCCAAGCTTAAATGGTGAATAGAAACTAAAATAGGAGAAAAAGATGAAGCAGATCCTTAATTTCGACAGTAAAATTGCTCGTATTTCGCTTTGTTTTTTGGAAGTTCCATTCTAGCAGGAAGAAAACGTTAAGTTGTGACTTACAAAAAGGAAATTCTAATAAAATCTTAAGTAAATTTTCACCCGTAATAGTGAGCATATATATGAATAAACCATAATCCGGCTTTCATTACTGTTATCGTGCATGGTTCACTTATAAATTGCTCATAATAATGTGAATATTTGCCTTTTTGCCTGAGTTGAATATCTATCAAACGTACGTTTTAACCGTCGTTAAATTCAAATTTAAAAAAAAAAACAAGTGAACATGTCTCCCCCGCAATAACTTGTTATTCTAATGTGTCTTAAATCGTTCAACAAACGGTTTCCACAGACGTAGCTCCAGTTGGCAAATATCGTCAAAATGCATGCAAACCATCAAAGTGCAATTTTTTCACTTGTGAAAATCATTAAGGGCCAATCACATAAACCGCTGTTGCGGGGTTCACACCATACGATTTGTCTGTACGATCTGCTTGATGGGCCAAATCGTGAGTGTGAACAGTCGTACGATATGTCGTCAAATTTGTCGTTTGGAAGTTCAAATATTTTAACTTTTTGACTTGCTTGATCGACCTGTCGTAAGGTGTGAACAGTTGTCGTACAGCTTTAGAGCATTTTTTCACTTTTGCTTGTGCGTTCAGAGAATCAACACCAACTTGGAGCGGAATTAACGATATGACTTCAAACAAAGAAAAATAATTTTGGTTTGATCAACTCATCATACGTTACTACCAATTCACAAGTAATTACGAAAATCCCGTGGCAAATTTTCGTGAAATTCTCTTAACAGTTACCGATGAGAAATTATTACGTTTTCCGACCCATGGTTTAATCCACAATCGTTTTTTTTTTATTTTTCTTCATTTTCGAGTACATATTTCATCAATAATCATCCCTGTAACCAGAGCATGCGCCGTCATGTTAATACTTCGAAATTTCTATCGCAAGTGAAGTCGGTCAAGCAAGTTGTATGGTGTGAACGCTAGGCATTAATTGGTCGTCAAGGAAATCGTACCGACTCAATCGTATAGTGTGAACCCCACTTTTCGTGCGTGCGTGCTTTGACAGCCAAATAGAATACACACGTTCTTTATGGGAAAAGGCACATAGCCGACGGACGCATGCGCTTCGACGCGCAGGGTAGAGCTACTTTCTACTTTTTAACGCGCTGACAGTTCATACATTCACATATTGGAGCTTACACGTTTACAATATGAAGTTCACATGTAGACAAATTGAGAGTAAGCACGTTCATTGGTGGATGCATTGGGAGAATGTTTAGAAACTCTCTCTCAAGGTACTATTCGATTTGATGTCACAAGAACGTGTGTTTAGTCAGCGGCAGTTTGTTTCAACTCTGTTTTATTCGCGACTGACAAATACAAATACAAATGCAAAATTCTTGCGACAAAATACATATAAAAATGATTGTCGAAATAAACTCGTCCATATTTTTATTTAACACTTAGGAATGCTTCCCAGTTGAACGCACAACACCAATTAATGAATGTCATTGAATTATTTGACATCCATTTCTGACAGACGCACGGATGGACGGATTCTATGTGCCGATGCTTGCCTGCCGCGCGTTGGCTGTCAATCAAAATTAGCGCTCGCACGCACGGGTGCGTTCAATGTGACTGTCCCTTTAGATTCGCATGACGGAGCTGCTATCGGAAGTAGCGTGTGATGGTCGTAGTCTACACAAGGGCTTTCTTTTTGCGCCTCTTTCTTTTGAACCTACGTTCCAATTTGAAGACGCGTCCACACGGAGCTTTTCTGCGCGTGCCTGTTTTTTGACATTTCGCTTCACATTTCATTTTCGTTAGCCTGTGATGATGTTTGAAAAGTAAGAATGGTATCCAAACGTACACTTCCAAGCCAGAAACAGGAGTGAAGCGACATAGCAAAACAAAGAAAAGGCGATAAGAAAATGTCAAAAAAAAAACCCACAAAGTAGCTACCCGTGCGTGACTGTGCCAATGTATTTCTGTTTCACTTACCCTCTCTTTTGCACTTATTTTAGCCCTCGTGTAAACTCCGACATAGCGTTTGACTAGCGGAATGACAATAAAAAGGGAAATTTGCACAAAAGTCATGAGCCTACGTGGGGTAGTTAACCTCGGACTCCCAAGTGGGTTTGTACCAGTTTGTACAGGGATAATGATAGAGATGCCAATGTTTCGTACGACTGCCTGGTGATCATCGGATGGGATGATGGTCGCTTTTGTAACAATGAGTGATTCAAAGACTCTCCGGGTTGGAGCTGTGGTGTCCATTCGCTCTACATGGCCCAGCCATCTTAGGTGTTGAATCCGTAGACGCCTGAATAGACTCATGTCGCTGTACAGCTCGTAAAGTTCGTGGTTAAATCTTTTCCTTCATCCTCCGTTTGCGTTTATAGGCCCGAAAGTCACGGGCCTCCTCATCCGCTTTTGATAGTCTCCATGCTTCTGCGCCGTACAACAGGACCGGGATGATAAGGGTCTTATATAGAGTCAACTTTGTCGTTCGGGAGAGGGCTCTATTACTCTATTGCCTCCTGAGCTCAAAGAAACAGCGATTAGCAAGAGGATTCTGCGTTTGATTTCAGAACTGATGTCGCTGTTCCAGGTCACTGCGGAGCCAAGGTAGACGATGTCTTTAACTACCTCGAACTTATAACTACCAATACAAACGTTCTGGCCAAGACGTCGGTGGTGAGCGTCCTTTTTGATGACCGCATATATTTAGTTTTGCCCTCGTTTACCGCCAGACCAACTTTCGCCGCCTCGAACTCGAACACTCGCAAACGCCTCATTGACATCTCGCTGTGATCTACCTATTATGTCAATATCGTCGGCGTATGCAAGGAGTTGCGAGGATTTGAAATAGATTATGCCTCTTGTATTGGCCAGTGATTATTGCACAATCATTTCCAATATGATGTTGAAGAAATCACACGACAGCGCATCACCCTGCCTAAATCCTTTTTTGACATCAAAACTATCGGTAATAGCCTGGTTAGTTTAGCAGGTATGGCAAAGGTAGGCATAGTGTTGTATAGCTCTTCTCTAATTGCGCTGTCGTATGCGGCTTTGAAGTTGACAAATAGGTGGTGAGTGTCGACTTGGAATTTATTGGTTTTTTCCAGGATCTGCCGTAGTGTGAAGATTTGGTCGATGGTGGACTTCCCTGGCCTGAATCCGCACTGATAAGGACCTATCAGTTTATTTACAAAAGGCTTCAGGCGTTCACACAAAACTGCAGAGAAGATTTTGTAGGCGATGTTAAGGAGACTTATTCCTTTATAGTTGGCGCAATCAGAGGGCTCTCCTTTCTTGTGGATCGGGCATACGATGATGAGACTCCATTCCTCGGGCATGCTTTCCTCTGACCATATCTTACAGATGAGCTGGTGCATGTTCCTAACCAGGTCATCCCCAGCTGCCTTGAAGAGCTCAGCAGACAGTCCGTCTGCGCCAGCAGCTTTATTTGACTTGAGCTTCGATATGTCAATTTTAACTACGTCGAGGTCAGGGGGACAGGATTCCCTGCGGTCTCCGTCGATTAGAAATTTATCATTCTGCCTGACAGCGGTATATTGATTAACATCGCCGTTATACAATCTGCAGAAGTGATTTTTCGATATTCTCAGCATTGACTGCGATTCAACTACTAGGTGTCCGTTCTCATCTCTGCAGGCTTCCGTTCTGGCTTTATAACCTTGGCATGTTCGCTTTATCTATTGATAAAACTTTCGAACGTCACGCCCGAAGTAGCACCTCTCCAAATCCTCAATCGCTCGCTTCTTGTGCTCTTTCTTCTTTCTCCTGAGAAGCTTATGCTCTTCCCTTCTTTTTAACTCGTAGAGCTCACGAGCTGCTTTTCTTCTTTTATGCATCGAGGCCTTATATGTATCCTGCTTCGGTGTATGAATCCTCTTGCACTCGTCATCGAACCAGGTGTTTTTTCGTGGTGGAGCCTTGAAACCCAAAACTTCGGATGCAGAGCTTTTCAGGGCTTGTTTGGAAAGCTTAAGGGTGACGCGATCGGTAAAAGTGGTTTCTGGCGATAATAGCTTTCCGACGTCATAACTTTATATTCTTACTCTACTCCCTTGCGTTCGTGATATCCGTAAGCGCATCTTGGCTACTACAAGATAGTGGTCCGAGTCGATGTTAGCCCCTCGGAAGGTTCGAACATCAAGAATAGTGGAGGAGTGTCTGACGTTGATCGCGATGTGATCAATCTGGTTGGTAGTCAATTGATCAAAAGACCGCCAGGTGCCTTTGTGTATATCGAGGTGCGGGAAGCGCGTACTGGCTAGAAGATCAATCAGCCTGTGTCCGTTGTCGGATGTGGTGTCGTGTAGGCTATGTTTGCCGATGACTCGTTCAAAGATGCCTTCCTTACCCAGTTTAGCATTGAAGTCTCCTAGTACAATTTCGATATCATAGCTGGGACATTGGGCATACGTTCTGTCTAGGAGATCATAGAACTCATCTTTGGCGGAGTCATCCTTGTGGGGGCGTGGACGCAGATCAGGTTGATGTTAAAAAAATTAGCCTTGATACGGATTTATACCCGGTCCATTCCATCGCATTTCCTGGATGGTGCTTATGTCCGCGCGTGCTTCGGCTGCATGTGGCCTGTTTAGGCACCTAACATTCCACGTACAGAGCCGAAGATCATTGTCCTTTTTTTCGTTCTTTGCAAGGGTCGTCAACAAAAATCCGGTCCGTTATATCTCAGGCTTTTAGTTGTTTCGGAGTTTGTGGTTTTTTTACGGTTACAGCTTACTAGGCCGCAGCCCAACCGACTAATCCGGTTTTTGGGCGTAGGGGGCTCGCCATTCGCCCTTCCCCGTCTGCAATGTCCATAGGAAAAACTCCTGATGGCACCGCGAGGAAGTGGGGATATGACTTACTAACAGTGCCGCAAGATGTTCGACTGCGGTGGCTCCTCTCGCTTTTTAGCAGGCCAGCATCCGTCGGATAGATGCTACCCCTACGAGGCCTTTGTTAGTCCTTTGCCAAATTACTCATAATTATTTAAATATTTGCGTTTTTCCTGAGTTGCATTTTTTTTTTAACGTACGTTGGAACCGTCGTTAAATTCAAATTCAAAAAAACAAGTGAACACGTCTCTCGCTACAATAATTGGTGTTATTGTAATGTGTGTTAAATGGTACCACTGTCAGCCTTCCACAAACGAATTTCCAGTTTTTCCAGACAGAGAGCTTGTAAATTACATACACATATGTCAAAAATGAGTGCAAACCATCAGAGCCTTGGCATCTCTATCATTATCCCTGGGTTTGTATTGGTTTGTATGTAAGTAATTCCACAGTTCAATCTTTTGTTTGCAAAACAATCAAAAAAGTGCTTGATAATTTCAAACTACATATTTAGGCGAAAGTCTTATCCAAATCATAATGATTGAAGTTCGGATTGATGTATGGTTCTGCTTTATTTTTGTAGTGGCATAATGGTATATTGAAAATGAATCTATGTATCGTTGTAAAACCCCATAGAAGGGAAAGAAAATTTATAAAAAGCAATGTAAGTACTGTCGTGTGAGAATATTAAATGTGTAATTGTACTCTGGTAAAAATACCTGTGTGATAAATCTTGCGATTATACTACTGAATAGTATTTTACGTACATATGTGTCTATTTCGCCCTAAGGACTGTTGTATCTTCTTAATATTTAATATTATTTTCCTTAAAACATCTAACAACTGAGGAAAGGTACATACATATGTATGTATGTACAATCAATCACATCAAATTTGAGCTCTTGTAGCTAGCAAAAAAAAAAAAAAAACAAGGCCATAATGTAACATTGTGATTAAGCCCTAGGAGGGGTATACGTTTGGTTAAGTGTCCCTATGGAATAAACAGACATTAGCTAGCCCCGCCACTTGCCTTTTACTACTACGGTATACGCCAGGCATGGCGAACCTTTTTAAGACGTGGGTCAAATTTTGTTAATATTTTTTCATTACTAGTTCGTGGTTCACTAACGCTCATTTGCACCAAAGTGCTCAGAATGCTCAGTTAGCATTTTTTGCCTAAATCCTTTTTTTAACATCAAAACTATCGGTAAGGTGATCACCGATTCAGATGGAGCAGCGAGCATTCTCCAAAGTCATCCTACATATTCTGACGAGTTTAGCAGAGATGTCAAAGGTAGACATAGATGTATAGATCATCTCTAATTACGCTGTCGTACGTGGCTTTGAAATCGACAAATAGGTGGTGGGTGTCGACTTGAAATTCATGGGTTTTTTTCAGTATCTGCCGTAGTGTGAAGATTTGGATTGTGGACTTCCCTGGCCTGAATCCGCACTGATAGGGACCTACCATCTTATTTATTAAAGGCTTCAGGCGTTTACACAAAACGGCAGAGCAGATTTTATAGCGATGTTAAGAAGACTTATTTCTCTGTAGTCGGCGCAGTCAGAGGGGTCTCCTTTCTTGTGAATGGGGCATACCATGCTGAGACTCCATCCCTCGGGCATGCTTTCCTCTGACCATATTTTATAGATAAGCTGGTGCATGCTCCTAACCAGGTCATCCCCAGATGCCTTGAAGAGCTCTGCAGACAGTCCGTCTGCGCTAGCAGCTTTATTCGATTTGAGTTTCGATATGGCGATCTTAACCTCGTCGTGGTCAGGGGGACGGAGTTCCCTGCGGTCTTCGTCGTTGAAAAATGGATCATTCTGCCTGACAGCGGCGTATTAGCTAATATCGCCGTTATACAGTCTGCAGAAGTGGTTTTTCCATATTCTCAGCATCGACTGCGATTCTACTAGTAGGTGTCCGTTCTCATCCCTGCAGGCTTTCGTTATGGCTTTGTAACGCTGGCATGTTTGCTTTATCTGTTGATAATAGTTTTGAATGTCCCGCCTGCAGTAACACCTCTCCAACTCCTCAATCGCGGTCTCCTCACGCTCTTTCTTCTTCCTTCTGAGAAGCTTATGCTCCTCCCTTTTTTTTAACTCGTACAGCTCACGAGCTGCTCTTGTTCTTCTATGGAGCGAGGCTTTATATGCATCCTGCTTCGCTGTGTGAATCCTCCTGCACTCGTCATCGAACCAGGTGTTTCTTCGTGGTGGAGCCTTGAAGCCTCAAAACTTCAGATGGGGAGCTTTTCGGGGCTTGTTTGCAAAGGGTCCACTGTTGTTCTATTGACAGCGTGAAGGGTTAAGGTGTATTGGGAGACGCGATCGGTAAAAGCACGAGCGGTTTGTGGTGATAGCGACTTTCCGACGTCATAACTTTGTATTCTTACTCTACTCCGCTGCGTAGGTGCATCTTGGCTACTACAAGATAGTGGTCCAAGTCGATGTTAGCTCCTCGGAAAGTTCGAACATCAAGAATAAGAGGAAATGGAGGAGTGTCTGACGTGGATCGCAACGTGATCAATCTGGTTAGTAATTGATTGATCTGGCGACCGCCAGGTGCCTTTGTATATATCGAAGTGCGGTAAGCGTGTACTGGCTAGAAGGAGATTTCGCCCCGTAGCAAGATTAATCAGCTTGTGTCCGTTGTATGATTTATCAAACTATTCAGCTTGATATGGCCTGGAACTTGTATCTAAGAACGGTTGGTTCTAAGAATCTCTAGTTTCGCTAGTACGTTACCGATTCTACTGGTTTTTACTCTAGCATAACTATCGAGAATAACAGACACGAATATAAACTATCCACCCAAGAAAATCTAAATGGTTGCTTAGCAATCGTGGGTCAGTTAAAAAGTTGCATGGGTCGGTGTCTGACCCACGGGCCATAGGTTCGCCATCCCTGGTATACGCAAATATGCGTTATATAAAAACATTCGAAATATACCCACTTACCGGCAAATGTGGCATATAAAACACAAACAAAACAATGGCTCATAGGAAACTGAAACAAAATTGTCAGAAAATCCTCCGCACTTGTTCGAGAGAGAGAGACATGCGCTAGAAGAAATCTACGAATGCATGAAATAAAGGAAGAGAAATCGTAATGCATATGTATGTACATATATGGAAGCAAATATTTCGAATTCAACAGCACCTGATTCACAATATCCAAACATATATGGCGGCGTGTTCAGGGGAAAAAGGATGATTTTTCCTTCGTTTTTTTATTTTTTTTATTTTTTGGGAAGGATTTACCATCTCCCCCATCGCATTCTAACCGACCGAAAGCAATCGAACGAAATGGACAGAGTCAATGAAAGGGATGCCATTACCAAAAGCAACGCACGAGTGCACATACATAAATCTAGTCATACAAACATCATACATTTTGTTAAGCCGAAATCCGCAGTTTCAGTTGCTTGAAGTTGACCGATCTATAACGACGGACGCTGTTAAGCGAGTACGAGTACGAGTACTTGTATCGTATAAGAGTACGCTGACAAGTTTATTTCTCTATCATTACCGCCCTTGTTATTGTTATTACTTTGGTAGTTCGAATTTTCGTATTTTAATTTTACTTTCCCTATAAAAGTCGTACTGTCTGCGTACACGTCTGCTTTTGAATTGCAAAAAAAAAACAAGTATTATTATGTTATATTAATTTGCCGTTGGTAAGAGACGACACATATACATATACATGTAAGAGGACAGTTTTACATATTTTGTTTGTAATCGAGTAAAAGATCAATACATAGTTGTATTTTTTGAGCGAGAAAAAAAAACAAAAAAAAAAAAATGGTGAAGAGTCTTATGTGTGCACCTGTTTGCGCTTTTCATACTGCCAGATCCTACTAACTTCAAAGTTCTCGCGCGTGAAGGTAGATGTTGAAACGATCCTAGAAAGGACATATAACATCGGAAATGTGTGTATACGAGTTAAATAGAAAATGAATTGTGAAAACAAAGAAAAACGCAAATGGTTGCTAACAGAAGTGTGTAGTTTAAAAAATCAGAATTAAACAAAAGTAGGAAAAAAAAAATAAAAAGAGAAGTAGGAAAGAGAGCAACCTATTCTCGCCCACTTCAAATTCGGTTAGAAACACAATTTTTTGCATTATTGTTTGCGCTTCACCCTGCTATCACTTGCTTACTATAATTGTTGCATTTATGCCGTATATCTATAACATCTATAACGGCTCTTCTATATATAAAAATATGTGAAACGATAAAAGTGAATATTTTTTTGATCGGTAGTAGTACCTATGTACATACATATATATGTTCTTATTGTTTGGTTTCGAATCTAAGGATGGCAGTAACAAAAAATTAGGAGTGATACCGCCATCAACGACGCTTGGAACCTCTTTAAAATGTGTAATATGTGTATTTTCAAACATTACTTGTGTTTTTGCATATTTGTTTATTAGAGTGCGCGCGTGTAAGAAACATAAACGCAAGCCTCCTTCAAAACAAAATGAAGTGCATTATCCGGTCATCGGCGTTCATCTACTATTTGTGAGATTTGTTCGTGCGCGAGTTGGTTTTGTGTTTGTGTACGTGTAAATCTGTTATCTATATACATATACGCTGTTGAAGTGATTTTTTTTTTTCTTCTATAAAGAAAACGTGAAACATGGTAGTAGCTGATATTATTTAACAGCCGGACAATCAGTCAACAATATTTTTCTCACTCCCTTTCTGGGCTGTTTTTTGCCACCTCAAAAATGATTGATTTTAGCAATAAACAGGACACTACCGCACGGCTACCTGTTCGGTATAGGATATCGTACCTACCTACCTACATACATTTTTTTTCTACGTATTTTTGCACATACATATGTATGTATTACTAGCAATTTCACATTGTTGAAGCATGTTGATACATGAAAAATTCGTAAACGAAGGAATACAATAACACGTTTAAACAAATAAGAATGAAAATAATACGGAAAATGTTACACAGAAATAAATAAGCATTTCTATTCCTATATACACACATGTATATGTATATAGCCCCCTCCTTTCTATTCCACTGCAGGTGTCGGCTTGTGTTATTCATTTACTCTTAAAAAAAAAAAAAAAAAAAAGTTAAAAAATGAAGTAGCAACCAAAATACATATTTCTCTTAACGTTCCCTCCTGGTGCGCGTTCCAATTTTTGCTTTCACTCAACTCGTTTTCTTCCTACTTTATTCTTTTTTCAATCAAAATTACTATATCAGGAGCCAGCCAGTGTTTTGTGACCAAGACGAAATGTTTTTGATTATTTAGTTGCTCATCCTTACACATCATTTTCCGCCATTTATGTAAGACATGCATGTAAACGTGCATGCACATCCTTTTCCCGATAAGTATGTATATGAAAACGAAAAAGTAAAAACATTTTCATATATGGTGCATATAGTCACAGTTGAAAAATATATACATATCCATATATGTATACATATGTACATGTATGGATTTTAATTTTGTAATCAATTAAGTGGGAACGGGACAGAAATATTACTTGGAACAAGCGACTTCATGTTAAGGTACAACAACTTAACATCTCCAAACGCGATTTAAATGTTTGCAAACTCAATTACATATTTTTCCTAGATGAAGTAAACAGATAAAGCAAATGGAAAAATGAGAGAAGGTAGAGGCACCACGTGCATCCGATATACATATGTACACTTAGTAGAAAAAGTCTGGGTTCGCGTGGCGTTACAGCCCATGAAAGACCAGAGCCAAGCTTCTCTCAATCACCCATGTTGTGTGTGATTTATTTTTCGCACAGGTGAAAGGGACCTACAGTTAAATGCCGATTCCGAACGGCATGAGTCGAGAAGTTTTTTTTTTTTTTCATTCGAGGGACTAAACTTTTTAAATAAAATATTTATTTCACAATAATATTATCCGACTTCATATCAATATTTGATACATTTTTCAAAGTAATCCAAGTTACTTACTTACATAGGTGGCGCTACAGTCTGTGGTGAACCTGGGCCTCAACGAACAAGCGTCTCCAGCTGGCACGGTCTTTGGCCAGCTTTTTCCAGCGCCGCACGGCCAGTTGGTTAAGGTCCCCTTCCACCTGCGTGCGCCTTCCTTCCCGCGTGGATTCGAAGACTCTTTCGGGGGTCGAAGCTGTATTTTCCATGCGCTCTACATGGCCTAGCCACCTTAGACGCTGTATCCATAGACGTCATACCTCTTTGTTCGTTATATCTTCTCCTGCATACACCGTTTGAACAAACGGGACCGTAGATAGTGCGCAGAATTTTCCTCTCGAAACGACCAAGAGCATCTTCATCTGCCTAGGTCCAAGCCTATGCGCCGTAAAGGAGGACTGGGATGATCAAGGTCTTATACAGGGTGCCACACGAGCAGTGTGCCAAAAAGCTAGAGCGTGTAGGTCTAGTCAAGACAAGAAAAAATCGTATGGGATTTTTTTAGGCGGGAGGGGCAATTTTCTAAAAAAATTGACTTAATTTGAAAAAAAAATATATTAAAAATCAACGGTTACGTCCACAATGCCGTGATATACATTTTTGTAAAGCCAGAAACCTCTCCTTTCATCTTGTTTTTAAGCGAAGCAGTTTAAGGGAATAGTTTTTGAGAAATTAATTTTCAAACTCAAAATTTTGGAAAAAAAAGAATGAAAAAACAAGTTTCGAAATAATTTTTTACAAAATTTTATGAATTCAAAAATTCATTTCTCTTATTAGTTTTTAGTTATAAACAGAAAACTGGATGCAAAAATGTCTTGTAGTTTTTGGGAAATTAAAAAAAAAACCCAAGCAACTTTTTTCTAAGAAAAACTTTTTTTTTTTTTTTGGTTTTAACGCGGCTGGACTTGTAGGCAAATTAATGTATGAAACAGTGACCTCCTTTTTATTAGTTTTAAAAAGTTCGGAGTCTTATGAGGATGCAATAAAGTGACACAGTATTGGAGTAGTCCTCGATTAATCCTTTTTTTTTTTTTTTTTGATAACGCCTGAAAACTGACCTGCCAAGTTCGTCGGGGTCCGCCCACCGTCGTTGGGTTCTATCCGTTAGGACCTTAAGACAATAAAACCGCAATTTTTCTTTATTGAAAAACAAAATATTTGCAACCCAAATGTAAATAAAAGGCATCGCATTTTTAATAAAAAAAAAAGCCGCGGAGAGTCTCGTCCCGACTCTGACGACCATATCCTAAATTAGGATTGAGAGCACGTTTCAAAAATTTTGAAGTTCCGTAGAGTTCAACGCAAAGAAATTGTAGATAAAATTTTCTCTTCGATCCGAGCTCGTATGTCGTGGTGGTCGATCACGAGAGTCTGCTAGCGTTTATATAAAATTTTCTCTTCGATCCGTGCTCGTATGTCGTGTTGGTCGATCACGAGAGTCCACTTGATATATTTTTCTAACCAAAATTTTATTTTTGTATGCTGCATGTCGTGTCGCGAAAACATGTCGATCGCAACATTTTTGAAACGTGCTCTCATTCCTAATTTTTGAAACGTGCTCTCAATCCTAATTTAGGATAAAAACATTTCCAAATTGAATGTTAACTCATCAACACATTACGATCTCAAACTCATACTCTCGAGAAGAATTGATGGACATGCACTTCTGCTACAGTTTAGCTAATCCCAATCGCTGAAAGATATCCCAATCGGAGGTGTCTCAGTCGTAGCATGTTTTCAAGAATCCACCGACGTCTGCGAGAGCACGGAGTGCTAGAGCATCGAAGAAGCGAAAGATCAATTACAGATGGATCAGCAATCTTAGATGAAAGAATTTTGGATTTGGTCCGACGTAATCCCACCCTTAGTACAAGGAGGATGGCTATTATGCTTGGAGTGCCCAAATCTAGAGTATGGAGAGTGCTTCATACCGAGAAGTTACACCCGTACCCTTTAACACCAGTTCAATGTTTCATACATTAATTTGCCTACAAGTCTAGCCGCGTTAAAACCAAAAAAAAAGGTTTTTCTTAGAAAAAAAGTGGTTTGGGTTTTTTTTTTTTTTAATTTCTCAAAAACTACAAGACATTTTTGCATCCGGTTTTCTGTTTTGAACTAAAAACTAATAACAGAATTTAATTCTTAAAAAAAAAAAAATTAGTACTTAATTTCATAAAATTTTGAAAAAAAATAGTTCGAATTTTTTTTTTTTTTTTTTTTTTCAAAATTTTGAGTTTGAAAATTCATTTCTCAAGAACTATTCCTTAAAACAGCTTCGTTTGAAAACAGAATGAAAGAAGAGGTTTCTGGCTTTACAAAAAAGTATATCACGGCATTGTGGATGTAACCGTTGATTTTTAGTATTTTTATTTCCAAATTAAGTAATTTTTTTAGAAAATTGCCCCTCCCGCCTAAACGGGGGGGGGGTATACCCCCCCCCCTCCCTCCCCCCTCCCATACAATTTTTTACTTGTCTTGACCAGACCTACACGCTCTAGCTTTTTGGCACACTGCTCGTGGTGCACCCTGTATAGTGTCACCTTGGTTTTCCGAGAGAGGGCTCTACTTCTCAATTGCCTCTTGAGCCCAGAGAAACAGCGGTTGACAAGAGTGATTCGACCACTTCAAAGTTATATCCGTCAATGGTGACATTCTGGACAATACGTCGGTGTTGTCTGTCTCTTTTAGATGAAAGCATATATTTGGTTTTACCCTCATTAACCTTGAGACCCATCTTAGCCGCATCTACCTCAATACTTACAAAGGTGCCTATTCCTTCTTTTGGTGAAGGCGACAATGGTGCTTTTCCTAGGACTGACATTTAGTGCAACCTTTATGCACCAGTTTGCAACAAGGTTTAGTTGGAGGAGTTCCGAGACTGTGTCTCGAATTTGCCTCTAATCAGGATCACTATGTCGTCAGCGTAGCCTTGGACAGTTCAGTTCATTAACCACGATGGACCACAGGAGCGGTGAGAGAACCCCGCTTTGAGGGCATTCTTTCGCGGCGCTTACGCTGATTTTATTATTGCCTAGTGAGGTGTTTATTTTCCTGTTGCTAAGCATGTGTTGGATTCAATTGCATATGGTATTGTCCACCCCGGCTTTTTTAGAAAGGGGGGTATACCCCCCCCCCCTCCCCCCTCCCATACAATTTTTTACTTGTCTTGACCAGACCTACACGCTCTAGCTTTTTGGCACACTGCTCGTGGTGCACCCTGTATAGTGTCACCTTGGTTTTCCGAGAGAGGGCTCTACTTCTCAATTGCCTCTTGAGCCCAGAGAAACAGCGGTTGACAAGAGTGATTCGACCACTTCAAAGTTATATCCGTCAATGGTGACATTCTGGACAATACGTCGGTGTTGTCTGTCTCTTTTAGATGAAAGCATATATTTGGTTTTACCCTCATTAACCTTGAGACCCATCTTAGCCGCATCTACCTCAATACTTACAAAGGTGCCTATTCCTTCTTTTGGTGAAGGCGACAATGGTGCTTTTCCTAGGACTGACATTTAGTGCAACCTTTATGCACCAGTTTGCAACAAGGTTTAGTTGGAGGAGTTCCGAGACTGTGTCTCGAATTTGCCTCTAATCAGGATCACTATGTCGTCAGCGTAGCCTTGGACAGTTCAGTTCATTAACCACGATGGACCACAGGAGCGGTGAGAGAACCCCGCTTTGAGGGCATTCTTTCGCGGCGCTTACGCTGATTTTATTATTGCCTAGTGAGGTGTTTATTTTCCTGTTGCTAAGCATGTGTTGGATTCAATTGCATATGGTATTGTCCACCCCTGTGCTGAGGATGCAACGTTTTATTTGGGTGCATTCGGTGTTATCGAAAGCGCCCTCAATATCGAGAAAGCAACCTATCGCAATTTCTTTGTCGCTCAGGGATTTGTTGATCCGGGCCGTTAGTTCCTGAAGAGCATGCGTGGTCGATTTCCCAGGCTGGTAGGCATATTGGTTTTTGTGAAGTGGCGATCTTTTCAGTGCACCATCCCTGATATACCTATCCAGGATTTTTTCCATTGTTTTTAGGAAGAAAGAGGTAAGGCTTATCGGTCTGTAGGACTTAGGCAGGTCTGTGGGTCTACGGCCTACTTTGGGAATGAATTGTATTCTTACATCTGCCCACCTTGTTGGAATGTGTCCCCATGCATAGTTGGTTCTAAAGAGGTTAATGAGCATGGGGCTGATTTGCGCACTCCCCTTCTGAAGGAGGGCTGAGGGGGAGATGCCATCCTCCCCCGAGGATTTGTAGGGGTCAAATGTAGGGTAAATATATATTTATTTTTGTTACAACAAAAGAAATGAATATTGAGATAATTTCCAATAAGTAGCAGCTTCGTCTGGCCTTTGTAGTACTGTGCCTTCAATTGCATTCCATTTACATATGTCAATATCTGCTGCAGAGTATGTTACCTAAACAAAATCAAGTACATAGTATCTAGCTATGGTTTGTATGATATTCGTAGTCACACAAGACTTACTTCTGGGATAATGATTTGTAGCAAATCTTACAATTCATTTGTGTCTTCAAATCGCTGCTGCCTCAATTTATCCCGTATCAAGATAAGAGGGATATTTTTTGTTTTTTTTTAGAAACTCGCGCAGGTTCAAGAGTTTTATATTTACTTATAATGTGTCATATACACACAACCTGAACGGAGTGCAGTGGTTTGGGTCGTTGATGTTCGTTAACTCTCAGGGGTGGTTGTCCTATAGCCGCCGAATTCCGCGTTTTTGGTTGTAGTCCGTACTAATTCGTTCAAGCACTTTTTAATATTGCATACGCACAGGATGAATTCCAGTTGACCATATACTGTGAGTGTTATGCCTGCAGCAGTACATCTGGTAACTTTCCATTCACAACTGCGTTGCATACTTTTGTCCGTATAGGAATTACTTTTCCTTGGCTATGAAGCGAATTTGAACTATAGACCTTCCGCTCGGCGGTCGATGATATTAGCCACTGCACCACGGCCACCCCCAGAGGATATTTTCCTCTTCATCTGAACTATCCCCCAACATTTTTCTATTACGTCTGGTTTTAACTGACTCCACGCTATTGCGAATGAAGAAATCGTCTTTTATTGTTCAAGGCCTTAAGAAATCCAAAACATTTCTTTTTCCAGAATGGTGTCACGTTTGGTGTAAATGTAGAACCATCATCTGTTTTTGATAAAAACGAGCCTGTCATCATCAACAATTTCTTATTCTGGTTCTTACCTGTGGAACAAAAAGTTTGTGAAACCAGTCCCTGAAAATATCTGCAGTCATCCAAGCGTTCTTCAAGCTACGGTAATCAAGCGGAATATCAAAGTTTTTGAAGGATCGGGGTTTTTTTGCTTTGCCAATAATCAGTGGCTTTACTTTGTGAAGGCGAGTAGCATTTGTACACGGTAAAAACGTAATCCTGGCCTTCTCTACTTTTCGGCCTGGAGCCGTTTTTTCACCACCGCAACATACATACGGTTTTTTTTTTTTTTCAGGCAACATCTTCTAAAAGAAACCCGACTTATCGGCATTATAAATTTGGTTTTCAGACAGGTGAAACTCATGAATTATTTTTTCTAAATTATTTTTGAATGGCGCAATTGCATTACGATCGGATGAAAGTTTTTCCCCACAATTTTTTAAAAGCCCAAACCATAACGTGACTTGAACCCACTTATCCAACCAGAACTGGCATTAAAGGCGCTTTCTTTTTCCTTTAATTGAGTATGGAAAAGCTTCGCTATTTCTTTTAGTATTTCTCCACCACGCTGCTTCAAAAACCATTTATACATATAACGGTCATTCCATTTTTTTTTTTTTTATTATCGCTGTAGTTGTGGATTTGGCTACACCACCGTACTGCCGTGACAAACTTGACGCGCCTTCACCTTTTTTCAAATTTCTCAATAAGTTCACCTTCTTCTTTCAATGATAAGAACGTCGGCTCTTTAAAAGGCATTTTTGCAAAGAAACACTTAACTACACTGCACTGTTCTAATTGTTTGTTTTTGGTTCACGTTATCGAGGTTTCTTTTGTTCACGCTATAGAGTACTCTTCATAAAAAAATGGGTGTTCATGCCAGCGGAGTGTTCATGCAATCAGGGGTTCACGCTACCCAGACACTACTCTAATCTCTATTTATTGCAGCTTAAAGTTGAAATTCTGTTCAAAGGCATAACGTTAACTTAAGGTTAAGGATTACATTTAACATAAACACAAAAACAAAAAAAAAAAAAAAAAAAAAAACCTTAAAAATGTGCAGCTGCTATTTCTGAGCCAATTTTTTATATTTTCAATAAATCTCTAGCGACTGGTGAATTTCTCTCTGAGTGGAAAAAATCATTTTTATCTCCGATTCATAAAAATGGTCCAAAACAAGTAGTTTCCAACTATCATCCGATTTGGAAACGATCATTGTATTCCAAAACTCTTTGAGAAAATATACGATAAGTTAACCTTTCTTCTAAAGGAGCATATTTCACCATGGTTTTGTTGTTGGGAGATCCACAACCGCCAATCTGTCTATTTTTTCTAATTACGTTCTGAACAAACTCGAGGAATGATATCAAATTGATGTCGTTTATAGAGATTTTGCGAAAGCCTTCGAAAGAGTTGGTCACACTGTTTTAATTGAAAAATTTAAATTACATATTTGGCTTTCACACATACATGCTGATATGGTTGGTATTTCGCCTTAAGGGTCGTACACAATTTGTTTGCATTGTCCTAGAACTTTCAAGACCAATCCAAGTAACCTCGGGTGTCCCACAAGGATGTCATATTGGACCCCTTCTTTTCTCATTTTTATTAACGACATGCTCGATATTTTCTTGAATTCTAGTCTATAGAAGATTTCTTTCTCTTACAAGATGATCTATAAAAGTTAACGGAATGTCAGTACTTCTCCTATTGTCGAAACTTATTACAAAATTGGGGACTTTGTCTAGAAAGAGTATTAGAGAAAAAAGATGTTGGTGTCATTTTCGATTCGAAATTAAACTGTCAAGAATATAGAATATTGTTGCGGAGACACAAACCGACGGTTAAGTTCGAATTTCGCTGTCGAAGTTCGAAAGCTCTCTTGAAGCGGAGACTGCAATGATGTCAACTGTCAACGGCGTAATGCTAATTGTCAGAGCATTCTAGAGATTTCCGAAGGGGAACTTCCGACGGCGAACATTCGAGAAAGTGGACCGATAGCTATATAAGCGCGAACGCTCGCCCTCGGCGATCGGTGTGATCAATCGATAAAACAGTGGGAAAATGAAAGCTTTCAATAAAGGTTGGTGTGTGTAATAAAGTTTAAAGTGTTCAATAGGTTTTGGATAATAAAGAAAACTGGTGAAGCTGCACAGATAATTGATCTGTGGTGAAACAAGAAAAGTGTGTGTGTTTTTAATTCGGATAAAAAGGACAATTGTAGTTTATCGCAATCCAGTGGTACGAACCCTATTCGGTGTGGGATTAAATTTCGTAACAATATATTGTAGCTAAAGCAAATTCCATGTTAGGTTTTATTAAGTGTAATTCTAAAGACTTCAAGGACCCCTTTACCCTTAAATCTTTATATAACTCTTATGTTAGGTCAATTCTAGAATATTGTTGCGTGATATGGAATCCTTACTGTATCACTTATTCTAACAGAATCGAAATGATTCGAAAAAAAAAATTACAAGGTGTGCTATTCAGAAATTGGGTTGCAACATCGAAATCCCGCCATATTCTACTACATAGATGCCAACTTCTAGGAATTCAGTCTCTTGAAAATAGAAGAAAAATGTTCTCAGTATTGTTTATAAGTGACATCCTGTCACATCATATCAAATGCCCCCTTCTTCTATCATTGATTGACTTGTACGCCCCATTAAGACAGCTAAGGGAACGTTGCTTGTTCGGAGTGAATGGCCATATGGTAAACTATGCACTTAATGAACCTATATCTCGTTGTCTTAGAGTAACTAACCTTATCTCTAATTATATTGATTTCAATTTTCATAAGAACAGATCGACTTTAAAAAACAATATCGAAATTCAAAATTCCGGCTTCGTCATGACCCGATTTATATGGTCAACTAATAGTTTAAAATCAGGAAGTGGTTCAAAAAACGCGAACAACGTTTTGAGCCCGAGTCAGTACAAAGAAAGCTCACCTTCGGTTCGCTTTGACAAAACAAAATTGTATTTCTGAAAGACAAAAGTCTACATCGACAACCCACCATGCGTTCTTGCCAGTTTTTTTTTTTTTTTTTTTTTTTTTTTTTTTTTTTTTCAACCGGACATGTGTAATAATAAACGATTCTGCAACAAAGCCAAGTATTTCACTGTGTTTGATGTTCAGTCAGAACGCCAATAGAGAGGCCGCCTCAGATGTACTCGGTTTCGAGCCACCACCGTCGAGAAACTCCTGGTTTGATGATGAGTGCAGACAGGCTCATGTAGAGAAACAGAATGCATACATGGCCACATTGCATCGACGGACGAGAGCTGCCCGCGAGCTCTATGAACAGAAAAGGAGGGAGAAGCATGCGCTTCTGAGAAGAAAAAAAAGAAGGAACACGAGAAGCGCGAGATTGAGGAGATGGAGATATGTTACTGCAGGAACGACGGTCGAAAATATTACCAGAAAGTAAAACGAACATGCCAAGGCTATAAAGCCAGTGCAGAAGCCTGCAGGTATGAACACGGACAACTAGTAGTGGAGTCACAGTCGATGCTGAGATTGTGGAAGGACCACTTCTGCAGACTGTATAACGGCGATGATAGTCAAAATGCCGCCGTCAGGCAGAGCGAACCATTCAGAATGGACGAAGACGAAGGAGAATCCCGTCCACCCGACCTAGACGATGTTAAGATAGCGATATCGAAACTTAAGTCTTATAAAGCTGCTGGAGCAGACGGACTGTTTAAAGCAGCTGGCGATGAGCTGGTCAGAAACATGCACCAACTCATCTGCAGGATATGGTCGGAAGAACGCATGCCCGATGAATGGAATATCAGTATAGTTTGTCCGGTCCATAAGAAAGGAGACCCCTATGACTGCGCCAATTACAGTGGGATAAGCCTCCTGAACATCGTACTGTGTAAGTGCCTGAAACCGTTCGTGGACAATCTGATAGGTTCCTACCAGTGTGGTTTCAGGTCAAGAAAATCCACGATAGACCAAATATTTACACTACGGCAGATCTTGGAGAAGACCCATGAATTCCAGGTCGAAACGCACCATCTTTTTGTCGACTTTAAAGCCGCGTATGACAGTGTTTATAGAGACGAGCTATACAGAGCCATGTCATGTCCCTGCCAAACGCGTCAGAATGTGCAGAATGACTATGGAGAACTTTCGCTGCTCCATTAAGGTCGGGGGTGAACTAATCGACCCCTTTGATGTTAAAAAAGGTTTTAGACAGGGTGACGCACTGTCATGTGATTTCTTTAACATTATTCTTGAAAAGATCGTGCGGGACTCTGCGGCCAATACAAGAGGTACGATCTACTTCAAGTCCACACAATTGCTTGCCTACGCAGATGTTATTGACGTTATAGCGGCTAAAGTGGGTCTAAGGGTAAATGGGGACAAGACCAAATATATGCTGTCATCAAAGAAAGATGCGCAACACCGACATCTTGGTCAGAACGTCACCTTAGGCAGCTATATTTTCGAAGTATTCAAGGACTCCGTCTAACTTGGCTCGATAGTGACAAGCAGCAACGACACCAGCGCTGAGATAAAACGCAGAATAACTCTTGCCAACCGCTGCTTCTTCGGGCTCAAGAGGCAATTGAGTAGAAGAGCCCTCTCTCGAAAAACTAAGGTATCCCTCTACAAAACCTTAATCATCTCGGTCCTCCTCTACAGCGCTGAGGCTTGGACGTTATCAAAAGCGGATGAAGAGGCTCTTGGGCGTTTCGAGATGAAAATTCTGCGTGCAATCTTTGGTCCCGTTTGTGTAAACGGAGAGTGGAAGATGAGATTCAACCAAGAACTGTACGGGCTGTACAGCGACATCGGCCTAGTTAGACGTCTTCTGATGAGGGCGCAGTAGTTAGTGTGTTGGACTCTGGCGCACGATGAGCGAGTTCGGATCCCGATAACACCAACGCCATCGAATGTTTATTTCGGGACGTTACTCCTCGGCGGGGTACTGGCGAAACCCCCCATAGTAAACTTGCCATGAAAAAGCTTCTCGACTCACGCCGTTCGGAATCGACATTAAACTGTAGGTCCCTTTCACTTGTGTGAAAAATAAATCACACACAACATGGGTGATTGAGAGAAGCTTGGCTCTGGTCCTTCATGGGCTGTAACGCCACCAAAGAAGAAGAAGAAGACGTCTTCGAATCCAACGTCTAAGATGGCTTGGCCATGTAGAGCGAATGGACATCAACGCTCCGGTCCGAAAAGTTTTCAACTCCAACCCCGAGGACCGATGCAGCAGAGGAAGACCGCATTTAAGGTGGCGCGCACAGGTGGAAAGGGACCTTAACCAACTGGGCGTGCGGCACTGGAAGCGGCTGGCCAAAGATCGGGCCGGCTGGAGAGGCGTGTTGTTTGAGGCCCTGGTTCACCCCGAACTGTAGCGCCATCAAAGTAAGTAAGTATTTGATTAGTCAAAAAAATAACACTTTGACTGATCCGGTGTGTTTTCAGCGTACAATTGTTCTGCTATCTACTTCTGTCGAAAATGTATATAAAATGGTTTCAATACTTTCTATGAATTCTGTGATGAAAATTCAAGGATGTTAAAATAATTCTAATAATACCTACCGATTGGCATTTTTCGAGGAAATGTCTTACCGAAACGCGATTTCTTATTAATTTCCTTTTGATAAATCTAGATTTATGAAATTTCTATAGGAAAACTTATATTAATTCGCAAAGATCTGAAGTTATTTCTTGTTCTTTATTTCTCAGTATTTAAATAGTCAAAAGCAGTGGGAAACGATCTACAAGGACAGAGTTCCATCAAAGGTGTTGTAAACTGTAATCATTTCGTTACCAGCATACCGTCAAGCTTCTCATTATTTAAAAGTGCAACAGAACGAATATCAAAACATCAAACAAGCAAATATGTATTTTTACAATACCGTTTTCTAAATTGTTTATCTAAATCAAATAGCAATAGTTTAGCATTCGTATAGGAAATAATATGCGTTACAAACGTATACAATAAACAGGTGAATATGCATCACCATCGAATAAAACATGTGTCGTGGATACTTAAGGAGAATTTTAAGAAGAATTCAATATTGTCCGTACATGAGACAAATGTTGATCAATGCTTTCGAAAGACAAAATACATAAAAAATGTGCAAGAAAAATTGTTTTTTTAAATAACAGAGTGACATTACGAGTTGATGTTAGTTTCGGAAATTGTTAAAAATAAGAAAATTATAAATTGCCTTTGATGATAATTATGAAAAACTTAATCAACGCAATTGCTACATATTTAAACATTATTAATATGTATAAGCACCCGTGCATCAAAAGCAGCAAACGGCTACAGAATTAAACAAAAAGATCTAATAAATCTCGAAAGAGTAACCTTAATAGAACCTAGTACCAATCGAACAGAAGACAACGTTTATTGTTATATCGGGGTTTTTTGTTGTTTTTTTTTTTTTTTGTAACTATTACTTTAATTATGCTTCATCGTTTGCTCTGTTTTCGTCAGCATAAACAACGGCAGCAAGAAGCAAAGCAGCATAACGATCAATTTCGACGAGTACAAGTGAAAATACAACGGAGAATTACTTATTCTAGAGAACTACTGAAAATCAGTTTCGATCAAAGAAATCAACTTGAAAAAAGTGTACATAGTAACAGACAAGAAAATTTGGTTTTACAAACTACCACAGGCTGTATAAGTAATTGGATAGCCACTTCAATCATTTATATTGCTCAAGATAAACTGGTCAATAGTTGCTGTTTTTAGAAGAAAGTGAAGGTCTGAGCAAAGGCGTTAAAAATATTTTGCTAGCAGTGCCAAAAAAATTATATCCCAATATCCCATGGAGAACAAAATTGACATATTTAATAATATACAATATTAACTCGGTATTTTTGCAGCCTATTTGAACTCGAGTGTTTACTATTGTCGTTAACTTTCAACATTTTTCAATCTATGTGGTGCTTTATGCCGTCGTTTTCGTCAATTCTGTTACTATCGCTAACACCTTTATCGCCGTTTTGTGTTTCAATGAGCGTGTGAATTGTATGTTCATAATATCATCTTCAAGCAAATGTTTTCGTTTTTAACATTTAATTTAAACCAAAAATATTAAGGGAAGCAAACCATGTAGGTTTAACGGTTTAACATTTGGAAAACAATACCGAAAACAAATAAGCCTAAGACATTGGTGAAATTTTGAAAAAAAAAAAAACAAAAAACAAAAACAATTCATAAAATAACATTTTTTGTATAAAAATAAAATAACCATTACGTTGTATGTGCGTACCCTCATAAGGATTAGATATAGATATTTCACGCAACCAAAAAAATTATGTATGGAAAGTCAAAAAACTCAACAGTGCCGTCGGATGCACAAGCTAGAGAAAAGTAAGTTTTTTTTTTTATTTTTATTTTTAGTGTCTAAATAGAATATTAAATATAAAGGGTCCGCCAAATAACTTTTTTTTTTTTTTGTTTTTTGAAAATGCTATAAAATGAAAAACTACTGAATATTTTCTCAAATTTCTTTTTTTATTTGAAAGTACAATCCTTCCGGTTAATAATGGAAAATAATTTCATTCAAATGGCTGCCTCGGCTGGCCATGCAATAGCCTACACGATCGGTCCAATTTTTAAGCACATTATCGATTGTGTGCAGCAGTATTTCACCAATGGCTTCACGAATATTGTCCTTTAAAGCGTCAATTGTCTCTGGCTTGTCGGCGTAACACTTATCTTTGACGGCACCCCACAAATATTAGTCCATGGGGGTGTCAAATCGCAGTTCGCAGCAGAGGTGGCCAAACGACATCAGCTCTGCGGCTGAAAATGCGATCTTCAAAAACAGGGCGCAAAACATCGAGTGTAACTTCGGCTGTGTGGCACGTAGCGCCGTCCTGTTGAAACCAAATGTTGCCAATATCCTCCTCTTCAATTTTTGTGAACAAAAATTCGTTCAACATGGCCCGATAACGATCGCCATTGACTGTAACGGCAACTCCTTGCTCATTTTCGAAGAAAAATGGCCCAATTATGACTCTGGACCAAAATCCGCACCAAACAGTGGCTCGTTTTGGGTGCACTGGTTTTTCAATGTATACGTGCGGGTTTTCTGTGCCCCAAATGCGACAATTTGAGAGCACCGTGGCGCAGTGGGTAGTGTGTTGGCCTCTGACGCCGATGACACGGGATCGAATCCCGACACAGCCATGTCATCGAACGTGTTTTTCACAGTGTTTCTCCTCAGCGGGGCTCTGACAAAACCCCCTGTAGTAAAATTGTCACGAAAAGCTTCTCGAAATTCGCCGTTCGGAACCGGCAATAAAACTGTAGGTCCCTTTCACCTATGTAAAAAAGAAATCACACACAACATGGGTGATTGAGAGAAGCTCGGCTCAGGTTCTTCATGGACTGTAACGCCAACATACATACAAATGCGACAATTTTGCTTGTTTACATACCCGCCAAGATCAAAATGAGCTTCATTTGAAAAGATGATTTTTTTTTTTGGCAAAATCGGCATCTTCTGTAAGTCGATCGCAGGCCCACTTAGCGAAGCGAAAACGCATTGGATGGTCAGTTGGCTTCAACTTCTGAACCAATTGGACTTTGTATGGCGTCATACCAAGGTCTTTATGCAAAATTCGTCTCAATGATGTCTCCGAAATGTTCAATTGTTGAGAACGACGGTGAATTGATGTTGATGGCGCTTCACGCACACTTTCTGCCGCAGCAGCAATATTCTTGGTTTTTCACGCTTTGGTTTATCGATGAGGATGCAAGTTTCTTTCACTTTTTTCACAAGATAACGAACATACGGAGCTGACGGTGCTTCTGTTCTTCCAAAATACGTACGCAATTTTCGTACACATTCTGCAACATTACCATGATTTTCAAAGTAATGTCGCAATATTTCCCAGCGTTGTTCAAGCGTATACACAACCATATTCGTTCAGCGGAAGGATAAAACTAATTATCTATCAAATCAGACATGAGCTAAGTGTTACCATTCACGAAATAAGCACTACTTGAAAAAAAAAAAAAAACGTTAGATGGCGGACCCTTTAGATTTCGATTTTAAGTTAACACTGCCCATTCCTGTACTGTGACTGAGCTACAGTACCTCACATCACATTGAGCATACATCCCCAATTAAAACATAATTTTGTTTTTTTTTTTTTCTCGTCTCAAAAAAGATAATTTATTGACAAAATAAAAATGCAGTTTCGATTGTACATATTTCATTTAATAAATTCAAAAGTAAAAACAAGAAAAAAGTTAACAAAACAGGCTACTTCATATTAACACACAAAATTGAGCATACGTATGTATGTATGTTGGCGTTACAGTCCATGAAGAACCTGAGCCGAGCTTCTCTCAATCACCCATGTTGTGTGTGATTTCATTTTCCCATAGGTGAAAGGGACCTACAGTTTATTGCCGGTTCCGAACGGCGAATTTCGAGAAGCTTTTCATGACAATTTTACTACAGGGGGTTTTGTCAGAACCCCGCTGAGGAGAAACACCGTGAAAAACACGTTCGATGACATGGCTGTGTCGGGATTCGATCCCGGGATTCGATCATCGGCGTCAGAGGCCAACACACTACCCACTGTGCCACGGTGCTCTATGCTGAGCATACACTAAAAAAATTATAAGCAAAGTCAGGTTATCCATACAAAACGATAAACATACATTTTCAATGGCCCGCATGTTCCTCTAAAAAAATCGCAGGGGTAATGCGCGCACGCGGGATCTCCAGGCTACTCGATTGTCCATCATCGACTCTAACCCATCAGGAGCTATGCCCACACGCAACCCAGGCGAGTTTTTGGACTTGGTCTAACCACCTTGTCCTGGGTCTGCCAAGCGGTCGCCTGCCTTATGGTATTGCATCCAAGGCACGCTTCGGAAGTCGTGATGATGGCGACATTCGTCTCACGTGACCAAACCATCGAGGCATAGCCCTATCCGTTCGGAGATAATGCAGCTGCTCAACATTAAGCTCCCCGCGCACTGCCGTGTTTCTCACCCTATCCCGGCAATAAACTCCCACAACAGCACGAAGAAATCTCATTTCGGCAGCTTGTATTCGCGATCTTATTCTTTCGGTTAATACCCACATTTCATGACCATAGATGAGAGTTGGAACAAATACTGAGTTAAAAACCGCTAACTTAGCTTTGACACCAAGCTCGGTCTTTCTGATTACAGATCTTCCAAGCTGTTTCAAAATTGACCCAGCGTGGCCAATCCTGCAGGAAAGCTCAGTATTACTCCTCTCATCACTCGTGAAGAAGACCCCGAGATACTTAAACTTCTCCACCTGCTTCAATGGGACTCCACTAACATGTAGAGTGCATTGGACAGGTTTTCTGGGAATAACCATAACCTCGGATTCGTCCACGTTAACCCTTATTCCAGTATCAGCTCATACGGCCACAAACCTATCTAGCGCGCGGCAAAGTTCCATCTGGGAGGATGCAAAAAGAAGATGACTTATCCTCAACTCTCCCAATGTAAAACACTCCTCGCCTCGACTGCGCATCAACATCCAGTTCATGTATATAATGAAAAGGAGAGGTGACAAGACGCACCCTTGGCGAAGTCCAACGCCCATGATGTAAGGTGTTGATTTACTACCGTTAACCCGAACGCAGCTGCTACAGTTTGTGTATAGAGACTGAATGGCCCTCAACAGATGACCATTAATCCCATACTCCTGCAAAACACACCAGAGTTTACCTTGAAGAACTCGGTCATACGCCTTTTCCAAATCTACAAAGCAGCTGTAGATTGGTTTGGCGTACTCCCACGCCTTCTCGAGTACCATTCTTAGACCAGAAAACCTGGTCGGTTGTATTTCTGCCGTGACGAAACCCGCACTGTTCATCCCCTATCCTGGATTCGACCATAGCTCTAGAACGCACCTTAGCGTAGACTTGACCGGGGACACTTAAAAGAGATATGCCCCTATAGTTGGAGCACTCTTTTTTTATCCCCCTTTTTGAAAAGAGGAACAATCACCCCAGTTTGCCAATCACTAGGCGTCTCACCGCATTTCCAGGCCACCTTAATGACATGAGAGAGCCATAATACTCCCTCTTTTCCCATTGCCTTAAGCATTTCTGGCCGAACTTCATTCACACCGGCGGATTTGCCAACTTTTAGCGATTCAATGGACTATTCTCCGCCACACGCAAGACTATAGATCTTTCCCCCTCAGTGCCCTGTTCGGATTGAGCAGCTCCGAAAAGTGCTCGCTCCATCTGCGTAAGATGTCCATCTCATTGGAAAGCCTTCGATTATGTTGAATTTCCTTCCTCTGAGCCGGCGAATGGTTTGCCAGAACACCTTTTTCGCAGATCTATGGTCGCCTTCCAACTCCTCGCCGAAATCCTTCCAGGACTGCTCCTTAGCTGCTCGCATAGCAAATATGCAAGTTCTTCGCACCACAATGTATCGGTCACGAGAAGCACAAAACAATAAAAAAAAATTAAATGTCAGTAGCGCGTCGCACCTCCTCTGGCATGGACTTTACCAGTTTTTCGGTAAAAGATGGTGGAATGCTATTCCAAGCTGCCTGAATTTGTAGTTTCAGCTCCTGCTTGTTAGAGCAGGTAGTTTCCATCTCATTTTTATCTCATGCCACAGGTGTTCAATCGGGTTAAGATCAGGCGATTGTGGAGGTGTTTTAAGCTGGTTGGAGTTTGCCGTTGACAGCCGTCGTGCGTGGACGAACACACGTGTGATAGCCGCATAACAAAAAAAAAAGCGTGGAAAACTCCACAAACCGGCTGTAAATATGAAGTTTTAATGGGTGTATGCTCAATTTTGTGAGTTACTGTATACAGGTCCAATTACAATACCTGATTTGATGTGTTATATCAGAACTTAGGCCGCGAGTGTCTGCAAACGTAGATACGTGTAACATACTTATACAGTGATGGGAATAATAATAGGGACAAGACGTCGCAAAACTTATTTTTTATTTTTTTTTTAAAGTATCTTCCATTTACATTTAAATTTTTTTGTATTTTATCATCGCACTCATTTGTTCGTTTAAACGCCGTACGCTTTTCCCCGAATCCCATTTTTGTTTTATATATAAACGGTATACTTACATTGATCGCTTGTTACGACTTCTTGTTAGCGGGCGCTACAGTTCGGGCTGAACCTGGGCCTCAACCAACATGCCCCTCCGTCTAGCATGATCTTTTGCTAGCATTTTCCACTGTGCGGCAGTGGAACCTCAACCCAGTTGGTTGAGGTCCCCTTCCAACTGTGTGCGCCATCTTAAGTGCGGCCGTTCTCTGCTTCTTCGTCCCTCGGGGTTGGATTCAAAGACTCTCCGGGCTGGAGCTGTGATGTTCTGATGCCATCTTTGGCGTTGAATCCGTAGACGCCTGACTAGGCTCATGTCGCTGTACAGCCCGTAAAGTTCGTCGTTAAATCTTTTCCTCCATCCCTCGTCTGCGTTTATAGGCCCGAAAATCACGCGCAAAATCTTTCTCTCGAACCGACAAAGGGCCTCCTCATCCGCTTTTGATAGTGTCCATGCTTCTGCGCCGTACAACAGGACCGGGATGATAAGGGTTTTATATAAAGTCAACTTTGTCGTTCGGGAGAGGGCTCTATTACTCAGTTGCCTTCTGAGCCCAAGGAAACAGCGATTGGCAAGAGTGATTCTGCGTTTGATTTCGGAACTGATTGCGGAACTACCTTGAACTTATATCTGCCTATACAAACGTTCTGGCCGAGACGTCGGTGGTGAGCGTCCTTTTTTGATGACAACATATATTTAATTTTGCTCTCGTTTACCGCCAGGCCAATTTTCGCCGCTTCCATCTCAATACTCGCAAACGCCTCATTGACATCTCGCTGTGATCTACCTATTATGTCAATATCGTCGGCGTAGGCAAGGAGTTGCGAGGATTTGAAATAGATTGTGCCTCTTGTATTGGCCAGTGATTTTTGCACAATCATTTCCAATATGGTGTTGAAAAAATCACACGACAGCGCATCGCCCTGCCTAAATCCTTTTTTGACATCGAAACTATCGGTAAGGTGTTCACCGATTCGGATGGAGCAGCGAGAATTCTCCAAAGTCATCCTGCATAGTCTGACGAGTTTAGCAGGTATGTCAAAGGTAGACATAGCGTTGTATAGCTCGTCTCTAATAACGCTGTCGTATGCGGCTTTGAAGTCAACAAATAGGTGGTGAGTGTCGACTTGAAATTCATTGGTTTTTTTCCAGGATCTGCCGTAGTGGGAAGATTTGGTCGATAGTGGAGTTCCCTGGCCTGAATCCGCACTGATAAGGACCTATCAGCTTATTTACAAAAGGCTTCAGGCATTCACACAAAAACGGCAGAGAAGATTTTGTAGGCGATGTTAAGGAGACTTATTCCTCTATAGTTGGCGCAATCAGTGGGGTTGCCTTTCTTGTGGATCGGGCATACGATACTGAGACTCCATTCCTCGGGCATGCTTTCCTCTGACCATATCTCATAAATGAGCTGGTGCGTGCTCCTAACCAGGTCATCCCCAGTTGCCTTGAAGAACTCAGCAGACAGTCCGTCTGCGCCAGCAGCTTTATTCGACTTGAGCTTCGATATGGCAATCTTAGCTTCGTCGAGCTCAGGGGGACAGGATTCTCTGCGGTCTCCGTCGATTAGAAATTGATCATTCTGCCTGACAGCGGTATATTGACTGACATCGCCGTAATACAGTCTGCAGAAGTGGTTTTTCCATATTCTCAGCATCGACTGCGATTCTACTACTAGGTGTCCGTTCTCATCTCTGCAGGCTGCCGTTCTGGCTTTATAACCTTGGCATGTTCGCTTTATCTGTTGATAAAACTTTCGAACGTCACGCCTGCAGTAACACCTCTCCAAATCCTCAATCGCGCGCTTCTCGTGCTCTTTCTTCTTTCTTCTAAGAAGCTTATGCTCTTCCCTTCTTTTTAACTCGTAGAGCTCACGAGCTGCTTTTCTTCTTTTATGCATCGAGGCCTTATATGTATCCTGCTTCGCTGTGTGAATCCTCCTGCTCTCGTCATCGAACCAGGTGTTTTTTCGTGGTGGAGCCTTGAAACCCGAAACTTCGGATGCAGAGCTTTTCAGGGCTTGTTTGCAAAGGCTCCACTGCTGTTCTATTGACAGCGTGGAAGATTGAGGAGTATTGGAGAGCTTAAGGGCGACGCGATCGGTAAAAGCACGAGTGGTTTCTGGCGATAGTAGCTTTCCGGCGTCATATTTACTTTATGTGCACTAAATCTTGGTTTGCTTAATATTTAGTGGCTCCTCCTTTATTTTTCAGTATAGAAACACATCTACGAGGCATAGATTCGACTAGTGCTCTGCATGTTTAGATCGAAATAGCGTTCCAGGTTTCTTGAACCACCTGCCACAAATGATCGCGATTTCGTATTTTGGTCTTTGAAACTTGTTTTTTTTTAAGATCCCCCAAAGATGTTCAATTGGGTTCAGGTCTGGTGACTGCGACTGCCAGTTCATTAATTGAACCCCATTTTCCTGAAACCATAGAACCATGTCTTCACAAACTTTGAGCAATGTTTGGGGTCGTTATCTTGCTGATATTCCCATATAAGCGGCATGTTGTCCTCCGCATATGGTAGCATTGTGTTTTGTATTATATTTCTGTATACTATAGCGTTCATAGTATCTTTTATACAAAAGAGAGGACCAACGCCATACCATGAGAAGCAACCCCAAATCATGATACTGCCACCACCATGCTTTACCGTCTACCTGGTGTATGAAGACCTGAGTTCCTGATTTTTGGGACGTCGCACGTCTGATGGCAAAGACCCAAAAAGATTTATTTTCGTTTCATCGGACCATAAAACTTTTTTCCAATGCAGGCGATGTTGATTTAAGTCTGCAAATTCTATCCTTTTCTTGATGTTCGCTATGCTGAGGTGGGGAACTTTTCTTGCCACTTTTCCATGTAAGCCACACTCTCTAAGTCTATTTCTTATAGTTCGGCTACAAATTGGAGCATTTAACTCTGTTTTCAATTCGTTTGACGGGGCGAAAGGAGTTTTTTTTGCATGCCCTTACCGTGGTTTCTCTTGGCCGTCCACGTGTTTCTGGCTTATTTTGTGCCTTGATAGCATTGTGAACTTTTGTTTTTGTACAACAGTTGTTTCGCACAGCTAGCCCTTTTCCATAAAGCTGTTTTATTTTTGAACGCTCTTCAAGCGAACAGTGCCTATTTCTACCCATAGTAAAATATAAACTTGAAATCTTGAATTCAAAATAGTCACTAAGCTTTCCACAAACACTAAACACAACTATCTATCATGAACCGATCGTGACACGAAGAATATTCGTTTCCGACAGATGTCCCTATTAGTCTAGTAATCTAGTTTTCATATTAAAACACAGATATGATCCGGAGAAAAGGGTACGCCGTTCGAATGTACAAATGAGTGCGATGATAAAATACCAAATGTTTGCATTGTAAACAGGAGATACCTTCCAGAAGATAAGAAAATATGTTTCGCGACGTCTTGGCCCTATTATTTTTTCCACCAGTGTATGTTACTTTCGATTTGGTAAACCTAAATGCAAAAGAACCATAGTTTCTTCCCTGTATCTGAAATCGCGAGCCATAGATTCAACAATGAAAGTACATTACACCAAATGATAGTGATAAGTTTGATGATACAAACATTCATATATTCTCTTAGCAAAGTAATCGTCCTTTTTCCGTAGAATGCCTTTTCTACAGAACTCAAAGAACAATGGACTTGGAATTATTTCATAGACCATCAAACACACATTTGCAAAAGCCATTCGTTATGTCTTTCTTGCTGCAGTCAAATTGTTTAGTTTAGAATATATCGTTAGTTATTTAAAGCTTAGGTTCGTTGTTTTCAATTAAGCATGTGAGCGTGTATTCATTCAAGAATAAATGTATCCTTTTCTGTTTAATTTTTTTCCAGGCTCGCCCTTTACGTCTACGAATACCTGCTGCATGTAGGTGCACAGAAGGCGGCACAGACCTTTTTATCTGAAGTAAATGTTTCATTAATTTTTTGAATACAATGTATTTATTATTCCTATTAACAGATACGATGGGAGAAAAATATAACTCTAGGAGAGCCACCCGGGTTTCTTCACACGTGGTGGTGGTAAGTTATTACTTCGAATTTCCACTTTATGCCTTGTTTTGAGAAACGCTCAAAAAGAGGATAATTTGATATAAAATCCAAAAACAACACATAATCATAAATGCATATTTCAGTGTATTTTGGGATCTGTATTGTGCGGCGCCAGAAAGACGCGACCAGTGCGACCACTCATCAGAAGCTAAAGCCTTCCATGATTATGTAAGTGCAGGAAAGTTGTTCAACTTTTTTTTTTGGTTTTTTTGTTTTTTTTTATTACTCACGCGATGCATGCATTTTCTCATGTCTCAGTCAATTGAACACATATTCTGTTTTTGTTTAACACGTTGAACGCCATGACACTCATATGTGAGTGTCACCATCGTCTCCTCTGGTGAATGAAACCCAGATGTGAGTGTCACCCTAGTGTAAAGCTGGTGGTACATGACACTCATATATGGGCGACGCGACAAATATTTAAGAACTCAACAATGAAGGAACTCCTATCAAGAATTTAGCATACAACCATTAAAACTTCATATTTGAGCTATTTTAGAGGCATCCACTATTTTAATTTTATTTTTGTAGCAGCTTTTGCCCGCGGCTTCGCTCGCGTTAAATTCAGGGTAAACACGGTTAACCTTTCCTGATTTAGAACACAGAAGAGAATTCGGAACAGAATGTTATTTTAATACGCTACTGTAGACGATATTATATGTCTTTCCATTTGGGGATAGAATGTAAAGATTCTGAGCATTGGACACACGCGAACATGCTACCGTGAGCGTCAAAAGAAAGTTTACACCTCAGTGTTTTATGTTCTCGTTTCAACTACCGATCTTATTAAAGGTATATCTTATAACTAGTTTAACATATTCATTTGTCTATTAATTCTCAATCGAACAAGGTAAAAAGTTAATAAAAAACAACAACAACAAACATTTTACAAACAAGAAAGGAAAAACACTTCGTATGCTAGGCGTCAAAAGAAAGTTTACATTAAGAAAAAATTAAAAAAATATGGCAATAAACGCTTAATTCAGTACTTTGTTTGCTTTCCTTTTGTCTTGATAACGGTCTTCAACCTCCTGGGCATTGATTCTACCAACTTTTTTGTGAAGTCAGAAGGAATTTTTTACCACTCTTTCAACAATACGGACTTTAGTGAGTCTTTGCTTGTTAGGACCCTTTTTCGAACTTATTTGTCGAGATACTCCCACAAATGTTCGATGGGGATAAGGTATGGGGATTGCGGAGGGTGATCCAATAGCTTCGGCGTCCGATACAGTAACCATTCCTTCACAATTTTGGTCGTGTGCTTAGCGTCATTGTCCTGCTGGAACACCCATGCTTGATTCAAGCTCAATTTGGCAACGCTAGGGTGTAATTTTTCCCTCAAAATATTAAGATAATCTATTTTGTACATTGTGTACTCAACAAACACCAGATTTCCCACACATGTAGCCGCCATGCATCCCCAAACCATAACCGACCCTCCCCCATGCGTAACCGTGGAGGTAATGTTCTTTTCATCGAACGCCTTATTCTTTGTTCCCCAAATTTTTGGTGGTTTTCCGGATTTAAAAACTTCAAATTTGCTTTCGTCACTAAATACCACGCTTTTCCAAAATGAAATATGTTTTTCTTCATACCTTTTCGCAAATTGAAGTCGCCGTTTTTGGTTAGTTGCCGATATGAGCGGTTTTTCCTTCGGTACTCTGCCATGTATCCCACTATCGTGAAGTACTCGTCGAATAGTACTTGCACTTATGGGAATACCTGATGCTTTTTTAATGTCTTCTGATATTTTCACAGTACTAACAGATGAATTTTTTTTCACTTCTCGTACAATTGACTTTGCTTCACATTGGAAGGGTCGCTTGGGTCTACCAGTACGTGGACGATCTTGTATTTGTTTAAAATGTTTTTACTTATCTAGAATTTTTTTAACACCTTGGTGGCTTCTGCCAATTATTTTCGCCATTTCTCTCAATGATTTTCCTTCTGCATTCAATTTCAAAACGAATTTCCTGGTTTCAATAGGCGTTTGCTTACCCATTTTAATAAGACTTTGATTGTACAATGTTGACACAACTTTTTTCACAAACAAATAAACAAAGAATGAAATTAAAAGATAGCCTTTATCCGAATGATGTGCAAGATAAACACAAAAAAGCGGGAAAGTGAACGTAACGGTAGTTTTCGTGTTCAGCAAATCACACTTCATATTGTATTGTATTGTATTGTATTTGTCTTTATTTCCATCAACATTTTTACAAAATTGGATTAGATACAAATTTAAATTGTGTTGAATTTTGGACAGAAATAGTGAGAATACATTCTTTTGCCGAATTGACAAGTGATAAATGTACCTTATAGATAAGAATTATAAATGTTTCTTTTGTTGATGATGGGGAAAACAAAATTAACTTCATGAATAATGTAAATTGTTGCTTAAGTGCAAGTTACAAAATTATTTTATTTTTACGAGATAAACAGATTTTCAATTTCCATGTAGTTTAAGGAGAATATAAATTTTTTTATACCAACTAAAAATACTGATTCTACTCTCTCACACCTTAAGTGGTCAGGCAAGGAATTAAATATACGCGGCGCAGTAACAAAATAAAATCGAGAATAATGTGTCTTGTGCATGGTTGGTACAGATACGAAATGTCTAGTGTTTATTCGTAAGCCATAATGATCGTCCATTCTAGAATCGTAATACCCGGCTCTCTTAAAAAATATTTTAAGAACTTTATAGCAATATAAATGTCTTAAGGGTAGAAATGCAAGTTTCTTGAACAAGCCAAAACTTGAGGTACTGCGATTCGCCTTAGATATGATTCTTATTGCATGTTTTTGTTTGCTTAGTAGGGGTTTTAAGTTATTGTAATATGTACCACCCCAGCAGGCAATGCCGTATTCTAATTTAGATTTTAATAAACCATTGTAGACAAATTTTTGGACATTTAAATCACAATATAGGCTTAGGTGATACATTTGTCTGACAACCCTATTTAGATACAACTTGATATGAGAAATATGTTCTTTCCAATTTAATTTATAATCCAGGATGATGCCTAGGTATTTAAAATTATTAACACGCTCAATTTTAAAACAGTCATCACTGCAGTTGATGTTTGCATTATATGTCACAAGCCCTTCATTTTGATCTGGGGATGAACAGAAACGTAGGCATTTTGGAGCATGATAGTCAAGAGGTAAATCATCAAATATATTTCCTTTGATGTTAAAAATCATAAACTTCGTTTTATTGCTAATTGTAAGTTTATGCTCATGAAACCACTGTCGAAGAATATCTAAATCATAGTTAACATCCGTAATCAAATTAAAGTAACTTTTGCTGGAATATGATAGGGCTGTGTCGTCAGCAAAAGCTGTTACTTTGCCCTTAAAAGGTTGTTGAAACAACGAGTTAACATATATCAAAAAAAGGATTGGACCTAGAACAGACCCTTGCGGGACACCCATATTAGTACCTAATTGAGAACTTAAGACATTTCCGATTTTAACTACTTGCCTTCGGTTCGATAAATAGGAAGTAAACCAGTTGTGAATAAAGCCTCTGAATCCAGCATTATATAATTTGTTCAAGAGCAGTTTATGGTTCACTGTATCAAACGCTTTAGTGATGTCAATAAATAAAGCAGAAGGAATTTGGGAAATATTTAGACTATTGTGTAATTCGCCGGTTAGTTTTAGTAAGGCAGTTTCCGTCGATCTACCACTTCTAAATCCATGTTGAGAATTTTCAAGAAAATTTGTCTTGTCTAAGAAAGATACAATTCGAGATTTCATTCCTCTTTCAAAAACTTTTGAGAAGACCGAAAGGAGCGAGATAGGACGATAGTTGTTTAAGCACAACGGGTCACCTTTTTTATATAGCGGAATTACTACAGCGATCTTCAATGAATCAGGGAAAATTCCTCTAATAACACAGAGATTTAAAATGTAACAGAGAACATCACAAATTTGGAACGAAATATTTTTTAATATGAAGCTGGAAATTTCGTCAAGTGATGAAGAGTTAGATGTTTTCAATGATAGTATAATTTTATGTATTTCTAAAGAGGAAAACTCTTCAAAGAAAAAGCTTCGCGCTTGAAAAGATAAATCACTTGAATTGCTATGGCAACCACGATCAAGTGAGCTTACATTGCAAAAGAAATTATTAAATAAGTTGGCAACTTGGATGGGCTCAGAAACAATTGAATTATTATTATTAATAACAATAGCATTCGAAGTTTTATTTTTGTTTAAAATTTCATTCACAACCTGCCATTGCTTCCTCGAGTTACCTGCATAAGATACCAATTTATTGCTAAAGTAATTATTTCTGCAACGCGTTACTTCTGCTTTGATTTCACGACAAATTGTCTTATAGTACTTTAAAAGTCTAGTACTGCTGCTATGTCTTTTTAATACAGAACACAGCTTATTTTTTATTCTAATTTTATTTAATAAAGAAGTATTCATCCAAGGTTTACGGAATTTTAGTTTACAAGCTAGTTGACGTTTAGTAACACTACAGTTGAAAATAAAGAGTTGCAACTTATTGAGGAAAATATCAAAGGCAATAGAAGGATCAGATGCAGAGTAAACATCGTTCCACAATTCACAGTTAAGTCGTGATCTTAATTTGACAAAATCTACCTTTTTGTATTTATCAAAACAAAGTCGTTTTTTTCTAGAAATGTTATGAGATAGCTGAATAGATATTAGGCAATGATCAGTTATATTAAGATCATATACATCTGTATAGTGTAAACTTTCTTTTGACGCCTAGCATACGAAGTGTTTTTCCTTTCTTGTTTGTAAAATGTTTGTTGTTGTTGTTTTTTATTAACTTTTTACCTTGTTCGATTGAGAATTAATAGACAAATTAATATGTTAAACTAGTTATAAGATATACCTTTAGTAAGATCGGTAGTTGAAACGGGAACATAAAACACTGAGGTGTAAACTTTCTTTTGACGTTCACAGTATATACAGTTGTCCATGGGAAAAGCACGGCTTTTCTAAGTTCACCCCAGCCACCTTTAATGTTTGACCTTGCGCTTTGTTAATGGTCATAGCGAAACTAAGCTTATTTTAGGCCTTATAATAGGCTATAAATCGATTCCATTAATATACTAACATGTTTTTTTGTTTTTTTTTTTTTTTATAGGGGTTTGTGAGCTCTGGCTACGGTGTAAATGGAATTAGTGGACATGTAAGTAAAAAGTTTAATTTTTCATGTATCCTTATGGACTTCAATTAATAATTTGTTCGTCAAAAGAACATAAAGTTAGCATTTTTTCTAACATTAAAAGGCTAATGAAATACCATTCCGTATTTTATTATATATCACAAACATTTTTTAATTTAACAAACAAATGCATATGTTATATATATATATATATGATTACTCATATATTAAGAATGCCGGACCAGCACCAAGCCCTCTGGGACAGTTACCACCAAATGAAGGGATGCCAGGTGGTCCAATGGCACCTAATTTTTTCCCTGTAAGTTAACATTGATTTTTTTTTTTTTATTAGAAAAAAAATCAAAATAAAGAATTAATTAAAAATATATATATCCACAAAATCATTTGTTTTTTTTTTTTTTTATTTAATGTGTAATGTTATATATATACATCCAGCCATGGACACATAAATAGCACAAGCCTACATACCATAATGAAAAAGTCATTCAATCAAATAATGTTTCAAAAATAATAATAAACTTAATTTTATTTGAAAATGTTGTTAATAGGGAATACAACTAACAGGAAAATGTTGTGTTAGGGTAGGTAGGTAGGTAGGTAGGGTCGTAGCCTTCCCAGAATTGAGAAGAACGCACTTAGGCCAAGGAGGCCCGTTGTGCAGTTACGAGGGGGTTTTATCCCCCTATTCGTGGAACCATCTAGTGCTTCTTAAGGAGTTAAGAAGATTAAGTATCCCTACTTTCTGAACATCTGTCAGATCGTTAAGGAAGTAAGAGCCTAGGTAACGCTTCCTTATATTGCAAAAAGCTGGACAGGCGCATAGAAGGTGGTGAATGGATTCGACCTCCTCCTCGTCCTGACAGCTTCTGCAGAAGTCATTTGAAACTATACCTAGTCTTTGTGCGTGACTGCCAATGAGGCAGTGACCTGTGATGACACCGATGACTTTGTAGATGTCAGTTCTTTTTAGGGAGATTATACTCCTTGTGCGCTGACTGTCAAGCCGAGGCCAGATTTGCCTGGTGATGACGCAGGTATGTCCCTGGTTCCATCTCAGGTTCGTCTCGGCCCTGGCGAGATTGGTCAGATTATGTTTAATGGTTGTAAGGGGTACTCCCTCACAAGCCACGATTGATTGTAGCGTCGTTCCTTGTTTGGCGAGTGTGTCGGCTCTTTCATTTCCAGTGATGTCGCTGTGTCCCGGTACCCATATAAGTTGTATGTTGAACTGTTCAGCCATCTCATTAAGAGATAGGCGACAGTCGAGGCTAGTTTTCGATGTGTACACATAGGACTCTAGCGACTTTAAGACTGCTTGGCTATCCGTGAGAATGCGGATATCCGTGGTGGATATCACGTTCCACTTCAGCCAGGACAGAGCCTCTTTTATTGCCAACAGATCCGCCTGGAAAACGCTGCAGTGATTAGATAATTTTAGAGCTTTGTTCAGCTTAAGTTGTTTGCAGAATACTCCACTACCCACCCCGTCTTTGGTTTTAGACCCGTCAGTATAAAAGTCTACGCAATTTCTGCGAGGTTGAGTCTGGCGAGTCCAGTTTTGTCTGTCCGGGTAGAACGTTGTAAAGTTTTTTTTCCAAGACTGTAGTGGGTTCTGTGAGATCTAGGTTTTCTGCCATGGTTGACCTGTTAATCAGGATCAAGGAGTGGCCAATGACATAGCTCTTCCAGTTTGAGTTGGCTTTAAGTCTAATGGCAGTTTGTGTGGCAATTTGCTTGCCGAAAATATCGAGTGGTGTTAGGTCGAGTATCATGTTAAGTGCTGCCGTTGGGGTGGACCTGAGGGCCCCGGTAATGCATAAACACGCCAGCCTTTGTACCTTCTCGAATTGTTTGAGGTATGTTGTCTTGTCCAGTGCTGTCCACCAGACAGTCGCTCCATACATTAATATGGGTCTAACGACCGTGGTGTAGAGCCATAGGGTAATCTTGGGATTGAACCCCCATTTGTTTCCTATGGCTTTCTTGCATGTATAGAGAGCTATTGTTGCTTTTTTAGCTCTTTCGATTGTGTTGCTTTTCCAGGTTAATTTCCTGTCCAGTATGATGCCAAGGAATTTGGCACTGGAGGAGTAGTTTAAGCTGGAAATGTTGTGTTACTATACATAAAAAAAGAGTCGAACAGAAAGAAAATAACAACAGTGAAATTCGTCTGAACACAGAAATAGCACAAAACTGGATATCTGAAAGAAAAATAAGTAAAATTCAAAATATTATTTCAAATGTTTCTGTTTCATTTTTACCTTTTCAGTACTTTGTACTATAGCCGGAATTTTCGATTACTGCCAAACATCTACGACCCATACTTTCGACAAGTCTCTTACACCTTTCCTTCGGGATAGAATACCAAGCTTCTGTTATGCCATCCCAAAGTTCATCCTTATTTTCATAATTTTGCTGGCCTATTTTCACCTTAACGTCATTTCACAAATTTTCAATCGGGTTAAGGTCGGGACTCTGTGGTGGCCAATCCAAAACATGAATGTTTTCTTGCGACAACCAATCCCTTGATATTTTGGCGGTATGCTTAGGGTCATTGTCCTGCATGAATATCCAATTAACTGACATAAACTCGAAAGTATAGGGCTCTATCGTAATTTTCGATACATCCAAATATTGAAATTTGTCCATTTTTCCTTCTATTTTAACAATGGGCCCTACTCCAAGCCAGGAAAAAGCACCCCAGACCATAACACTGCCTCCACCATGTTTAATTGTCTTCTGAGTGTATCTGGGATTCAGAGCTAGGCCTTTTGGACGGTGAACTATTGTCCTGCCATTGGGTCAAATTCTTTTGACCTTGGTTTCATCACTCCACATTATTCGTTTCCAGAACTGTAGGTCCTTACTCTTGTGGTCTCTTGCGAAAGTCAGGCGTTTTTGAATATTTTTTTTTTTTGACAAGAGTGGCTTTTTCCTACTGACACGTCCGAATAGCTGAGCCTCGTTTATTCTTCTTCGGACTAATCGGCTCGATATGTCAACACTAAATTCTTCTTTAATTTCGTTACCAATTTGCCGAAATGACTTAAAGGGATCCTTCTTGCACTTTCGGACAATGGCTCGTATCAACTGAAGCGGTCGTTTTCCTTGGTTTCGGTTTCCTTTTTTAGGGTTCCGTACCCAAAGGTAAAACGGAACCCTATTACTAAGACTTCGCTGTCCGTCCGTCTGTCACCAGGCTGTATCTCATGAACCGTGATAGTTAGTGAGTTGAAATTTTCACAGATGATGTATTTCTGTTGCCGCTACCACGACAAATACTAAATAACGTATACATACGGGTATTCACTTTGAAGTTAGGTTAGGTTATTGTGGTCGGCATAAGCCACACATAGGCCGAAGTCGGCCCATTGTGATACCACATGGATCGTGTTACCCAGATCCGCTACCAGAGAACCAATCGGTGCTTCTGATGAAGCGATGGAGTTGAGCTATTTTTTGGTCTGCTAGCTCACTTAAATTATCACAGAAGGGCGCGCCGAGGTAAATCCTCCTGCGATTCGAAAAAGAGGGACATGAGCAGAGGAGGTGGTGTATTGATTCCTCCTCCTCCTCGTCCATGCAGCCGCGACAGAAGTCGTTGGAGGGTATTCCCAGTCTGGCGGTGTGTTTCCCAATGATGCAGTGACCTGTAATGACACCCACCAGAGTACTTAAGGTTGCCCTTTTGGTTGCTGCTACCACGACAAATACTAAAAACAGAAAAAAATTAATTATACATATACATAATTGCAAACAACCAATAATAAATTGTTACGATTTGATCTTCGAAAGGTTTTCGTTGTCATCTTTCGTTCAGTTCCCATTTGTGCGCGGCTCTTAGTCATCCATTTTGGGAAATCACTCTCACGGAAAGTGAGTAGCCCGAGGGTGCGATCAGCACTTGACACGCGAACGAGTGGAGTCAAGCCCACAGAAGGTCCGCATTTTTGTTTTTTTTTTTTTGTTCCTAGTAGCACATGAGGGAGAGTTAGCGAAGAACTCGCGGAGAAATCTTCGGCGAAGTACTCGGAGAGTGATCTTCGGGGAAGAACTCCGGTACGGTTTTAAGCAGTTCCCGGTACGCGGCCGTACCGTGTGTCCTATTGCCTACGTTGGTTCCCCTGCGGGTACGGGGTTAGAATAGGCCCGAGGTAAGGCATGCCTGTCGTAAGAGGCGACTAAAATCCGGAGGACGGACCAGGTGGTGGCTTTGTAGCAGATCCAAAGTTGTGGCCTGGTCCGTTGGTGAAGAAAGGGAATATTATTCTCAAGATATCGAAAGATTATATATAATTTTATATATGAATCTTATTTGAAGATATCCATTGATTGGTTGCCGCTCCCAATCTATGGTAACGTTTGTTAAGCATGAAATGATGTCTCGAACGATTTTTCGAATTCCCATTTTGGGAAGATGTATAGAGGAACCCTTCGGGGTTAAAAGTTGAACCCTTCGGGGTGGAAGTGAACCCTTCGGGGCTAAAAGTTGGACCCTTCGGGGTGGAAGTGAACCCTTCGGGGTATTAGGTGCCCTCCGGGGCGATCGAAGGCGCATAGGCGGTGTTGTCACACCCCTATGCAATCTGTTCATGGTGCTTGGTGGTTGGGGAACCCGGGTGGTTCCCAGAATCTGGTGGTGCATGGCGATATGGGCCGGTCTGGCGGCCCATTCAAAAATATCCAGTCGAGCGTGCTAAAATCCTGGCACCTCAGGAATGACGGAAGGTAAGTTGTCAGGCTTGAGTTCTTGGGGGAACTCAACTGAAAGTGACTGGTTTAGTTGCGGAGTTAAAACCAAGGCACTTTAAAAATAATTGGTACCACGGGGACAGGAAGCCCCCGGAGTGAACTAGGTGAGTGAGTGTGTGAGTGATTAAAAGAAACACAGCCATGAGGCACTTTGTGCCAATGAAGAAAATCAATTGACTAACGCCGTCAATATAATTGTTGATAGTAGCAAATAATATGCACACTCAGTAGCCGAAATTCGCTCCGGTCCTGTCTGTTGAGGTAGGCTCCCTTGTGGGAGCATCGTGGTGGCTGTGGTTATCCCAACATCGCGGGAACGCATGGTATCTGACAAGATCAAGGAAGACTTCGGTCTTCGGTCTAAAAAGTCAGATGCAAGAGGTGTTAGTTAGACCTCGGCCTTTATCAAGGGTGGTGTTCATGTCCCCAAGCATGACTCCGAATTGAAACCAGACTATGTCATCTAAGGAAGGGGCGTTGGTGGACGCATTATATTCACCCCATGTGGGATGGCCCAACGTGGAATTAAGCCGACAAGGCAGGTGTCCACGTAAAACCCCAAACGGAATCTGCCTACGTTGGTCGCGGATATCACGTTCGTTGTATAAGGTATTGAAATCACCAATTTTCGTGTCGCGATTGGTGTTGCGGGCTAAGTCGTTGGTCAGAGGAGTTTCGGTACGACTGTTCGGATACTCAAGCTGCGGTTTATTTATTCTTTTCGACAGTGAATTCGTTTATTTTTTTTTTATTTTGTATATATATTTTTTTTATTTATTTCGACTTTTTTTATTGACATACGGTGTAGGGTAGTTTTAAGGTGTATACATAATAGTACGGAACCCTTCGTGCGCGAGTCCGCTTCGCACTTGGCCGGTTTTTTTTTTTTCATTTTTAGTGAACCACGTCTTCTTTTACCAATTTAATAGTATTATAGACCATTTTCCTCGAACTGCCTATTATTTCAGCGATTTCAGCTGGCGTTTTACCGTCTTCGTACAACTTGTATATAATTTTTCTTTTTTCTAGAGTACAATGTACGCCTCTTCCCATTTTAATAAATAATGAACTCACAAAGTAATTATCACAATTTAGTTTTATAAAAACAAATTCAACAACACTCAAATAATTCGCGCAGAAAAAATTTAAATTCGACTTGTGCTATTTATATGTCCAACCACAATGATCGCTACTCACACTAAACTCAATACGTTCCAAAAGATCGAATTGATAACGGTACCTTTGTGTACTAGATAAGTGCAGCAGGATAAGGGTTAGCTGCATCATCAATAAAAGTAGGATACATATCCATTATAAGATAAGAAATATGCGCATTCACTTTTTATGTTTGTTTGTGCTATTTATGTGTCCATGGCTGTATATGAATGAGTGTGTTGCCAAATAGCATTTTTTGCTAGTTATTTTGAGTGTTCTTGATACAACGTATATGAGTATATGCATATATGTATCCATTATTATCCATTTTTTTTTTTTTTTTAAAGCATGTAGCAATATAAAATTATCCGAATTGGATACTGTGCTGGGTTTAACACTTATGCTTTCGTTCCTACTAAGGCTCATTGCCAGTAGTAGGGGAGCCCGGGATGCTAAATTAGCAGTTACTAGAGCGTGGATTGTGAAGATTAGGTTCTTAAACGAAAAATTTTATGTTAAGTTTTCCATTTTAGTGGGGAAAAGAGCATGTAAACATTTTTAAAAATGTGACAGTCACATGGAAATACTCGAGCGCGTCAGATATTAATAGAGTATACGCGCGCTTCGTCTTTATGATAAGCGAGAGATATTAATCTGACGATTAGATAGTGGTGGGTGGCTGAGAAGAGCGGTACAAAGGCAAAACAAAAAACAGATATTGAAAGGGGACGTTTAGTGAACTCAAAACAGTGTTCGATTTAAAAAAAAAAAAACTGACGATTTGGACGTGGCCTACATACACTCATGACTGATTTTTGAAAATGTTAAAAAAAAAAAATCGTTAACTTGAAATACTCGAGCGCGTCAGATTTTTCTACTGTGGGTTCAACTCGATGTCAGAGTCACCCTAATTGATAATCTGACAATTATGTAAAGGAGTATTGTTATTCTGACAATTTAAAAAACTTTGAATGTTAGACACTGGGAAAGAGTGAGAAGGAACGAGAGGCGTGGAGTGGGGAATACATAGATATCAGCATCTGTACGCTCATGCTTTATCGATGGTTTTAGCTATATCGCCCCCATGAAAACCGTCAGATTATATGTTTTTCGTAATTCTGATAGTATTTCGAGATGACGTGTTTTTTTTTTACAACTTTGCGACTCCCCCATTTCCTTATGCCACGCTCAAATTGTCAGATTATTGAAATATGAAAGAAGTCAAGGAACTCTTGCAAAACTTCAAGAATAAATGCCTAAATGAATACCTTTCAAATCTGACTCCTACTCCACAAACAAATTATTCATTTTGGAAAGCAACAACCACCCATCCTAACTCAAAACAAAACGTGGTCTAGATCTAACTTAGAAAAGGCTACAACACTAGCGACGTTCTTTGCCAAAACCTTTACAAACGAAAAAGACCAAAAACCCCACAGCTTAAACTTTGAAAACAGTAATGAAAACATGTTGATTAAACCGACCACTACAAATGAACTAAGGTATCTCATTAAATATAAAACCAAAGCCAAAAAGAGTACTGGCTATGACCTAATAAGTGGACAAATTTTAAAAGAATTACCAGACCATGGCCTAGTGTTTATAAGAAACATTTTTAATGCCATATTACGACAGCAGTACTTTCCTAAAACCTGGAAAATTGCAGAAGTAAAAGCTATACCCAAGCCAGGTAAAGATCCAACAAAAGCTAATAACCATCGACCCATTTGCTTACTACCAGTAATCTCAAAACTATTGGAAAAGATTATACACGCTAGACTTCAACCACTACTTGACCAAAACAAAATTGTACCCAATCACCAATTCGGATTTAGACAACAGCACTCAACAATCCAACAGATACATCGAGTCACAAATAAGATCTCAAGGGACTTAGAAAATAATAAATATTGTTCCGCAGTATTTCTTGACATATCCAAAGCTTTTGACAAGGTTTGGCACACGGGACTACTTTACAAACTAAGCAAAATATTACCACAAAACTTTTATCTTTAATTAAAAAGCCATGTCGAGCAAAGACTCCTCTACGTGAAGTATAACGACGAATGTTCCAAGCTATTTAGCGTCTCAGCCGGGGTCCCTCAGGGAAGTGTCCTAGGCCCGGTGCTCTACTTGATCTATACAGCGGATATACCAACCCCAACAACACAACATTCGATGTAAGCTACTTTTGCTGACGATACAATCATACTACAAGCTAACAAAAACCAAACATGTGCAATCCAAAAACTACAAGAGCATCTCGACAACACAATTCAGTGGTTCACAAGATGGGGCATTGAAATTAACGAAGAAAAGACAGTACATGCGACTTATACACTAAAAAGAATTGACAATACACCCCCTTTAACAATAAATGGAAGACACATTAAAACTAGTGACTGCGCCAAGTACCTCGGCATGTATGTATATCGACAGGAAATTGACATGGAAACAACATATACAAGAAAAGCGTAACCAAATAAAAGACAAATTCCGTAAATGTTTCTGGATGCTTGGAAAGAACTCCAGACTATCAATTGACAATAAGCTACTTATATACAAGACAATTATAAAACCCATTTGGACTTATGGACTTCAAAAACTGTGGGGAACTATGGGGAACAGCCAAAAACTCCAACATACACAAATTACAACGCACACAGAACAAAATATTACGGACCATTACAAACGCAGACTGGTATGTGCCCAACGATGAAATCCACAAGGATTTACATCTAAAAACTGTGATAGAGGAAATAAAACTACTCAGTGCCAAGCATGAACTAAAAATCTTACTGCATACAAATCACGAAATACGTACGATCCCTATTTACGAACGACTGCAAAAACGACGACTAAAACGATTTCGACCAACGGACCTAGTTCGTAGGTTTACATGAAAACTGGAGCAGGCCCAAAATCCTTCAGGGGACAACAACGAGCGACAAGAGATCCTCTCTGGCGACAACAACGAGCGACAAGAGGCGCTCGGAGTGAATAAAACCTCCAACGCTTAGGGTAGACTAAATCCTACCTATGCCACTTCTTCATCAGAGAAACAGCTGTAAAGGACATTGGTCCTACACTGCACTTATATCCTTTTTTGTTTTCCTTCGTTTATGTTGTAATAGTAACAAAATGTCCCCGACAAGAAACCCGTGGTATGATGGCGATTGTGAGCAGAAAAAGGCAGCAACCGACGAGGCGTACCAAAAGGCGCTGCAGAGGAAAACCAGGGCAGCGCGAGAAGAGTACCGAGCCAGAAGAAGGGAGGAGAAGAAACTACTGCGACAAAAGAAAAGAATCTTCGCAGCCTCCCAGCTCAAGGATATCGAGGAGTCTAGGGATGGACATAAAATACGAGCCTTTTACAAGAAAGCCAAAGGCCTTGCAGGAGGCTTCAAAAAGGGCACCCTGGCTCTTCGAAACTGCGAGGGTAATCTTGTCACCGACCCGATGGCTTGCCATCAGAGCTCTTCAAGGCTGGCGGCGATGTTCTGGTAGGGAGCATGCACCAGATCATCTGCAGAATTTGGGAAGATGAGAGCATGCCCGACGACTGGAATACCAGCTCTATATGCCCCATCCACAAAAAAGGCGATCCTACCTCTTGTAAGAACTATAGAGGTATATCCCTGCTCAATGTCGCATACAAGATCCTGTCCAGCGTATTGTGTGAACGTCTAAAACCATTTTGCACCGCACTAATCGGCAGCTACCAGTGCGGCTTCCGGCCCGGCAAATCAACTATAGAGCAAATTTTCACACTTCGACAAATCCTGGAAAAGACCAACGAGTTTCAAATCGATACACACCATCTTTTCATCGATTTCAAAGCCGCATACGACAGCATTCATCGTGAAGCACTGTTTGGGGCGATGGCCGAATTCGGGATCCCGGTAAAACTGATCCAGTTGTGTCGCGCCACGCTAAAAAACACGCGATGCACCGTGCAACTCGGTTCTAGGACCTCGGAACCATTCGAAACATGCACCGGATTTCGGCAAGGAGATGCGCTGTCATGTGACTTCTTCAACCTGGTGCTGGAGCAGATAGTGCGACGGGCAGGCGTCAACAGGGAAGGCACTATCTTTTACAAGTCCATCCAGCTGCTAGGATACGCGGATGATATCGACATCATCGCGTGTTCTCGCCGTGGCATTGTGGAAGCATTCACGGCGATTGAAGAACAGGCGAAACGAATTGGCCTTAAGATCAATGAGGACAAAACGAAGTACATGCTGTCAAGCAAAAACCAATCCGTCGCTCACCTCCTGGGACAAAACATAACAATTGACAGCTACAATTTCGAGGTAGTTAAGGAGTTTGTCTACCTCGGGGCAAACGTAAATTCCACAAATGACACCACAAGGGAGATCCGGCGTAGAATCGCCCTTGGCAACCGCTGCTACTTCGGCTTGTCCAAACAACTGGGGTCAAAACTCCTCACTCGAAAGACCAAAGTCATGCTTTACAAAACGCTCATTCTGCCAGTCTTGCTGTACGGAGCCGAAAGCTGGACGATAAGCAGGACAGCGGAGCTGATTTTGGGTTCTTTCGAAAGAAAAATTCTGCGCCGGATATTTGGTCCTGTCTGTGAGGAAGGTGAATGGAGAAGAAGACACAACCGCGAACTCTACGAGCTGTACCAAGATGTGGATGTAGTCCGGAAAGCAAGGACCCGTCGACTACACTGGCTCGGCCACATCGAGCGCATGGACATCAACGCTCCAGCTAAGAGGGTCTTCGACTCCGAGCCTCCTGGTTCGAGAAGAAGAGGAAGACCGAACCTCCGGTATAAAGACCAAGTAATCGCGGATGTAAGACATCTTGGTCTTGACAACTGGAAGCAGCGTGCCCGGGACCGTCAAGGATGGAAGGCAGCTATAGCTCAGGCTCAGATCCTCCATGGATCGCAGGCCTGATAAGTAAGTAAGTAAGTAACAAAATGTCAAAAGACAGAGGTTAAATAAAAAAAAAAAAAAAAAAAAATTTGAAATATACACTTTTCAGGATGTACTTAACTTACCTGTTCTTAATCTGACGCGCTCGAGTTTTTTTTCCGAAGATCGATTTTTTTTTTTTACTAATCTGACGGGCTGCCCTCAACGCATCCCCCCTATATTAAGGGTTCATATTTGGTAGGGGTACATTACAGGGTGCAAGCTTTCTTCTCCCCATATGATTTTTTGACGCGCTCGAGTAACGCGCAAAATCCGCGCTTGGGCTCCCCTACTACAGGAAGTCTGTCTAATTTTTTTTTTTTTTTGTGTAATCGAGGCATGTTCTGGTTGAGTGTAATATTGTAACAAAGCCAAATATATGTGTTTGTACTCATAGGAAGCTCATTTTGTGCCCTGTTGTTAGTGGGGATCCATTATCATCTCATTAAGCATTACTGTATGAATATAAGTGTATGAAGACATTGGAAAAGAATAAAAAAAAAATCTTAAATATAAATGAGAAATTCAAAAGGCTGCTGGTAATTCTGTGGCTAATTATTTTCGAACAATGTCATATGGTACTTGTAAATACATTTAAAATTTCCCACACATTTTAAAATAGACGGACTACGTTTTTATATGCAATACTCTACTAGGTCTGCAATGCATTATGCTGTTTGCAAATGTTGAGCGAAGCGCAAGTTTTTTCGATATATGTAGGTGAAAAAATTAAATTTAAGATTCTAATGCATTTTTATTTGAATTCGGAATGGGAAACAATATTATATTTTTATTCAAATTGTGGAATTTAATGTTTGTTTCAAAATTAATATTTTATTTGCGACACAAGAGGAATGTTTAGCTCAATCTTCTACCATTGCCAAGTTGTCAAGTCTATTCATTGCTTCTCGCCTGTTATTGAACCCGGAATGCTTATTGATATCCGGTAGACGCGATTTAGGAAAAGATGGCTCTATAGCTAGACCATTTAGTGTTTTCACACTAGACAAAGCCACATATGTCAAACCAAGACTAAATTCGTTGTTTCCGATATCTATAACTGCTTTGTTCAAAGCTATTCCTTGTGATTTGTGAACAGTAATTGAGTAAGCCAGTCGTAATGGGAATTGTTTGCGAGTACATTTGATGTTTGATGTTCTGAAAGCAACAGTTTGAGGCACCACTGGAAGTAATCCATTATGCATCGAAGGGCCAGTATAGTTATCGAATCGTACCAACACGCATATTGGAAAGTCGTATAGGTTGTTGTCAATATCACCACGCTTGTATACAATATCTTCCACAGTACCCAGTGTTCCATTACATAGCCCTTGTGAAGTTCAAAGGTTTTGAGTTAGCATAACACGAGATCCAGTAGCGAGCCACAGTAACGGTGCCAATCCTTGGGCATAATCGGAAGGTGCTTTAGCTTACTTACTTACTTAGGTGGCGCTACAGTCCGTGGTGAACCTGGGCCTCCACCAACAAGCGTCTCCAGCCGGCACGGTCTTTGGCCAGCTGTTTCCAGTGCCGCACGCCCAGTTGGTTGAGGTCCCTTTCCACCTGCGTGCACCACCGCTGAGGTGGCCGTCCTCTGCCGCGCCTTCCTTCCGGAGTGGATTCGAAGACTTTTCGGGTCGGAGCTGTATCTTTCATGCGCTCTACATGGCCTAGCCACCTTAGACGCTGTATCCGTATCAGCGACCAGGCCGATGTCGCTGTACAACCCGTACAGTTCTTCGTTATATCTTCTCCTCCATACACCGTTTGAACAAACGGGACCGTAGATAGTGCGCAGAATTTTCCTCTCGAAACGACCAAGGGCATCTTCATCCGCTTTTGTTAAGGTCCAAGCCTCTGCGCCGTAAAGGAGGACTGGGATGATCAAGGTCTTATATAGTGTCACCTTGGTTTTCCGAGAGAGGGCTCTACTTCTCAATTGCCTCTTGAGCCCAAAGAAACAGCGGTTGGCAAGAGTGATTCTGCGTTTTATCTCAGCGCTGGTGTTGTTGTCGCTGGTAATCAGTGAGCCAAGGTAGACGAATTCCTTGACCACTTCAAAGTTATATCCGTCCATGGTGACGTTCTGGCCAATACGTCGGCGTTGTCCGTCTCTTTTAGATGAGAGCAGATATTTGGTTTTACCCTCATTAACCTTGAGACCCATCTTAGCCGCTTCTACCTCAATGCTCACAAAAGCCTCATTGACGTCTTGCTGTTTTCGTCCAATTACGTCAATATCGTCGGCGTACGCAAGCAATTGCGTAGACTTGAAATAGATCGTACCTCTTGTGTTGGCCAGTGACTCTTGCACAATCTTTTCAAGCACGATGTTGAAAAAGTTGCACGACAGCGCGTCGCCCTGCCTAAATCCTTTTTTAACATCAAAGGTCTCGGTATGCTCATTACCGACCTTAATGGAGCAACGAGAATTCTCCATTGTCATCCTGCACAGTCGGACGAGTTTGACAGGGATGTTAAAACTAGACATGGCTTTGTACAGCTCGTCTCTATATACGCTGTCATACGCGGCCTTGAAATCGACGAAGAGGTGGTGAGTGTCGATTTGGTATTCCTGGGTCTTCTCCAAGATCTGCCGTAGCGTAAATATTTGGTCTATTGTGGATTTACCTGGCCTGAAACCACACTGATAAGAGCCGGTCAGGTTATCCACAAACGGTTTCAGGCGTTCACACAATACGGCAGAGAAGATCTTATATGCGATGTTAAGGAGACTTATTCCCCTATAGTTGGCGCAGTTATAGGGGTCTCCTTTCTTATGGACCGGGCAAACGATGCTGAGATTCCATTCGTCGGGCATGCTTTAGCTGCTGTGGCGTTATTGTGAGCAGCGCGAATGAGAGCTACCAGTTTTCCGAGTCTACGTAACATATGTTGATTATAATCCGGTATTCCTTCTTTTTTAGCTTTCAAACGTAAAGCATTCGTGAAATTAAATGAAAATTCAGCGACATTCGTGGCAAATCTTTTCTGAAGTATCGCACTTGACGAAGTGTCAATAAATTCACCGCTTGCTAATCTTTTTAAAACTTGTCTGAACTGTTGCTGTTCTTCACCAGGTTGTCGCATTATTGTTGTAAGCTTGAGTACTTTCGAAAATTGATTAAAAATAAGTTTTCCATGCAATGCTGCTTCACTGTCGATCCTTGGCGTTGCTAACAAAGAGGTGTCGCCAACAGGTGGTAATTGATTGAAGTCACCAAACAGATAGAAGATAACGCCTCCAAATGCCATCTGATTAGTTTCTGGAAACGCCTGTTTGTGATTCAAATATATGAGCGCTTCTTGTACTTTCGCTCGGCGCACGCGAAAATCAGCATGTCCACTCACACCTTCACGTCTCACAACCAGAACGCTGATAGATCAAGCTGTTCGAGGCAATATACGAATGATGTCAGATAGATCTTGAGGAATATTAATGATATTATCTTTATAGTGATACTGTCCAGGTTGTCCAAATGCTTTTGTCTGATACACACTCATTACTGGATTCACTTTGGCAATCAATAATTGTTCAATCTTGAATAAGTTTCGTAGTTGATCGGGAACAGGTGATGGCATCATATTGTTCAGGTGCGTCAATTTAGCAAAATTTCTTTTGCATGCTGTGCACGTAAAGTTTACTGTGATCTTAAGCAAGTCGGAACGGTGACAGTTCGAGCAATTGACGTTATTTAACAAATCTAGTTCTTTCGTGAAAGAATCATAGAGTTTCTGGTCCAGTTGAGTTGTATTTGTATTGATAGGCTCAATAACTGAAGAAAGCGGTAGATGTCGTTCAGCACGTAAGTTTGCCATCGACTGAGTTTGTCGTGTATGTCGACCTAAAACTGGTCGACGAGGCATTTGAGTATTTCGTAGCTGTTTGAAAAAGATAAGATATGGTTAGACTCGATATTTATCAAAAAAGATGTTGAATTACCTATCGAAGACGAGAAATACAAAGAATTTAATTGTCGCAGTTATGGTTTATGAGTGTTTGTTGAACGAAAAAACGGAGAAAATCCGCCTAGAACTCGAACTGAAATGTTCAACAGAATAATTTCCTTCTGGGAAATTTTGCACAGGGCTTCCGCAGGAATTCTATAATTCACGCGCTGTGATTTTTTCATTGTGCACAATGAAAAGTCGATGAATTTGTTTTTTTCGGTGATTATTCCTCGATGACTTATTCGATTTAGACCAATATTTTTTTGTCACTTTTACCTTGTTGATGTTCATCACCATGTTCAATTTCATGGCCATCCAGCTAACTGCTCCCAAGTTAGAGCTCCTTGAACTTTTGTTTTAGTGATTATTCCTCTGTGGCAAGTTCGATTTCAATTTTCATTTGATAACAACCTTCACAGTGTTTTTGTGTATGTGCATGGTAAATTTCATCAAGACAAGTTAAACCGTTTAGGAGCAGGAGGGGCTCAAACGAAATACATAGAGTCGCCTAAGATTGAGCTTCGCTCCACTTCGTTACGCTTCGCTCAATAATAATAAAAGGAATTACTTCGCGATTACAGTATACTACTGATTCAAAAAGTCGACAGATGATGATGGTGTAAATGCAAATGTTATTAATTCAAAAAGCAGTGAAAATATAGAGTAATATCACAAGCTAAGCGCTAGAATAAACTACTGGGTAAATAGTTTTAAGTGAAACATGAATGGTATAAAAACCTTTATTATTTTTTAGATCGTATAACTTCTACCAAAATGCTTTATACGACAGGATTTATAAACCTGTTTTAAAACATGATAACATGATTCCTTTATCTGGCATTGCTAGGGCCAGTTCATTTTATTAAGAAAAAGAAACTAAATAAATACATGTAGTTAAATAAACGGAAAGATAACACTGGTCAACAAAAAAAAAGAAATTCTTTGTTTCCTATGTTTTTTTTTTTGTTTCTATTTTTTTTTTTTTTTTTTAGAGTTCGCGCAGGTTCAAGAGTTTTTCATATTCTCTTATGATGTGTTGACACACACAACCTGAACGGAGTGCAGTGGTTGGGGTCGTTGATGTTCGTTCACTACTCTCAGGGGTGGTTGTCCTAGACCTAGATAGGACGAGAGCCGACCAAATTCCGCGTTGGTTATAGTTCGTAGTAATTCGTTCGAGCACTTTGGTATTGCATACGCAGAGGATGAATATCGGTTGACCATATACTGTGAGTGTTATGCCTGCAGCAGTACGTCTGGTCACTTTACATTCATAACTGCGTTGCATACTTTTTGTCCGTATAGGAATTACTTTTTCTTGGCTATGAAGCGAATTTGAACCATAAACCTTCCGCTCGGCGGTCGATGATGTTAACCACTGCACCACGGCCACCCCCATATCTCAATTGAAGTGTATTTTTTAGGGTTCCGTACCCAAAGGTAAAACGGAACCCTATTACTAAGGCTTCGCTGTCCGTCCGTCCTCCGTCCGTCTGTCACCAGGCTGTATCTCATGAACCGCGATAGCTAGACAGTTTTCACAGATGATGTATTTCTGTTGCCGCTACCACGACAAATAATAAATAACGTATACATACGGGTATTCACTTTGAAGTTAGGTTAGGTTATTGTGGTCGGCATAAGCCACACATAGGCCGAAGTCGGCCCATTGTGATACCACATGGATCGTGTTACCCAGATCCGCTACCAGAGAACCAACCGGTGCTTCTGATGAAGCGATGGAGTTGAGCTATTTTTTGGTCTGCTAGCTCACTTAAATTATCATAGAAGGGCGCGCCGAGGTAAATCCTCCAGCGATTCGCAAAAGAGGGACATGAGCAGAGGAGGTGGTGTATTGATTCCTCCTCCTCCTCGTCCATGCAGCCGCGACAGAAGTCGTTGGAGGGTATTCCCAGTCTGGCGGTGTGTTTCCCAATGATGCAGTGACCTGTAATGACACCCACCAGAGTACTTAAGGTTGCCCTTTTGGTTGCCATTAGGTCCCTAGATTCGTCCTAGGTTTAATTTAGGCCAGAGTTGTTTGGTGATAAAGCCGATATTACTCTCATTCCATTGGAGGTTGGTCGCCTTAGTGGTTTGGAGTTTTATCATATGCTTTACCGTACTTATTGGTGTTTCTAGGTACCCGAAGGTAGGTAGGCTGAGTGTGCTAGACCCTAACTTTGCGAGTTCGTCGGCCGCGCAATTTCCTGGAATATCCCTATGCCCGGGTACCCAAAATACTTTAATGTTGAACTGCTCAGCCATCTCATCTAGAGATAGGCGACAGTTGAGAGATGTCTTTGATTTGTGGGTTACCGCTGCCAGGGATTTTATCGCAGATTGGCTATCCGTGCAAATGATAATATCCTTGGCGGATATTACATTGATCCTGAGCCATGCAAGGGCCTCTGTTATTTCAGCCTGATACACACTGCAGTAATTTGGGAGTCTGAAGGATAGGCTGATGTTAAGCTCCTTGGAGAAGACTCCACTGCCTACCCCCGACTCCATCTTAGAGCCATCGGTATACAGGGAGATCGAGTCCTTTGGTATGACTTTCCCTTCAGCCCATTCCTCCCTGGATGGAAAAACAACTTCGAAGTTCCTAGTGAACACGTTTTGCGGGATATATAGTCTGTGTCCATGGGTACCTCGAAGTGTTTTAGAATGGTTATGTGTCCTTTTTGTGATGTGGGCCATTTTATTATGCTCCTCATCCTCAGGGCCGCGCAGGCAGCAATTTGTTTGCTGAAAAGATTCAGTGGTGGAAGGTGTAGCAGAATGTTTAGGGCCTCCGTGGGGGTTGATCTGATCGCTCCGCTTATGTATAAGCTGGCCGATCTTTGTACTTTCCCCAGAAGGTTTCGATTGACTGCCTTTTCCAGAGCAGTCCACCAGACTACGACGCCATACAGGAGGATGGACCTTATGACCGCCGTGTAGAGCCAGTGCATAATGCTTGGTTGGAGACCCCATTTATTGCCCACCACTTTTTTGCAACTGTAGAGGGCAACGGTTGCTTTCTTGACGCGGTCAAGAATGTTGTGTTTCCAATCCAGCTTCTTGTCAAGGACTAGGCCTAGATATTTGGCCTGCTCTTTCATTATTAGTTGGGTTCCACCCAAGCACGGTGGGTTGAGGGGCGGAATTTTATATTTGTTAGTAAACAGTACTAGATCAGTCTTCTTAGGGTTCACCCCAAGTCCACAGTACTGCGTCCAGGTTTCTACTGTATATAATGCACTCTGTATAAGGTCGCATAGAGTGCTGGGAAATTTTCCTGTGGCGGCAATAGCAATGTCATCTGCATAGGCGGTCACAGCGTACCCTTCCTGTTTAAGCAACAGAGGGGAGAGTACTCCACCCTGTGGTGTACCTCTGCTAACCATTCTGGTTGAGACGGCACCAGCGAAGTTGGCTTTGACAACTCTTTGTGTTAGCAGTTGTTGTACCAGTTCTATCACTGATCCCGTAACACCCAGATCAGTCAGCGCTTTGGTGACGGCCCATGGTTCAACATTGCTAAAGGCACCCTCAATGTCCTTATATTATATATTCCTTACGTTCCAGTGACCTTTCTAATTTGCTGACCAGTGAGTGGAGTGCTGTTTTGCACCAATTTGTCTTTGTTGTAGGCATGTTGATTATCCGACAGCCTTCCTGAGAGGCAACTGTAGCGAATGTGTGCGTCCAGAATCTTCTCTAGAGTTTTTAATAGAAAAAAAGTAAGACTAATAGGCCTCAAGTCATTTGCATACGTATGGGAGCTTTTGCCTGCCTTGGGTATGAAAATGACTTTGGTTACCTTCCACTTGCTAGGGATGTATGATAGGGAAAGGCAACTCTTGTATATGACTACAAGCCAGGGGAGGATGATATCTACCACCTGCTGAAGCTCAGCTGGTATGATACCATCCGGTCCCGGGGATTTGTAGGGTTCAAAGCTTTTTATGACCCATAGGACATTGTTTTTGGTGACCACACTTTAATTACTTTTACAGCTCTATCATCTTATAAAAGATCATTTGATAATGTAATCTATTCATTTTCTGTATTTTTTTTTTTTTTTTGTTAAAATAATAAAATTGTTTATTTTAAAAACGAAAGCTGTTAGCAATCTCCCAGTATTTTTTTCATCGTCAGAGTCATAGAAATACCCAATAACAGAACAAAAAAAAATAAATAAATAAAGGAAACAAAAGTTGTGTTGACCAGTGTAATCAATGCATGCCTTTTTACCCATTTGTGGATAATTAATCAGTATTATTAGTGCAATTGAAAGCAGTCTTATTGAAATAAATATGCAGAGATACATAAATAGATTTAGAAAACTTCCGGTATTCATTTAATTATTTTTTTTTTTTATTTAATTTTTCTTTTTTATTATTTCTTCTCTTTTGTTTGTGATGTGGATATGAAAGCTATTGCCGCTGTTCTGAGTACCAATTTTGTTTCGTTTTTTTTTTTTTTTTTTTTTTTACTACATATACACTGTAAAAAACCATTCCTTGTTTGATTTGTTTGTTTCCCCGTTTTTTTGCTGCTATATGTTATTCTTTCAGAATTCCACCATGCGGCCATCACCACCTACTCATTCATCCAATCAGCAATCCCCGCACCCTCAGCCCCCTCCATCACAAATGATGCCAGGGCAGGTTAGTATATTTGAATTGTTAAGTATTAGAAAAATGATAGAAAATATGTGGGAAATTTTATGCATTTAATGCGCAAAGCAGAGCTACTGATTTTATATATATATATTTATATAAAATGTTATAATGTAAGCGAGATTTTTTTTTCTGCGCTAAGGCGTTATATATATCTTCCTATTGTCTCCACAAACATTTTTTGTAATACACGATATATTAGTTACATAAGTGTCGTACCGTTTTATACTTCTTTGGTATCATCTGAGTGTTATATGGTTGGAATTCTATCATGTAATGGTTAATGTTTTAGTTTTTTTAAATCTCTTTGTTCTGGTACTAATCCTACATGTTTTTCGATATTGTAAATGGAAGTGAATATTAAAATACGTTCCGAGTTATTGTTGGCTTTTTTTTTTTCTGCACCTGCATCTCACATTAAATTCAATAACGCTCATTCCTTTTAGATATAGAAGTGTTCTACAAGCTTTTTTACCATTGGATTGAGTACAGTCAATTTGAATTCCTCGCAATTGCATATGTTTTCATTGAAAATATGTCTACATCAAATATTCTAATTAATTATCAATTATTATATCACAAACTATAATAGATTATTTCAAGTTGAATTTATTTGTTTTTTTTTTTTTTGTTAGCCATTTATGGGAGCACCCAGATATCCATCTGGCCCAAGACCAGGCGTGAGGATGCCACAAGGAATCGGAAACGAATTCAATGGAGTGAGTTTTTATATGCAAGTAAAAGACAAATATAAATTTTTTTGTTTTTTTTTTTTGCCATAATTAACACCCAATTTGCACAATTAAAATAATTTAACTTTTAACTGTTTAGCCACCTGGACAACCCATGATGCCAAACAACATGGATCCGACAAGACAAGGTATGAATGTTCACTTTAATATTTAGACTTTAGACAATCTAGACTTGATTTTGAATAATTAGGTGGCCCTCCTGGAATGGGTCCCATGAATCCACGTATGAACCCGCCAAGAGGTCCTGGAATGGGTCCAATGGGCCCGGGTTCCTATGGACCTGGAATGAGAGGACCACCACCAAGCAGTAGTTTAACACCGGGAGGACCTGGTATGCCCCCAATGGGCATGGCTGGGGGCAGGCCGCAGTGGCAACCAAATACGTCAACGGTGAGAGAAAATAATATTAGTACATGCTCGATGTTTATCTTTATGTAAAAAGATATCTCAAGACAAGTTTCGTTGTGTAAAAAGAATTATTATGTGCACAAGTTTCGTGAGGCTAAAGGCAACTGTAAAAAAGAATGGGAACTAATAAGAGGCCTGTTGAATAAGTCTGCTGAGAAAGATCGCACTATTAGGTTGAAAGAAGGGAATATTTTGATATCCGACAACAGGCTTTTATCAGAATAATTCAATAGGTTTTTTCCTCTATAGGCGCCAAGGTAGTCTCTAATTGTTCCGAATGTTACTGTGATTGTAACTGTTTAGTTGATGAAGAGTCGTATGCTCAAAGTTTCTTTTTTGATCCCATATCGTCCTTTGAAGTGTATAAAATGATACTATCTCTTAAAAACTCGAATACACAGACAACTGAGAGCTTTTCTAACAACTTAATTTAAAAAAAATTGCTTTACGTTTCATATGGCGTCTTTCCTGATTGTTTAAAAGTCGCGGAAGTAATTCCCTTATTTAAGAAAGGAGATAAAAACTTCATAAACAACTACAGACCTATTTCCTTATTACCAGTATTTTCGAAAGTTTTTCAAAAAAAAAAAACCTTTAAAGATAAGAATGTTCAAATTTTTGGAAAAAAATTAATTTTTCAGCGGTTGTCAATTTGGCTTTCGTTCATGTCGCTCCACCGAGAGTGCATTACTAAATTTTTGTACCGATATCTATAACGGCTTCAATAATAAATGCCATACCGCAGCGCTGTTTGTGGACATAACGAAAGCATTCGATACTGACGACCATATTATACTCTTAGATAAACTGAATGTGGTTTTAGAGGTACATTTCACAATTGGCTCTGTTCTTATTTATCTAATAGAACTCAAAGAGTAACAAATTAATGGTGTGTTAAGTTCCATGAATACTGTATCAATCGGTGTTCCGCAGGGCTCTGTCTTTGGCCCTTTATTGTTTTCGATTTTTATTAATTCTGTTTTTGCGCAAAATTACCACACGAGATATGGAATGTGCTTTTACTAGTGATTCCGTTTTGAATCTTTCTTCACATATCAATCATGATCTTGTTGAAGTACTTAGTCACTGGTTCCAAATGCACAAAATGGTCATAAGTGAAAAAAAAAAAAAAAACCAAAATAATGTTTTTTTAGTCCTAATGGCAAACAAATAGACTACGGGCAGTTCTTTTTTCACTTGGGGAACTGTCAGAGATTTAAGCATAGCGCAGATACTTGCAGCTCAAAATCCAACACCCAGACGTTTTTCGAGCACCGCTCATGCTCCAACAAATGTTTTCGTTTAGATGAGGTAAGAGAATTCAAATATCTTGGAGTTACTCTAGAATGGATGATGAATCGGTCTGTGCACTCGATTGCACTCAAAAGCTCTCTTATGGCAACCACTAGGCAATTTTACTTTCTAAAATCGTATTGCTCACAGGATCTCCTGAAGCATATGTACTATGGGTTAGTGCAATCTAAACTTGAATATGGTTTAATCGTTTGGGGTGGAACGCACTATAACAAAATTTCCCCTCTCCTTGTGTGTCAAAAAACATGTTATTAGACTTATTTGCAACAAAAATCGCCGATTTGATAGCTTACCTTTATTCAGAAGTCTCAACATTCTACCTTTGAAACATCTATTTTGCTATAAAGTCTTAAAAACATTCTTTGAAAAATCTGGATATTCTTTAAACTGAAGTTCTTCTAATTATCAACTTGAAGTAAATGAACAGAATCTTGTACAAGTTCCTCACCACAATCTACAAATATTTTTTTAATTTTTTCTTATCAATCGCTCGGATGCTTTTTAATAAATTACCGTATAATGTACGAGGCATTCGGAATAAATCGTCCTTCCTTAAAAAAATTAAATCATGGCTGTTACATTTCAATTATAAAGATATTCTTGATATGCTTTGTGTTATGGCTTAGGTACATTTTTAATCATAATTATTGTTAAATGTACGGTGAAACTTCTCTTTACGGACACCCCTCCATAAGGGACACCTCTCTTTACGGACAATTCCTCTGGTCCCCGGCATGAAGATATGGCTATTCGTGTATTTCGATCCCTCCACAACGGACCCCCTCTATTCCGGACACGGACACGAATTTCAGCGCCTTATGAGCAGTTTTATCTCTTATAGCGGACATGCGAAGCAAAAACGAAGATGGAAGAGAACGAAAAATATTGTATATACATACGCATTCCCTTGCTCTACATGCATACTAATACATAAATATTTGCAGCGTTTCTACAGACCAATGCACTCTTTTTATACAAATGTATACTGCTTCTACAACACATCACCAAAAGCCTAAACCGTTAGAAACAGTGAATGTGGGTAATCGACTCACCCGTGTTTTAGGACCGAATTGACACTATACAATGAGTGTTACGGTGTTGAGTTTATTCATAAAATTTCATGCCAATTTCTATGAATAAAATATATACGTTACCTCCCTTGAACGGACACCCCTACATAACGGACATTTTTTATGGTCCCGCGGCTGTCCGCTATAGAGAAGTTTCACTGTAGTTTTAATGACCCCACGCACTCTGTTTGTAGTTTTTTAGGGTTCCGTACCCAAAGGTAAAACGGAACCCTATTACTAAGACTTCGCTGTCCGTCCGTCTGTCACCAGGCTGTATCTCATGAACCGTGATAGGTAGACAGTTGAAATTTTCACAGATGATATCTGTTGCCGCTACCACGACAAATACTAAAAACAGAACAAAATGAATATTTAAAGGGGGCTCCCATATAACAGACATGATTTTCATCCAAAAAATCCCCTTGGTCTCCATACTGAACTAAGGTTAGTCGACAACATCCCACAACCAGTAGCAAACTTCCCAGTTTTGATCTCTTTTGTGTCTTTGATGAATTAATCCTAGCTGCAAACCTTTTTCCGATATTCCCCATTATTGTTATTCACCTTTGCACATCGTTGCTGTCAAGTAAGATAATTGATTTGAATTCAATGGACACCTTGATGATTTTTGATTATCAAAGTAATATGCCTATAACCTGCCTGCAACCAAGATCTGTCATCATACAGAAAATTTGATTTAATGTGACGACTGATGAGGTAACATACAGCGTCTCTTTCATATTTATATGTATATACAGACGGTACGGAACCCTTCGTGCGCGAGTCCGACTCGCACTTGGCCGGTTTTTTGTTTTCTCTATTTTTGTATTTTTCAAATCTGTTTTCGCCTCTAGTTCTTAGTTCTTTATGTTCTATAGAATACAGATACTTATTTTTGTATTTTGTTATGGCTTGTTAATAAAACAGATAATAACCCACAAAAATAATTATTATATTTTATAGCCAATGAATTACTCCTCATCATCCCCAGGGAATTACGTAAGTATGAAATTCCAATTTTTCATAAATGTTTTTTTGTGAATAATAAATGTGGATTGTTGACAAAACGCTATTTGTGTTAATATTTTTATTTAACAGGGTCCACCGGGCTCTAGCGGTCCCCCCGGGCCAGGCACACCTATTATGCCATCCCCTCAAGGTAATATGTGTATATTGTAAAAATTAAAAATTGCGTACCTCATATATTTATACTCTAGATTCTTCAAATTCAGGCGGGGAAAATATGTACACATTAATGAAACCAGTACCAAGTGGCAATATGGGAACCGTAAGTGAAAGCATATGTTGCAAATACTAGAATATTCATTCATTCATTTTATTCGTATTCTCGACAAGAAATATATGTAACCGTCCAGGAAAAAAGGGACCTACTTACTTACTTAGGTGGCGCTACAGTCCGTGGTGAACCTGGGCCTCAACCAAGAAGCGTCTCCAGCCGGCACGGTCTTTGGCCAGCTGTTTCCAGTGCCGCACGCCCAGTTGGTTGAGGTCCCCTTCCACCTGCGTGCGCCACCGCTGAGGCGACCGTCCTCTGCCGCGCCTTCCTTCCGGAGTGGATTCGAAGACTTTTCGGGTCGGAGCTGTATCTTCCATGCGCTCTACATGGCCTAGCCACCTTAGACGCTGCATCCGTAGACGTCGTACCAGGCCGATGTCGCTGTACAACCCGTACAGTTCTTCGTTATATCTTCTCCTCCATACACCGTTTGAACAAACGGGACCGTAGATAGTGCGCAGAATTTTCCTCTCGAAACGACCAAGGGCATCTTCATCCGCTTTTGTTAAGGTCCAAGCCTCTGCGCCGTAAAGGAGGACTGGGATGATCAAGGTCTTATATAGTGTCACCTTGGTTTTCCGAGAGAGGGCTCTACTTCTCAATTGCCTCTTGAGCCCAAAGAAACAGCGGTTGGCAAGAGTGATTCTGCGTTTTATCTCAGCGCTGGTGTTGTTGTCGCTGGTAATCAGTGAGCCAAGGTAGACGAATTCCTTGACCACTTCAAAGTTATATCCGTCCATGGTGACGTTCTGGCCAATACGTCGGTGTTGTCCGTCTCTTTTAGATGAGAGCAGATATTTGGTTTTACCCTCATTAACCTTGAGACCCATCTTAGCCGCTTCTACCTCAATGCTCACAAAAGCCTCATTAACGTCTTGCTGTTTTCGTCCAATTACGTCAATATCGTCGGCGTACGCAAGCAATTGCGTAGACTTGAAATATATCCTACCTCTTGTGTTGGCCAGTGACTCTTGCACAATCTTTTCAAGCACGATGTTGAAAAAGTTGCACGACAGCGCGTCGCCCTGCCTAAATCCTTTTTTAACATCAAAGGTCTCGGTATGCTCATTACCGACCTTAATGGAGCAACGAGAATTCTCCATTGTCATCCTGCACAGTCGGACGAGTTTGACAGGGATGTTAAAACTAGACATGGCTTTGCACAGCTCGTCTCTATATACGCTGTCATACGCGGCCTTGAAATCGACGAAGAGGTGGTGAGTGTCGATTCGGTATTCCTGGGTCTTCTCCAAGATCTGCCGTAGCGTAAATATTTGGTCTATTGTGGATTTACCTGGCCTGAAACCACACTGATAAGAGCCGATCAGGTTATCCACAAACGGTTTCAGGCGTTCACACAATACGGCAGAGAAGATCTTATATGCGATGTTAAGGAGACTTATTCCCCTATAGTTGGCGCAGTTATAGGGGTCTCCTCTCTTACGGACCGGGCAAACGATGCTGAGATTCCATTCGTCGGGCATGCTTTCCTCCGACCATACCTTGCAGATGAGATGGTGCATGCACCTTACCACCTCATCTCCAGCCGCCTTAAAAAGCTCAGCAGACAGGCCGTCTGCGCCAGCGGCTTTATTAGACTTAAGTCTTGATATAGCTATTTTGACTTCGTCTAGGTCGGGTGGACTGAATTCTGTTACTTCGTGGTCCATTGCGAATGGCTCGTTCTGCCTGACAGCGGTATCTTGTCTATCATCGCCGTTATACAGTCTGCAGAAGTGGTCTTTCCAAATCCTCAGCATCGACTGCGACTCTACTACCAGTTCTCCATTTTCATCCCTGCAGGCCGCCACTCTGGCTTTGTAGCCATGGCATGTTCGTTTTACCTTGTTGTAAAATTTACGGGCGTCATTCCTGCGGAAGCATCTCTCCATCTCCTCGATCTCACGCTTTCCGTGCTCTCTCTTCTTTCTTCTGAAAAGCGTGTGTTCCTCTCTTCTCTTCTGCTCATAGATTTCGCGAGCAGCTCTCGTCCGTCGTTGCAGCATGGCTTTATATGCCTCTTGTTTTGCTGCATGGGCTTGTTCGCATTGTTCATCGAACCAGGGGTTTCTAGGTGGTAGCTGTTTGAAACCCAGCACCTCTGAGGCAGCATCTCTGACGGCGCTCTGGCAATGAGCCCATTCCTGCTCTATTGTTTGTGCTGCTGTGGGCGGATTTTGAGAGAGCTTTGAGGAGACAGGATCGGCAAAGATTCTGGCAGTCCCTTGCGATTGTAGCTTTCCAACGTCAAACTTACGTAGTCCTACTCGACTCCTAAGCATTCTTGATATCCTCATTCGTACCTTGGCTACAACAAGGTAGTGGTCCGAGTCGATGTTGGCCCCTCGGAAGGTTCGTAGGTCGAGAATACAGGAGGAGTGTCTGGCGTCGATCGCAATATGATCAATCTGGTTGGTGGTCGATTGATCACAAGACCGCCAGGTACCCTTGTGGATGTTGAGATGGGGGAATCGCGTGCTTGCTACAAGGAGGTTACGCCCCGCTAGGAAATCGATTAGCCTTAATCCGTTTTCGGATGTGGTGTTATGGAGGCTATGCTTTCCTATGATCGACTCAAATATGTCCTCCTTGCCCAGTTTTGCATTAAAATCTCCTAGGACTATTTTTGTGTCGTAGCTGGGACATTGGGCATGCAATCTTATCAAATTTGAAGTTTTACAAAAAGTGGTTTTTTGGGCTTGGACCTCGGACAAGTTTTATTCGAAAGACAAGAGCTCAGAGATACCGAATCCGCAAAAAAGTCATTTTGGCCAAAATGTGACACTAGTTCCCTTTTTTCCTGGACGGTCACATAATAATAACTAGGACGGTAATCCGCTTCGCAATCTACCCAAATTAAGCATAGCGAGCTCTTTTATATATAGCAAGCAAACGGCGCGATCGCATCCGACATAGCCAACATCTCGTCTCGGACCTTCGAAGGATGTAAATCTGCGCATCAGATATGTTGATTTTTGGTACCGTTTTTGACATCACACTTTTCTCTATAATTTGTAAGGGAAATGTAAGGCTTCGCATCTGCCTCAATTGCAGCCATGAAATTTGACATAAAACACATAAAATGGAAACACGATATCACAGAAAATCAGAAAAGGACAAAAGCAATTATATTTCCAGTTCCAACGTTTTCGCTTTAATTAGCATCAGGCTTATAGGTAGAATTTACGATGGACTATCATTTTGTAATGATTATGTAATGCACCGTGGCGCAGTGGGTAGTGTGTTGGCCTCTGACGCCGATGACACGGGATCGAATCCCGACACAGCCATGTCATCGAACGTGTTTTTCACGGTGTTTCTCCTCAGCGGGGTTCTGACAAAACCCCCTGTAGTAAAGTTGTCACGAAAAGCTTCTCGAAATTCGCTGTTCGGAACCGGCAATAAACTGTAGTTCCCTTTCACCTATGGGAAAATGAAATCGCACACAACATGGGTGATTGAGAGAAGCTCGGCTCAGGTCCTTCATGGACTGTAACGCCAATATACATACATACATCATTTTGTAATGATTGCTCTTTGAGCCTTTCTAATTCAGGGCGCTTAACGATCCATCCAGCATGGTTGTTGATTGAGAGTAACCTTGATTTAGGAAAGGTTGGTTCTATGGGTAGTCCAGACAACTTGCGAACACGCGAAAGACAAATGTATGATAGACCAAGTCCAAATTCAGCATCTCCTATGTCAACGACGGCACGATCAACTATGATGCCTTGAGATTTATGTATCGTAATAGCAATGGCGACGTCCAGCGGAAATTGAGTCAGCGGTACCTTTTTTGAATCCTACAGTCTGAGGCAGAATAAGGATTAGACCATTATGTACAGAAGACCCTTCATAGTCATAAAATCGAACCAAGACGTATATCGTTATATCTTCCGCATTGGAAGGCGCATAAACTACATCAACAACAGTGCCAAGAGTCCCGTTGCCTAATCCTTTTGCGGTCCAAATATCTTGCGTAAGCATCACAACACAACCACTTGCTAGCTTGAGGATGGGCTGTAATCCTTGGGCGTCATCAACTGAAACACGACTTGCAATATTGTTGTCATGGATAGCCTTTATCAATGCAACCGGCTTACGCAGATTTCATAACATCCCTTCATTGTAGATAGCAATTTCAGTTTTCCGAGTTTTAAGTCGTATTGAAGGAGCATTTTCTATCCAAATGACGCAGTGAACGTGGGGGCTTCCACGATGCTGATATTCATATCTGAACCAATAATCCCGAATCTTGAATTTCTTACCAAGGACTTTCAAGAATTCTTTCACGCGTTTCGAGAAATACTCATTATCAATCAAAGGATTCTCGTTCAAAAGCTTTTGCATTTCCCTTGCTAGCTGTTTCTCGGATAACGCTGAGACTTCTTCTTACGACAAACCAAAATGTTTTTGTAAGCCCGGCCACCATAGATCTGCCGAGTTAAGTGCCAATAATACGGTACGAACTCCAAGCTGGTTGATCATAGCTTGAAGTTTTAACCGACGCTGATACCAATATTACGATGTTCCACGTACATATGTTGGATCCCCAGCTCAGTAGCTTTTTAAGGATGTTCGGATTCCTCTCCATATCAATTCTCAAATCACTGATATTTCCTGTGAACTCAGTATGTTTTGCAAAATTGCTTTAGCGCTTCATGGCGTTGTAATGTATTCAAGCAGAAAAAAACCTGAATCTAGGATCCGATGCGAAACGTTTGTCACCGTATTGAGCCCTTGTTCCTTCGCTGAACTTTAGCTTGATTTCTCTATGAGCGAGTTCGGATCCCGATAACACCAACGCCATCGAATGTTTATTTCGCGGCGTTCCTCCTCGGCGGGGTACTGGCAACACTCCCCGTAGTATAACTTACCTAGAAAAAAGCTTCTCGACTCACGTCGTCCCGATTCGGCATTAAACTGTAGGTCCCTTTTACCTGTGTGAAAAATAAATCATACACAACATGGGTGATTGAAGGGAAGCTGGGCTCTGGTCCTTCATGAGCTGTAACGCCACCAAAGAAGAAAGAATTATGAAACGACCGCGAGAAGATTAGCTGAACACTGGCAAACTGAAATGCTAACACAATGCACCTACGATCTACATAAGTCTTCTTCTTCTTAATGGGCGCTACAGTCCGGGGTGAACCTGGGCCTCAACTAACATGCCCCTCCATCTAGCACGATCTTTTGCTAGCCTTTTCCATTGCCGCACACCCAGTTGGTTGAGGTCCCTTTCCACCTGTGTGCGCCATCTTAAGTGCGGCCGTCCTCTGCTTCTTCGTCCCTCGGAGTTGGATTCAAAGACTCTCCGGGCTGGAGCTGTGGTGTCCATTCGCTCTACATGGCCCAACCATCTTATGCGTTGAATCCGTAGACGCCTGTAGACGTAAAGTTCGTAGTTGAATCTTTTCCTCCATCCCTCGTCTGCATTTATAGGCCCGAAAATCACGCGCAAAATCTTTCTCTCGCACCGACCAAGGGCCTCCTCATCCGCTTTTGATAGAGTCCATGCTTCTGCGCCGTACAACAGGACCGGGATGATAAGGGTCTTATATAGAGTCAACTTTGTCGTTCGGGAGAGGACTCTATTACTTAATTGCCTCCTGAGCCCAAAGAAACAGCGATTAGCAAGAGTGATTCTGCGATTGATTTCGGAACTGATGTCGTTGTTCCAGGTCACTGCGGAGCCAAGGTAGACGAATTCCTTAACTACCTCAAACTTATAACTGAACGTTCTGGCCAAGACGTCGGATTTGAACCAGGTGTTTCTTCGTGGTGGAGCATTGAAACCCAAAACTTCGGATGCAGAGCTTTTCAGGGCTTTTTCGCAAAGACTCCACTGCTGTTCTATTGACAGCGTGGAGGATTGTGGTGCATTGGAGAGCTTAAGGGAGACGCGATCGGTAAAAGCACAAGCGGTTTCTGGCGATAGTAGCTTTCCGACGTCATAACTTTGTATTCTTACTCTACTCCCTTGCGTTCGTGATATCCGTAAGCGCATCTTGGCTACTACGAGATAGTGGTACGAGTCGATGTTAGCCCCTCGGAAAGTTCGAACATCAAGAATAGTGGAGGAGTGCCTAACGTCGATGGCGATGTGATCAGGTTGGTAGTCGATTGATCAAAAGACCGCCAGGTGCCTTTGTGTATATCGAGGTGCGGGAAGCGCATACTGGCTAGAAGGAGATCTCGCCCCGTAGCAAGATCAATCAGCCTGTGTCCGTTATCGGATGTGGTGTCGTGTAGGCTATGTTTGCCGAAGACTCGTTCAAAGATGCTCTCCTTACCCAGCTTAGCATTGAAGTCTCCTAATACAATTTTGATGTCATAGCTGGGACATTGGGCATACGTTCTGTCGAGGAGATCGTAGAACTCATCTTTGGTGGAGTCATCCTTATCTTCCGTGGGGGCGTGGACGCAGATCAGGCTGATGCTAAAAAATTTAGCCTTGATACGGATTGTTATGAAGCTTAGGACTATTTGCCTTAGTCCACCTCGAACACCAAATCCGCATCCGAACAATCGTTGACCTCTCTCCCTATAGCAGTCGCCGTAGTAAATATTGCAGTTTTTCATCCGCTTTATACCCGGTCCATTCCATCGCATTTCCTGGATAGCGGTGGTAGCCTTTTTAGGGACCTAACATTCCACGTACAAAGCCGAATATCATTGTCCTTTTTTCGTTTTTTGCAAGGGTCGTCAACATAAATCCGCTCCGTGATATCCGAGGCTTGTCCTTGTTTCGGAGTTTGTGTTTTTTTTTACGGTTACGGCATACTAGGCCGTAGCCCAACCGACTAGTCCTGTTTTTTGGCGCCGGAGGCTCGCCATTCGCCCTTCCCCGTCTGCGATTTCCATGGGATATCTCCAGATGGCACCGCGCGGAGGTGGGGCTAGGACTTGCTAACAGTGCGGCAAGATGTTCAACTGCGGTGGTTCTTCTCGCTTTTTAGCAGGCTAGCATCCGTCGGATAGATGCTACCCCTACGAGGCCTTTGTTAGTCTTTTGCCACCCAATCTACATAAGTACGAATGTAAAAAATTCTGTGAGAAGTAACTGTAAAATAACTGGCAGTTGCAGTAAAACCAAACACCAAAAAAAAAGATACAATGATAAAACGAAATAAAAGATCCTGAAATCCATTTCTAATCGACGGAGACCGCAGAGAATTCTGTCCCCCTGACCTCGACGAAGTTAAGATTGCTTTATCAAAGCTCAAGTCGAATAAAGCTGCTGGCGCATTCGGACTGTCTGCTGAGCTCTTCAAGGGAGCTGGGGATGACCTGGTTGGGAGCATGCACCAGCTCATCCGTAAGATATGGTTAGAGGAAAGCATGCCCGAGGAATGGAGTCTCAGTATCGTATGCCCGATCCACAAGAAAGGCAACCCCACTGATTGCGCCAACTATAGAGGAATAAGTCTCCTTAACATCGCCTACAAAATCTTCTCTGCCGTTTTGTGTGAACGCCTGAAGCCTTTTGTAAATAAGCTGATAGGTCCTTATCAGTGCGGATTCAGGCCAGGGAAGTCCACCATCGATCAAATCTTCACACTACGGCAGATCCTGGAAAAAACCAATGAATTTCAAGTCGACACTCACCACCTATTTGTCGACTTCAAAGCCGCATACGACAGCGTAATTAGAGACGAGCTATACAACGCTATGTCTACTTTTGACATTTTTTTGTTTTTTTTTTTTTAATAATTTGCGCACAGTCAAGGTCTAATAACCTTATTATGTCGGCGACACAGTGCGGGCAGAAGATAGAGAGGAAGAGGAATAGAGGAGATGCCGATGGACATTGATCTTAAATGCTTGCATGTTGCATTGAGGGGGGAAACCGAATCCGGCAGGGAGTTCCAGATTCGTGTGGTTCGGTTAATGAAAGATTCTCTATATTTGACAGTACGTCCGAAAGCGGGCTTCCGAGTATATTGGTGAGCATTCCTAGAGAGATGTGTATTGCGGGAGAAATGTTGAAGGGGCGGAATGCAACTGGCTATTTCATCAGAGCATTTTTGGTGGCAGTAACGATAAAACAGGGAGAGGCAGGTAACATTCCTGCGGTGTTCCAGCGAGTCTAATGTTTTGGTAATGCTGGAGTCACCTATCAGTTTTATGGCTCGTTTTTGTATTCTGTCTAGTAGGTGCAGTGAGGTCTTGGAAGCACCGGACCAGACATGAGCGTTAAACTCTAATTTTGGGCGAATGAACGCCTTATAGATTGTAGCCAGATCTAAGGGTGAGAAATATTTCTTGCATCTGTATAAGAATCCTAGGCATTTCGCAGCATTCTTAGCGACACTGAATATATGGTCGCTCCAATTAAGATTGTGAGCAACACTCATACCCAGGATGGAAAGCTTTTCAGTTTCTGAGATGCAAGTGCCATTCATGGATAATGGTTGCGGGTTATTTAAACGCTTTAACGACAAGAGACAGCATTGTGTTTTGGATGCATTAAATTCCACTCTATTGTTTTTACCCCATTGGATGATGCTGTCGATATCCGAATTTAATGAGCTTAACATACGCTGCCGCTCATTATCTACAACCGAAGTGCAGGTTCGTTAACTGGTGAACGAATATGAGAAGCTGAGGGTACTGTCGTCAGCGAAGGAGTGAATTGGATTAGAAGTAACAGACAAGAGATCATTTATAAAAATAAGAAAGAGTGTCGGAGACAAAACGGAGCCCTGGGGAACACCGGCTCCTGCTAAACTCGTCAGACTGTGCAGGATGACTTTGGAGAATGCTCGCTGCTTCATCCGGATCGGTGAACACCTTACCGATAGTTTTGATGTCAAAAAATGATTAAGGCAGGGCGATGCGCTGTCGTGTGATTTCTTCAACATCATATTGGAAATGACTTTGCAAAAATCACTGGCCAATACAAAAGGCACAATCTATTTCAAATCCTCGCAACTCCTTGCATACGCCGACGACATTGACATAATAGGTAGATCACGGCTAGATGTCAATGAGGCGTTTGCGAGTATTGAGTTCGAGGCGGCGAAAGTTGGTCTGGCGGTAAACGAGGGCAAAACTAAATATATGCGGTCATCAAAAAGGACGCTCACCACCGACGTCTTGGCCAGAACGTTTGTATTGGTAGTTATAAGTTCGAGGTAGTTAAAGACATCGTCTACCTTGGCTCCGCAGTGACCTGGAACAGCGACATCAGTTCTGAAATCAAACGCAGAATCCTCTTGCTAATCGCTGTTTCTTTGAGCTCAGGAGGCAATAGAGTAATAGAGCCCTCTCCCGAACGACAAAGTTGACTCTATATAAGACCCTTATCATCCCGGTCCTGTTGTACGGCGCAGAAGCATGGACACTATCAAAAGCGGATGAGGAAGCCCTTGGTCGGTTCGAGAGAAAGATCTTGCGCGTGATTTTTGGGCCTATAAACGCAGACGGGGGATGGAGGAGAAGATTCAACCACAAACTTTACGGGCTGTACAGCGACATGAGCCTAGTCAGGCGTTTACGGATTCAACGCCTAAGATGGCTGGGCCATGTAGAGCGAATGAACAGCACAGCTCCAGCCCGGAGAGTCTATGAATCCAACCCAGAGGGACGAAGAAGCAGAGGACGGCCGCACTTAAGATGGACACTGGGTGTGCGGCAATGGAAAAGGTTAGCAAAAGATCGTGCTAGATGGAGGGGCATGTTGGTTTAGGCCCAGGTTCACGCCGAATTGTAGCGCCCACTAAGAAGAAGAAGAATGGTAAAAAATTGGGTGTTGCTTCAACCGCGGTATTGCGTTTATCGAGGGCGTACTGTAGTAGGTTTTAACTAGTAAGCTTGTTGCTTTGTATGTATTTTGTTTGTGACGAATGATGCTCTTCACTAGTTAACATGCGAAACTGCAAACTAAGTTTTGTGCCTCTGTAAACGATCCAGGATCATAGCTACACACCGCAATTTTTTTTTTTTTTTTTTTTACTTTTTTTCTCTCTAAAAAAACAAAAAAAAGCTTAAGAAGATAAGAATTGAGTTGTTGATGACAGGTGTTTTCTTAATTCGATATAGGAATTTCCTATGGGTGGAGGGCAGGATAGTGGTCCTATGGGACCCATGGGCCCCAACACAATGGGACCTGTACTTAATGGAGATGGCCTGGATGGAATGAAAAACTCCCCTGCAAATGGTGGACCCGGGACACCACGAGAAGATTCTGGGAGTGGTATGGGCGACTATAACTTGAGTGGCTTCGGTGGCCCTGGGGAAAACGTGAGTAAAAATATGTCTATATTCTTCGGCATAAGTTTACGTGCGTGCACAATTTTGTTCGAAAATAATGTTTTAAAAAAATATTTATTTTGTCTCTAAAGATCATATTTTGTATTGACTAAGTTGGGCATCAAACGAATAAAACAAAAAAATTACTAAATTTATTCAAAAACAAAAAAAGTGATTGAGTTAACACCAAAACAGAAAAGATAGAGTAAAAATATTTTATTTCATTTTCCATTTGTTGCAAACTTATGTTTAGATTTTCGTTATTTTTTTCTCTAAAAGGGAAGAATGTGATGTTGATATTTTTTATCTTCGCAAAATAAAAACAAAAATGTTTTGTTTTCAATTTATTTCTTTAAAACAGAATTTCATTTAGTATTTTCTTTTTCTTTGTTGAAAACTAATTGAAAGAAACTGAACATGTTCAAAGTATACTTAAATCATTAGACGATATAAGTAAAGATTTTTTTTTTTTTTTTTTTAATTACTTGTGTTTTAACGTTGCTATTAAATAATATATACTTACATACATCTTTTAGTAGAAAATATGTTTCTTTATATTTTTTTTTTGTATTTTATATTGATTACTAAATGTCGAAGTAAAATATTCCCTGCTTGTTGCATTCGTTCTTATAGTTTAGGAACAATATAAGTTAATATGTAAGTTTGACGGTACCAGTTAAAAGCACGACTTTTTCATATTCGGAAATGAAATTATTTTGTAAAATCCCGGGCGATGATTAAGTGGACCGATTTGGTATCGGCTGACTGTCTTTTGTCTATTTTCTAAGTTGTGTGCTTTTTAACGTCTGCTTTTTCCCCAGCAACTTTCTGGTTTTTTTTTTTTTGAAAAACAAGAAAATAAACGAGCTTTGCCTGCTTTTCGTATTTTTCTTTGGTGCAATTATTCTAGTAAATAATTAAATAAAACAATTGCTCACTTACCAATAAAGAAATCAAAAAAAAAAAAAAAAAAAAAAAAAAACACAACAATGCCCTTTGCCTTCAATTTATTATAAAGTAAAGTCTTGTGATGGTTACACTATAGCAGGGATGGCGAACCTATGACCCGTGGGTCAGACACCGACCCACGCACATTTTTAACTGACCCACGATTGCTAAGCAACCATTTAGATGTTCTAATTTGGGTGGATAGCTTATATTCATGTCTGTTATTCTCGATAGTTATGCTAGAATTAAAACCAGTAGAATCGGTAACGTATCAGCGAAACTAAAGATTCTTAGAACCCACCTTTCTCAGATACAAGTTCCAGGCCAAATCAAGCTGAATAGTTTGATGAATCATATAACGGACACAAGCTGATTGATCTTGCTGCGGGGCGAAATCTCCTTCTAGAAAGTACACGCTTACCGCACTTCGATATACACAAAGGCACCTGGCGGTCGCCAGATCAATCAATTACTAACCAGATTGATCACATCGCGATCCACGTCAGACACTCCTCCATTTCCTCCCATTCTTGATGTTCGAACTTTCCGAGGAGCTAACAACGACTAGGAACACTATCTTGTATTAGCCAAGATGCGCCTACGCATCGGAGTAGAGTAAGAATACAAAGTTATGACGTCGGAAAGTTGCTATCGCCACAAACCGCTCGTGCGTTTACCGATCGCGTCTCTCAATACACCTTAACCTTCCACGCTGTCAATAGAACAACAATAGACCCTGTGCAAACAAGCCCTGAAAAGCACTCCATCAGAGGTTTTGAGGCTTCAAGGTTCCGCCACGAAGAAACACCTGGTTCGATGACTAGTGCATGAGGATTCACACAGCGAAGCTTACTTACTTATCAGGCCTGCGATCCATGGAGGATCTGAGCCTGAGCTATAGCTGCCTTCCATCCTTGACGGTCCCGGGAACGCTGCTTCCAGTTTTCAAGACCAAGATGTCCTACATCCGCGATTACTTGGTCTTTATACCGGAGGTTCGGTCGTCCTCTTCTTCTCGAACCAGGAGGCTCGGAGTCGAAGACCCTCTTAGCTGGAGCGTTGATGTCCATGCTCTCGATGTGGCCGAGCCAGTGTAGTCGACAGATCCTTGCCTTCCGGACTACATCCACATCTTGGTACAGCTCGTAGAGTTCGCGGTTGTGTCTTCTTCTCCATTCACCTTCCTCACAGACAGGACCAAATATCCGGCGCAGAATTTTTCTTTCGAAAGAACCCAAAATCAGCTCCGCTGTCCTGCTTATCGTCCAGCTTTCGGCTCCGTACAGCAAGACTGGCAGAATGAGCGTTTTGTAAAGCATGACTTTGGTCTTTCGAGTGAAGAGTTTTGACCCCAGACCACAGCGAAGCAGAATGCATATAAACAAGAGCAGCTCGTGAGCTGTACGAGTTAAAAAAAAAAAGGGAGGAGCATAAGCTTCTCAGAAGAAGAAAGAGCGTGAGAAGGCCGCGATTGAGAATTTGGAGAGGTGTTACTGCAGGCGTGACATTCAAAAGTGTTATCAACAGATAAGCAAACATGCCAAGGTTATAAAGCCATAACGGAAGCCTGCAGGGATAAGGACGGACACTTAGTAGTAGAAACGCAGTCTATGCTGAGAATATGGAAAAACCACTTCTGCAGACTGTATAACGGCGATATTAGTTAATATGCCGCTGCCAGGCAAAATGATTCATTTTTCAACGACTAAGACGCAGGAAATTCCGTCCCCCTGACCTCGACGAGATTAAGATCGCCATATCGAAACTCAAGTCGAATAAAGCTGCTAGCGCAGACGGACTGTCTGCAGAGTTCTTCAAGGCATGTGGAGATGACCTGATTAGGAGCATGCACCAGCTCATCTGTAAAATGTGGTCAAAGGAAAGCATGCCCGAGGAATGAAGTCTCAGCCCGATTCACAAGAAAGGATCCCCTTTTGACTGCGCCAACTACAGAGGAATAAGTCTTCTTAACATAGCCTACAAAATCTGCTCTGCCGTTTTGTGTAAACGCCTGAGGCCTTTAATAAATAATATGGGAAGTCCACCGTCGACCAAATCTTCACACAACGGGAGATACTGAAAAAACCCATGAATTTCAAGTCGACACCCACCACCTATTCGTCGACTTCAAAGCCACGTACGACAGCGTAATTAGAGACGAGCTATCGCCGCTCCGTTTTGTGTTAGGGACCCACGAGCTAGTAATGAAAAAATATTAACAAAATTTGACCCACGTCTTAAAAAGGTTCGCAATCCCTGCACTATAGTATAGAAAGGTAATCCCAGAAGAACCCATCCTAACCAACTGAAAAATTCTTTATTCTACCCCATCATAGATTCCCTCCGTTGTTCGTCTCCGAACCGGAGCTACGATACGAATTACGAAAAATTGGTATTACACAACCCGAACTAAATCGAAGAAAGCATAGCCTCATTGAACGCTGTCACTCTCATTTTCGAAATCAGCTGTTTAATGTCAAAGTAACCGAACATTATAAGGAATTGTGTTGTAAATTGGTTTATTTTAAAATCACAATGGATTAATTTGTATTTGCAATTGTTATTGCGGAGGAAGATTGAAAAAGACAAAAGCAAAAACAAAAAAATGCAAAGAAAAATATTGCGAGATAGATCTCGCTTGGGATGTTTTTTAAATTTCAGGCCACGTCACATATCCAAAAGACAAAGTGTTTGGGATTCCTGCTGTAGAAGTTTCCAGTCCAGTAAGCTTTATCACACCTTCTTCTAACATAGACAAACAAATGTTGCTGCAGTCCCCGCCGCCTGTTGCTTTTAACTCTCTTATTTACGACGAGTTTCCTCTTTATGTAGACTTTCCAATCTAGCCAAACCTTGGATGAGAGAAATATACACCCAGTTCTGTTTTTACACGAAGAATTTAATTCTCTTTTATTTTTTATATAACACGAATGTAACGGCAAACAATTCTAAAGTCGGGGTTTCCCCCAATTTACATCTAATGTCATTATTGGCGCCTTACAGAGAATTATTTAAGGCATTAGTTAAAACAGGAACACAGCGATTGATAACCGATTTTGTTCATAAAACCACTGAAGCGTACGTTGCGACTGCTAATTCTAGCGCCAAGTTTGAACAAATGAACATGATATTTGTGGTGTTAGCGATGCTGCTTGCACTTCTTTAAAATGTTCATATTCTTCTTTTTTGGTGGCGTTACAGCCCATGGAGGACCAGAGCCAAGCTTCTCTCAATCACCCATGCTGTGTGTGATTTATTTACCTACAGGTGAAAGGGGCCTACAGTTTAATGCCGATTCCGAACGGGGTGGGTCGAGAAGCTTTTTCATGGCAAGTTTGCCAGTATTGATGTTATCGGGATCCGAACTCGCTCATCGTGCGCCAGAGTCCAATTCATATAATAACTACATAATGTTTGTACCTATTGAGGCGAAGCGTAAGCGAAGCCTCTCTCTACTCGACTCCAAGGAAAAAGCATTCGTCCGCGAACTGTTCGAAAACATGACGTCCGATTGTAATGAAATTTTGCACACGGACATATCTTAGCATTGCGCAGGTGCAATGATTGTGGATAAGGTCAAATCTTGCGTCGGTCACGAACCATGATCACAAATGTCCAAACTTTCGAGCGCGCGCCGATTTTTCATTGAGTTCAAAAATTTTTACTTCTGCACGCCCCCTATATTTTGAGATTCTTTAATATTCATTGGGTTATTGTATTACTTGTGCTTGTCTAGACCCAATCTTTTGTTTCCCATATATACATGTAACTACATATGTATGTACGTGCATACAAACTCCCGATTTTTTTTACACGAATTCTTCAGGAACGTATCTGTCGTGTAAAAACAGAATTAGGTGTAATACATATAATTCAAAAAACGACTAAAGTAAATAAAAATCAATTTGCCACAAAACTTTCTCCATGTTGATGCTTCTTTGGATGGTGGACTCAGAATTTTCATTTTCCCAGAAAACGTTAACATTTTCTTTTGATATTTTACCATAGCCCTGAGCTATGTCGGGTTTTTCGCTCAACATTTCATAGAGCCTTTGATACTGCGCCTTATTTGTTGATATAGCCCTTTAAAGAATAAAAGTGTATCTAAAGATAACGTTATTTTGGAAAAAAAAAACTTACATTTTTCTTTACAACACAACCTTGTTTCACTTTGAATACGAAAAGAATAACCTGTCGTAGAAAAAGACAGCATTATTCCTTTCCATTCGGAATCAGTAATACCGAATTCTACGAATTTCGAATTTCGTAACATATTCTTCCTCCGAAAGTATTTCGTAATTGCTTTTTCGGGATTCGTAGCACATTTTCGAATACGACGGATTCTGTGATAGGGACGATTACCTTTTTTATCGCCAAATTTCTCAAAATAACCATCACAATCCGACTACTGCGATGTTCGCCTTGCCTTGCCAGCACAAACGACCTCATTTAATAAGGTAGCCGCAAATGTATACAGTAAAATCTCGATAATGTGAACTAATAACACATGGTCAGTTCACATTTTAAAGAAACTCACATTATCGAATAAAAAACATTAAACAAAATGAAAACACATGGTTTTTAGGTTAACTTAAACAATTAAAAGACACAAAACTACAGTGTAAACTCCATATAACGACACCTAAGTGGTCGTTAAATGGAGAGAAATAAAAAAAATGTTGGTTGTCTGTAAAGTCGGCCTACGGCGATTATTTTGCGTGATAACGTCATTAGAAAACACTGATGAAAAATGAACAACACGCGGTGTTTCCACCCCGACGCTGGTTGATTACGGTATTCGGATGACAGCCGATAGATACATATGAGATTGATCAGGCAGTGTTGTGGTTTGGTAAGAAAACGCAAACACTCATGAGCTGCTCGTGAGTGTGCGCTACCCAACGAGCAATTATTAAGCGCACGCGTTTATGAGTAATTGGCTGTGTGCAGTTTTTTCAATTTAGAAATGGGCACATGCATATGTACATATGTATATATACATATATACATACATACAAATATATCCAACATACAAGCTCCAGGCTTTTTCACACGATTTCTTCAGAATCGTGTTTGTCGTCTAAAAACAGAATTAGGGTGTATGCATGTATGTATGTATCATCTGGATTACTGCACACAACTTTTTTTTTCATGCCCCCAAGTATGCAAACAAATTCGCTTGTTTCGCGCTCTCGATTGCGCGCTCAGCTCAGGCGGAACGTGACAATGAGTCATACTTTTTCGTACGTGCAGCCGGTGTTCATCGTTTTATAAGACGTTATCACGTCAAAAGCACAATGATGAACGAACAACACTAAACATACGTTTCCAATAAATTCACAATTTTAATTTCTTTACCTAACTTAATCTAGATTTACAACTTATTTCGTATAGCTACCCTACACCGTCTCGTATTTCACATAAAAAAAAAAAAATCAAACTCCAATCCGACAATTCGAATACCCGTGCCCAAATTGCTCTGTTCAACGACTAATGGCGATTGTTTTAAATAGATGCCTCTCTATCGCTTGTTTCGCTCAGGCGGAACGTGACAATGAGTCATACTTTTTCGCGGCCGGTGTTCATCAGCGTTTTCTTCAGCTGTCCCTTCGTTTAGTTCAGCATCAGCGTCGACGACCCAAAATCGTACATTCTAGATTGAAATATCCACAGAACCATCAACATGTCTTAAAAGATTACTCATGTGCTGGAATTGACTTTCAAAATATATTAAGTTTCATCTTGCTCATGGAAACGACTTAAGCGTATTAGGTCTTTTGGTTCCCAATTCGACTGCCTTGGTAGGATTTTGTTGAAACATTTTGCTATGGATGCAACTGAAATAATATTCCAAGACTCCGACAAAATGCCTACAGCATTTCGTAATTTAAACTTTTTTAAAACTAAGCTTAAGTCATTGTCCTTGTCTTGTGTGGCAACAATTTCAGACAGCATTCTCTTCTTGTATTCAAGTTTCAAAAGATTAATTACATTTTGATCCATAGGTTGGATCAAGGCAGTAACGTGTGGTGGAAAAAACATAACTGTTATGTTTCCATCGATGCTTATTAACTTGTCTTTTTTGCCGTGACAAGATGCATTATCCAATAGAAGCAATGCGTTTCTTTTTTTGGTAAGTTATTGTCCCGCAGAAAAATTGTAATTGATGCCTGTTGTCATCCAAGCATTTTTGTTTGACTTGTACAAAGGCACATTGAATCCGGAAAACGCTCTGGGATTTTTCGACTCTCCGATTATTAGAGGTTTTAATTTGTGTGTTCCAATCGCATTTGTTGATTCCAAAAAAGTCACACGTTTCTTGCTAGTTTTTCTGCCTGGTGCAGTTGCCTCTTTGGACAACACAAGAGTTTTCCCCGGACGAAGTTTCCAAATAGAGCAGTTTCATCGGCATTATGAATCTGTTCTGGAGCAAGAGAATTTTCCCTGACGTATGCATTAAAATACTTCCAGAAAGGGCTTTACAGCTTCGTTGTTTGCAGAATAATTTTTCGCCGCATATTTTTTGACATTCGCACTCCATGACGTTCACGAAATTTTAGTAGTCACCCGTCACAAGCATTCAAATTAGGAGATTCCTTAAAGTGACTGTTAAAATGATTTGCTTGGTTTCTGAGTAAGTTAGTCGAAATTGGCACATTTTTTTCTCGCTGCTTCTTAAGCCATTCAAAGAGGGCAGTTTCCATTTGAGGCATCTCTGAGGTTCTTAAGGTTTTCCTCTTTCCAATTCCAGACTCCGTGTTTTTGATGAACTCAAATATTTTGGTTTTTTTGTTTTTGACGTGATAACGTCTTATAAATCGATGAACACTGGCTGCACGTACAAAAAAGTATGACTCATTGTCACGTTCCGCCTGAGCTGAGCGTGCACGCGAGAGCGCGAAACAAACGATAGAGAGTCATCTATTTTGCCTATGGGATAGAATTTTGTTTGCATACTTGGGGGCATGAAAAAATTGTGCGACGACGTAGGAATACTTTTAGGAGTAATCAGTAATCCAGATGATACATGCATACACCCTAATTCTGTTCTTAGACGACAAATACGATTCTGAAGAATTCGTGTGAAAAAGTCTGGAGTTTGTATGTTGGATATACATACATACATATATCTCCCAGCCAATTACTCATGAACGCGTGCGTTTAATAATTGCTCTTTGGGTAGCGCACACTCACGAGCAGCTCATGAGTGTTTGCGTTTCCTTACCAAAACCACAACACTGTCCGAGCAATCTCATATGTATGTATCGGCTGTCTTCCGAACACCGTAATCAACCAGCGTCGGGTGCGGTTAGTACTTAGATGGTGGACCGCTTGGAAACACCGCGTGTTGTTCATTTTTCATCAGTGTTTTCTTATGACGTTATCACGTAAAATAATCGTCCGCAAACCGACTTTACAGATAACCAGAATAATTTTTTTTTTTATTACCTCGGCACATCTCTTCAGTTTGGATAGTATCAGATAGTTCAAAATACTTTTCTACCCAATATCCATTTTTCCATCAATTCGAACTGAGGTCCATCGGTCATCCGATATTTAAGTATTCCAAATAAATTTTAAATGGGCTTCAAGCCTGATAATTGGACTGGCCAATCAAGAACTTGTTCCCAATTTGCTTCTAAATATGTTTAGACTAACTTCAGTGTACATATGTTGCAGATCGTTAACGTGTTAAAATACTCATCGAAGCTGCGTTTCTTATATGGCAAATGGTAACATTTGCAAAAATGAAAACGATGGTTGGTTATTCACACCTAAACGCAACGATGAACTGTTGAATGAACATAAGTTCGTTTCACAAATATAGCGAGCTAACACCGATTGTAAAATGATTGCTTCCGAACCAGCGATAATTAATATCTATCAAAATATACAGCTAAAGCTGAACCCCAGTCAATAAATTAAGAGAAGCTTTCCAGAATATCTTACAAACATGCGACCCCGAAGACCCAAGCAAAAAAGCAATTTTGAAGTTACTCATCAAGGTGATTGGTCAACGCGACATTAGTGCCGGTGAGGTGATGCATCTGCTAATTGGCGAACCACTAAAGCATAGTAGCCGGACATTTGTGAAAATCTACATTGGACATCAAAACATTGCCACATATGATGGAAACTATTATCCGTAAGAAAAAGAACAAATATATTCCTGTTAGTCAACAACGAGAAGAAATGAGAAAATTATATAACGTCTCACCTCTAAGCAATGTTATTTGGATCTTGAAAACGGCCCTTATCAACATGTGCCGCCGATGATGTCATCCGATGTCTCTAAGCCGTTTAAACTTACAGATTCGATCAAGTAAGTGTCATCCCGTCGACCAAATCAATAAACAAATTGACAAAAGAACTCGCTCAGCCAATGGAATAGAAATGTGGAAATGTGTTCCTATTGTGTAGTAGAGCAGCTCTTAGACTTTTTGTTGAACTACCTATAAAGAGGCGCCATTCAGATGTATGACATGGAATACCAGTTTCTTCAAATAAACCTTTCACGTCATGACAAAAACAAAGTCCATCTTCCTTACTGAAGAAACAAGAAAGTTCTTCATGTCGTTTTCGTCGATGGGTTATTCGAACATCAGATTGAATTAAATTCCATTGTTTTAACCGCGATGCTAGTAACTCTGCTTTACTTGTTGGTAGATTTAAGTATCTTATTAAGTCATTGAGATCTTCACAGTTGATGAGGTGTGGTATTTTTGATTCAGATTCAAGATTCGGAATGTACGGATACAGATGAACTCTGTGATTGATGGCTGCCTTGAGAGAGTAGTTGATTTTCCAACAATGGAGCAGCAGGTACAGGATTTTCTTCTGTATGTGGTATTGGAGCGGATGCCGATGGTAGATCAGGATAAGATGTTTTCTTTGCATTTCTACCTCTGAGTGGATTCACAATGCAAAAATAACAGTCTGTGTGATGATCACTGGGTTCCGTCCGAATTCTCGGCACTGCAAACTTCATTGCTCTTTTCTCACCTCGGTACCAGCCTACAATAAAACGTAAAATAGTTAATAAAAAAAAAAAAAAAAGAGAAAATGTACTCACCGTCCAGATTGAATCTGCAAGAGTTACATGACACATGTGGAGCCCATTTTTTTGTCTTGATTTCTCTAGATTGAAGTAAGCTTGATATGTCTCGCGAATCTTTAAATTTGTACTTAAATCGTACCTTTTCTCTCTCACTTTAATAAATTCACCGCAAATATAGCAAGGGCAAAGGGCGCAGTGGTTAGTGTGTTGGACTCTGGCGCACGATGAGCGAGTTCGGATCCCGATAACACCAACGCCATCGAATGTTTATTTCCCCCCTCCTCGGCGGGGTACTGGCAAAACCCCCTGTAGTATACTTGCCATGAAAAAGCTTCTCGACTCACGCCGTTCGGAATCGGCATTAAACTGTAGGTCCCTTTCACCTGTGTGAAAAATAAATCACACACAACATGGGTGATTGAGAGAAGCTTGGCTCTGGTCCTTCATGGGCTGTAACGCTACCAAAGAAGAAATATAGCAAAATGAGTTAGCTTCTCGTTTACAACTTCTCGTTGCCATTTTGTAAAGGTCGATACAGCGAAAAAAGATAGAAAACACGTTATTTCTCAAGACGAATCATGGCTCTTGAGGAGCGAAAGTTCAAAAAACACGTCTTCTTCTATTTTGTTATGGATAACAACTTACTTACTTTGATGGCGCTACAGTTCGGGGTGAACCAGGGCCTCAACCAACAAGCCTCTCCAGCCGGCCCGATCTTCGGCCAGCCGCTTCCAGTGCCGAACGCCCAGTTGGTTGAGATCTCCTTCCACCAGTGCGCGCCACCTTAAATGCGGTCGTCCTCTGCTGCGTCGTCCCTCGGGGTTGGAGTCGAAGACTCTTCGGGCCGGAGCGTTGATGTCCATTCGCTCTACATGGTCTAGCCATCTTAGACGTTGGATCCGAAGACGTCTAACCAGGCCGATGTCGCTGTACAGCCCGTTCTTGGTTGAATCTCCTCCTCCATTCTCCGTTTACAAACGGGACCAAAGATTGCACGTAGAATTTTCCTCTCGAAACGTCCAAGAGCCTCTTCATCCGCTTTCGACAACGTCCAAGCCTCAACGCCGTAGAGGAGGACCGGGATGATTAAGGTTTTGTAGAGGGAAACCTTAGTTTTTCGAGAGAGGGCTCTACTACTCAATTGCCTCTTGAGGCCGAAGAAGCAGCGATTGGCAAGAGTTATTCTGCGTTTTATCTCAGCGCTGGTGTCGTTGCTGCTTGTCACTACCGAGCCAAGGTAGACGAAGTTCTTGACTACTTCAAAAATATAGCTGCCGAAGGTGACTTTCTGACCAAGACGTCGGTGTTGTGCGTCTTTCTTGGATGACAGCATATATTTGGTCCCCATTTACCCTTAGACCCACTTTCACTTGGATAACAACTATTGATTTATTATTTCTTTCCTATTGGTTTTATACATTTTTTTGGGTTTTATTGCATAGAAGACACAGAGGACGGATGTGAGCTAGACGCTCATTAATTGGTTCTTTGGGTAGTCTATGCAATAACGTTTTATTATTTTATCATTTGTAATCGTCTGCGGGTTGATAATGCTTTATCCATGCCGGGCTATGTGTGTGAGTGGGATCGTAACTCACGTCCTATTACCTCTCTTTCTACACCGATATCGCGCGAAGACCGACATTCATCAAAAATTGTAAAATCGCTCTAAGCTCTTAGAAAGCAAATATTTTCAATTTGTAAAATCACATTTTTTTTATATATACACTGCCGGTCAATAGAATAGGTTCATAGCTTTAACAAGAAGAAAAGGTTTTTTTTTCTCCTGAAAAAAGCTTTACAAAAAGCTTTTTCTTGATGTTTTCTCAAATGATGTTTTGTTACAGTTCGTTTTACGAGAAAGGGCTAGACTCAAATAAACCATAACGGTAAATTGAAAGCATACAGTGAAATGCAATCAAGAATAGAGCTTTTCCCATCGATCAATAGAATAGGTTCACATATTTCAAATCTAGTTCTGGTTCAGAATTTGAAAGATCAGTGCGTGTTATTTCAACGAATTGTAGTGCATATATTGGAGAAACTGTAATCAGGAATAATGGGACGAGCAAAGTGCCTTAATTCGGAGGAATAAATAAAAATCCAGTTATACGCTGAGCAAAATTTAAGTACGCGTTTGATTGCGAAAAAAATCGAAAGATCGCAGAATGTTGTAAGCAATTTTTTGAGAAATAAAGACAACGATTTAAAGAATATGAAAGGACGCTCAAAAGTAACATCAGCTGCTGTAATCGCCTTTCAGCCTGGCTGTCCTCTAATTCCTGCCAGTCAGCGCCTCAAATAAGGGCTGCATCTGGAACAACAGCAAGCATTTCAACCATTAAGAGAGTGATTAGAAGTGCCCCAAACATCAAGCGCATGAAACTTAAGAAGAAGCCTCCACTTAACCAGCAAATAAAAGAAAACCGACTCGAATTCTCCAGGCGCCACATGACGTGGAAAAAGGAGTGGCAGCTTGTGGTTTTCTCAGACGAAAAAAAAAAAAAATTCAACCTCGATGGACGTCGATGGTTTTAATTTTTATTACCATGATCTGAGAAAAGATAAATTATTTTTGGAGCGTCATCATAGCCGTGAGGGTGGTGTTATGGCTTGGGGTGTAATATCGTATTACGGGACGATTGAGCTGGAGTTTCCATCATCACAAATTACGGCAAACTCATACAAAAACATTCTTGAAAGGGCTTTTCCAGAATTTAATGAGATGTTCGGACCCCTTAAGTGGACTTTCCAACAGGATAACGCCCCAATCCACACCGCGAGGGCCGTGAAAACCTGGATAAATGAACAAAACGTCGGATTGTTGGAATGGGCCTCCCTAATGACCAGACCTTATTAGTTTCTGTTTTCAACTACTGAATATTTTCTCAAATTTCTTTTTTTATTTGAAAGTACAATCCTTCCGGTTAATAATGGAAAATAATTTCATTCAAATGGCTGCCTCGCCTGGCCATGCAGTAGCCTACACGATCGGTCCAATTTTTAAGCACATTATCGATTGTGTGCAGCTGTATTTCACCAATGGCTTCACGAATATTGTCCTTTAAAGCGTCAATTGTCTCTGGCTTGTCAGCGTAACATTTATCTTTGACGGCACCCCACAAATAATAGTCCAACGGTGTCAAATCGCAGCTCCGAGGTGGCCAAACGACATCAGCTCTGCGGCTGATAATGCGATCTTCAAAAACTGGGCGCAAAACATCGAGTGTAGCTTCGGCTGTGTGGCACGTAACGCCGTCCTGTTGAAATCAAATGTTGCCAATATCCTCCTCTTCAATTTTTGTGAACAAAAATTCGTTCAACATGGCCCGATAACGATCGCCATTGACTGTAACGGCCACTCCTTGCTCATTTTCGAAGAAAAATGGCCCAATTATGCCTCTGGACCAAAATCCGCACCAAACAGTGGCTCGTTTTGGGTGCACTGGTTTTTCAATGTATACGTGCGGGTTTTCTGTGCCCCAAATGCGACAATTTGAGAGCACCGTGGCGCAGTGGGTAGTGTGTTGGCCTCTGACGCCGATGACACGGGATCGAATCCCGACACAGCCATGTCATCGAACGTGTTTTTCACAGTGTTTCTCCTCAGCGGGGTTCTGACAAAACCCCCTGTAGTAAAATTGTCACGAAAAGCTTCTCGAAATTCGCCGTTCGGAACCGGCAATAAAACTGTAGGTCCCTTTCACCTATGTGAAAATGAAATCACACACAACATGGGTGATTGAGAGAAGCTCGGCTCAGGTTCTTCATGGACTGTAACGCCAACATACATACAAATGCGACAATTTTGCTTGTTTACATACCCGCCAAGATCAAAATGAGCTTCATTTGAAAAGATGATTGTTTTTTTGGCAAAATCGGCATCTTCTGTAAGTCGATCGCAGGCCCACTTAGCGAAGCGAAAACGCATTAGATGGTCAGTTGGCTTCAACTCCTGAACCAATTGGACTTTGTATGGCGTCATACCAAGGTCTTTATGCAAAACTCGTCTCAATGATGTCTCCGAAAAGTTCAATTGTTGAGAACGACGGTGAATTGATGTTGATGGCGCTTCACGCACACTTTCTGCCGCAGCAGCAATATTCTTGGCTTTTCACGCTTTGGTTTATCGATGAGGATGCCAGTTTCTTTCACTTTTTTCACAAGATAACGAACATACGGAGCTGACGGTGCTTCTCTTCTTCCAAAATCCGCAAACGCAATTTTCGCACACATTCTGCAACACTACCATGATTTTCAAAGTAATGTCGCAATATTTCCCAGCGCTGTTCAGGCGTATACACAACCATATTCGTTCAGCGGAAGGATAAAACAAATTATCTGTCAAATCAGACATGAGCTAAGTGTTGCCGTTCACGAAATAAGCACTACTTGAAAAAAAAACAAAACGTTATATGGCGGACCCTTTATTTTTGAATGCATTTCATTGTATGCTTTCAATTTACCGTTATGGTTTATTTGAGTCTAGCCCTTTCTCGTAAAACGAACGGTAACAAAACATCAAGAAAAAGCTTTTTTCAGGAGAAAAAAAACCTTTTTTCTTGTTGACCCTAGAAAGGTAACCTTATTTTTTAGTACGTTACAGGTAACCATTCGTCGATTCGACGAAGTGATATTTAACTTCGTTTTTAAAGAAAAGTTATTAAGTTATTTTTGTGAAGTAAAATAATTTTTGTTTATTAGGTGTTGTTTATTAAGAAAACGTAAAAAAATTGTCCTTTTTAGGGTGCCGTACCCAAAGGTAAAACGGAACCCTATTACTAAGACTTCGCTGTCCGTCCGTCCGTCTGTCACCAGGCTGTATCTCATAGCTAGACAGTTGAAATTTTCACAGATGATGTATTTCTATTGCCGCTACCCCGACAAATACTAAAAACAGAACAAAATGAATATTTAAGGGGGGCTCCCATACAACAGACATGATTTTCATCCAAAAAATCCCCTTGGTCTCCATACTGAACTAAGGTTAGTCGACAACATCCCACAACCAGTAGCAAACTTCCCAGTTTTGATCTCGTTTGTGTCTTTGATGAATTAATAAACCTTTTTCCCATATTTCCCATTATTCTTATTCACCTTTTCATATCGTTGCTGTCAAGTAAGATAATTGATTTGAATTCAATGGGCACTATGATGATCAACTATATCTCATCATGTAGATAGTAGTCTCTTTCATATTTATATATACAGATGGTACGGAACCCTTCGTGCGCGAGTCCGACTCGCACTTGGCCGGTTTTTCATTTGTAATTCTTGAGTTTTTATTTTCGAAACAGTCTTTGGAGCCATTGTTTTTGAGATCACTTGCTTTTTCAATTTTTAATAAAAATGCGTTTTTGTTTTTTTGTAAAAAGAAGTGGGAACTCAAAAGTTTATTTACTAGTTAACAGAACACATTAAAAATAAAAAAAAACGGAAGTAAAGTATTTGGTCATTTGTTGCAGAGGTCAACTTTATGCTCTTCATAAGCTTGCATTTTTGAGATGGCTTGTTTTCTTGTTTTCTTTTTCTTTTCTTTTTTTTGTTATTATAAATATATTTTTTAATAAAAACAAGTAGGAACTTAACAGATAATTGTTGGTATAACAAAACATTATAAAAACAAACAAAATTATTTCGAGCATTTACTGCAGAGTTCTACTTTATGCTCTCCACATTTGCTTACATCACATTTATTGCACGTTGACTTAGTCATGCGTCCTTGTGTGTACGGACGATATTTGCAAATTTTTCTTGTTTTTTTATGTTTTTTGTTACACTAACGTTGTGCTCCCTTAACGGTTCTTTATTTTCGAGGATATTTTCTTTAATACAAGATCTAATATTAGTGGGTAAAATTGGTGCTTCTAACCGTTTCTTCATCCATGGTACTACGAGTTTTCCCTCTATTATATTTACGGAAATACCTTCGCTTTATTTCGGTGCCGTTCCAAATGTGAATGAAATTAACTGCTAAAGAATAGTCCTAAGGTCAGGCGCAAATTGAGACACGTATAGCGTGTGTGAGGTGACATGACACGAGTGTCATGACGCGTACGTGCCAAACGCGTAGCGTGGTGATCAGCAAATTGAGACGCAGGTACTCGCAGATCGAACGCATAAGAGTGGTCAATTCATAATTTTGTCTTCATATAGTTGGCACGTTATTAACATAACTATTAATTTTTCTTCTGCCATTTCTCCAAAATCAAGACTGTGCCTCGATTACTGCGCCGCGCGTCGGTCGGCTAGCGCGGGTCACGGCACGTCACACGTGTTTACCAATTTGCGCCGTTCTATTGAATTCTGTAGTTTACAAAAAAAAAAAAAAAAATGCGTGACGCTGCGCCACCTCACACGCGCTATACACTTCTCAATTTGCGCCTGGCCTAACTTTACTGCCCGTTTCGCATAGTAAGCCAGCTCGCCCCGATCTTCGCCATTTTATGATGCCCTTGCAAGAAACACAATATGCAGTGATAATGCAATAATCAACGCAATGTTGCACATAAACGGCGATCCGGAAGGCGGCCGCGACAGCCAACCCGGTCGTCATCAGTCATGACGTTAACTTGCTTATTTAAAATCTGATCGTGCACTGAAAGTTACATAAAAGGTAACCTTCGTCGTTTCGACGAACATTTGCGCCGTTTTTCAATAAAAAAAATGCACTTACCCAGGCAGGTACACTGCCGTACGTCCACACACTAGAAGCACACAGTGGCAAAACCACTGCGTAAGCTTTTTCACCTTTCCCACACCTCTGGGCTCTTTCCGAGTAGGTGGAAAACAGCATTTGTCCAGCCTATACCCAAAAAAAGCGAATCATCTTCTCCCTTCAACTACCGACCCATTGCACTAACGTCCCTTCTTTCCAAGGTCATGGAAACGCTGATTAACCGTCAGCTTATGAAATATCTTGAATCACGGAAACTCCTCAATGACCGTCAATACGGTTTCCGCAGCAACAGATCCACTGGTGATATGATGGCATATCTCGCTGAAAAGTGGAATCACTCGCTTCGCCAAGCAGGTGAAAGCAAAATTGTTGCAATGGATATTTCGAAAGCGTTTGACAGGGTTTGGCATGAAGCCCTTTTGTCGAAAATGCGTGCTTTTGGGATTGATTAGTCTCTTTTTCAATGGATTAGAAGCTACCTTTCGAATCGTTCAATTCAAGTTGTTTTGGACGGATTCAAGTCTGATACTCACTTTGTAAATGCCGGTGTTCCCCAGGGCTCCGTTTTGTCTCCGACACTCTTTCTTATTTTTGTAAATGATCTCTTGTCTGTTACTTCTAATCCAATTCACTCCTTCGCTGACGACAGTACCCTCAGCTTCTCATATTCGTTCACCAGTTAACGAACCTGCACTTCGGTTGTAGATAATGAGCGGCAGCGTATGTTAAGCTCATTAAATTCCGATATCGACAGCATCATCCAATGGGGTAAAAACAATAGAGTGGAATTTAATGCATCCAAAACACAATGCTGTCTCTTGTCGTTAAAGCGTTTAAATAACCCGCAACCATTATCCATGAATGGCACTTGCATCTCAGAAACTGAAAAGCTTTCCATCCTGGGTATGAGTGTTGCTCACAATCTTAATTGGAGCGACCATATATTCATTGTCGCCAAGAATGCTGCGAAATGCCTAGGATTCTTATACAGATGCAAGAAATATTTCTCACCCTTAGATATGGCTACAATCTATAAGGCGTTCATTCGCCCCAAATTAGAGTTTAACGCTCATGTCTGGTTCGGTGCTTCCAAGACCTCACTGCACCTACTAGACAGAATACAAAAACGAGCCATAAAACTGATAGGTGACTCCAGCATTACCAAAACATTAGACTCGCTGGAACACCGCAGGAATGTTACCTGCCTCTGCCTGTTTTATCGTTACTACCACCAAAAATGCTCTGATGAAATAGCCAGTTGCATTCCGCCCCTTCAACATTTCTCCCGCAATACACATCTCTCTAGGAATGCTCACCAATATACTCGGAAGCCCGCTTTCGGACGTACTGTCAAATATAGAGAATCTTTCATTAACCGAACCACACGAATCTGGAACTCCCTGCCGGATTCGGTTTCCCCCCTCAATGCAACATGCAAGCATTTAAGATCAATGTCCATCGGCATCTCCTCTATTCCTCTTCCTCTCTATCTTCTGCCCGCACTGTGTCGCCGACATAATAAGGTTATTAGACCTTGAGTGCGCGCAAATTAAAAAAAAAAAAAAAAAAAAAAAAAAAAAAAAAAAAAAAAAAAAGAGATGGCTAGGGTTACACGAATAGAGGATCCTATCAGTGCGAAGACTAAGGAGAAAACTAAAAAAATTAAATTCATGTTCGTCGAATCGAAGAAGGTTATCCTTCTAGGTTTAAAGATATGAACTTATTCTATTGACCGGCAGTGTATGTGATTATACAGGGTGCGCCGCGAGCAGTGTGCCATAAAGCTAGAGCGTGTAGGTCTGGTCAAGACAAGAAAAAAATCGTATGGGAGGGGGGGGGGTCTATTCCCCCATTTAGCCGGGAGGGGCATTTTTCTAAAAAGTTGGCTTAAATTGAAAAAAAAAAATATTCAAAATCAACGGTTACATCCACAATGTCGTGATATACTTTTTTGTAAAGCTAGAAACCTCTTCTTTCATCATGTTTTTAAACCAAGCTGTTTTAAGGAATAGTTTTTGAGAAATTAATTTTCAAACTCAAAATTTTGAGAAAAAAAAACTGGAAAAAAACTTTCGAACTAATTTTTTTTCAAAATTGTAAGTATGTAAGTACTAATTTTTTTTTTTCAATAATTCAATTCTCTTATTAGTTTTTAGTTAAAAACAGAAAACCGGATGCAAAAATGTCTTGTAGTTTTTGAGAAATTAAAGAAAAACCCAAACCACTTTTTTCTAAGAAAAATCTTTTTTTTTTGGTTTTAACGCGGCTGGACTTGTAGGCAAATTAATGTATGAAACAGTGACCTCCTTTTTATTAGTTTTAAAAAGTTCGGAGTCTTATGAGGATGCAATAAAATGACACAGTATTGGATTAGCCCTGGATTAATCCTTTTTTTTCATTGATAACGGCTGAAAACTGACCTGGCAATTTCGTCTGGGTCCGCCCGCCGCCGATGGGTTTTACCCGCTAGGACCTTAAGACAATAAAACCGCAATTTTTCTTTACTGAAAAACAAAATATTTGCAACCCAAATGTAAATAAAAGGCATCGCATTTTTAAAAAGAAAACATTTCCAAATTGGATGTTAACTCATCAACACATTACGATGTCAAACTTATACTCTCGAAAAGAATTAACGGACATGCACTTCTGCTACGGTTTAGCTGATGGTCGAGATCGTGGAGCCGAAAGACTCTACGCTGAAAGATATCCCAATCGGAGGTGTCCCAGCCGTAGCATGTTCTCAAGAATCCACCGACGTCTGCGAGAGCACGAAGTGCTAGAGCATCGAAGAAGCGAAAGATCAATTACAGATGGATCAGCAATCTTAGATGAAAGAATTTTGGATTTGGTCCCGACGTAATCCCTCCCTTAGTACAAGGAGGATAGCTATTATGCTTGGAGTGTACCGAAAAGTTACACCCGTACCATTTTACGCCAGTTCAGGAACTCACCTCAAACGACAAGTTTTTGAGAGCAGAATAATCTACCAGCAAGATGGAGCACCAGCACACTAGAGCTTACAGGTTAGAAACTGGCTGGATGATAATTTTAGTGACCGTTGGATCGGAAGAAGGGGCCCCACGGAATGGCCACCTAGATCACCAGATTTAACTCCTCTAGATTTTTATGTGTGGGGATTCATGAAGAATTATGTTTACGATGTGGAAATAGTATCTTTGGAACAACTGAAAGAACGGATTGAAGTCGCTGGAGTCAAATTGCAGGAAAATTTATCACGCATAGACTTATGTGCAGCTATTAGAAGGAGATATAATCTTGGCCTTCTAAAAAATGGGGATCATATTGAAAATTCACTATAATAAACCTCCGCATTATTTAAAAATAATAAAAAGGAGGTCACTGTTTCATACATTAATTTGCCTACAAGTCCAGCCGCGTTAAAACCAAAAAAAAAAGATTTTTCTTAGAAAAAAGTGGTTTGGGTTTTTCTTTAATTTCTCAAAAACTACAAGACATTTTTGCATCCGGTTTTCTGTTTTTAACTAAAAACTAATAAGAGAATTGAATTATTGAAAAAAAAAATTAGTACTTACATACTTACAATTTTGAAAAAAAATTAGTTCGAAAGTTTTTTTCCAGTTTTTTTTTCTCAAAATTTTGAGTTTGAAAATTAATTTCTCAAAAACTATTCCTTAAAACAGCTTGGTTTAAAAACATGATGAAAGAAGAGGTTTCTAGCTTTACAAAAAAGTATATCACGACATTGTGGATGTAACCGTTGATTTTGAATATTTTTTTTTTTCAATTTAAGCCAACTTTTTAGAAAAATGCCCCTCCCGGCTAAATGGGGGGAATAGACCCCCCCCTCCCATACGATTTTTTTCTTGTCTTGACCAGACCTACACGCTCTAGCTTTATGGCACACTGCTCGCGGCGCACCCTGTATAATCAGAATATTTTAAGTAAAATCCATTTTTTTGTTGACCGGTGTAATATGGCAATCTAAGTTACACGATTATGAGACTATTCAAGTACCCTATTAGTTATTAATAAAAAATGAAGATTTAAAGAAAAAGTTTTATATTTGTTTAACGTTTTTGTATACCAAACTCTTTGTTTTTTTAAAACAAGAACATATACGATGTTAATTTATAATTCATACGATGAAGTTCAATAGCACACTTCGCACTACGCGCACATCTCAAATATGCGCTACTTAATATGCCTCGTTAATTCTTATGAAAATAAGTTATTTGGATTGAAAAAAAAAAAAAAATAATTGAAGCACACAAGACAATAGACAACGAAGACTTGCTTATCGAAATAAACAATAAGGCAACATTAAGACAGTACGATCGTAATAATTTGAATTAGTCTTAACACTTAAAAAAATGTAATTTTCTTATCACCAGCACTTTACTATTATCCTGATTATATATTTCTAATCCTTTTGTTTGTTTTTTTTTTTTTAACAAAGCGCGTCCATATATATTTGCTTACTATAGTTTATTTTAATTGTTTTATTTACTATTTTGGTTTTATTATAGATAACACTTGAGTTTAAGGATTCAAAGATTTTCCTTCCTATTGTTTTTCCATGTCTTTTTTGATTTAGTTGACGGTAGTATTGCAACAATTTATTTTAAAATAAACTGTTGTACAACTTAAAATAATAACCATTTTATGTTGATATGTATATTTTACAATTTGCAAATAGAATATTTTTACTTGAACCGCTGCTTTATTGGTCAGTTTATTATGGCTTTTTGTTCTTTTTTTTTTTTTTTTTTTTAAATAGAAAAAGAAAATATGCTTTTGTGTCGTTGGTGTTTCCATTAATTTTAATTCCGTATAACCTCTTACTATGTTCGTAAAAGGAAAACACGCCTAATCTTGATTATTTGTTTTATAATTTTTTTAAGGACTATCTTTTATTCTATACATTTTAAGCATTTATTAGATGAAAAAAAAAAAAAAAACAAAAAAAAAAAATAAAAAACAAAAAACAACAAAAATATAAATGAATGTACTGAAGAAAATGAAAATACGAAATGAAATTTTGCAGGACCAAACTGAATCGGCAGCTATCCTGAAAATAAAGGAAAGCATGCAGGAAGAGGCGAAACGTTTCGAGAAAGACTCTGATCATCCTGATTATTTTATGCAATAACATCCCCCTTTTCTCAAGGCTAATTTTAATTTTTAATAAAGTATGTTATTATACGTAAATATATATATTTTTTTTATTTTTGACTTGCAATCACTGCTTTTAGATTTTTATTTCCTAACATACATAAATTCGTCTTTATGTATTTATTGTTTTACTTACAAGAAAGGAGTATTTATATATGAATACGCATAATTATTCTTTGCATATCAATCAAAAAAAATAAAAAAATTGTACATGAAATTATAGACGTAGCATTGGCCACTATAAAACTCTTCGTGTAATTCGCCGCAGTATTCCAAATCCTCTTCCTAGCGATTTTCTTCCATGAAGAAACAAAAAGCACAATTTGAAAGACTCCATTACTAATTAAAAAAAAAAAAAAAACAGAAAAACAAAAAACAATACAAGCAATACGAAAAAAATGTGTGACTTTCTCTAGTTAAGGTATTATTTTTCTTACCTAATTCAAATCTTTGCATAACATTTTATTACATTATCGATCAACAATTTGTTTTCTGTTCTATAATAATAAAAGAAATGATTGGTTATATATTCCAACCCTTTAGATTAAGGGGAATCATTGTAATTAACTAATGTAGTAGTTCTTGTTATGTTATAATGTATTTTTAACTTTTAACATGACATTTTTGTTTTTTTTTTTTTTTTTTTTTTTTATCCCTGTGACTATATTTTGTTAAATTTTTTTTCGATAATAATTATTGTAGAACCCATTTAAATATGACTTCATCGGCGTATATAAACTTCTGATTTTGCATTTAGAACATGATAAAATTATGAGTGTTTCGGGTCTATCAAACAATGCGTTTTATTATTATTTTTTTTTTTTTTTGATGCAAGTAAACATTCGAAATTATGCCATTTGGATGTACTTTCACATATTCATTTTACCATGTCCTTTTGTTTTTGAATCAAAACATTCTGCGATCTTAAAATAGTTCATACTTTTAATACCTAACGCTTGTAATATATATGTTTAAGCAATCAGAAATAGGAATATACTTCAAAGTAATACATTAAATGTTCAGTATGAACTTTATAGAAAAACTTGAACTTTCCTCAATTTTAGTAATATACCATGGCGACAAAATAAATAGCACACCCAGGTTTCATTTTTTTCAAATCTACCTTTTCTATATTTGTATAGCATAAAAGATATCCCGCTTATGTAACCAAATAAAATTGAAGACATTTAACTGCATTGATATAAACAAAAAATAATAGAAAATCAATAAACTGTTTTTAAGTTAATTTTTACGAAATCTATTTAATTTAGTGAACTATCAATGAAAACAAAAAAGATAAATATGAGATGTCATTAATATTTTGTCGGGTGGTAGCCTTTATTTTTGATAACCGCAGTATATCGGCGGCGGTATTGATGATACCAGGACCATACATCGTTCTACCGGTGTTGCACTTCTTCTAGCGCGCTGAATTTTCACCTTCAAAGTTGATCCAAATTTTCATACCACAGCTCTATTGATTGATTTGTCTACGTCGTTTCACAAGTTCTTAATCGGATTGAGATCAGGGGACTGGGCTACCCAATTTAAAACGCACATTTTCTGACTAAATAACCACTGCTTTACAGATTTAGCTGTGCTGGCTGTGTTGGGTCATTATTGTGCTGAAATTTTCATTTGAGTGGCATTTCCTCTTCAGCGTAAGGAAGCATAGTATTGCTCAAAATGTCCTTATACTTCACTTGGGTCATAATGCCATCAATCCGATAAATGAGACTAACAGCACACCAAGAAAAACAGTCAAGAACGTTGCCTCCACTATGCTTCATCGTTTTTATGGTGAGCTTAGGGTTATATTCTTGGTTGACCCCCGTGTCTTATATATTGTGTTTTTCGTTTGATCCGAATCGAATAAATTTCGATTCATCGGTCTACAGCATATTTTGCCACCAGTTTTGGGATCTTTAATTACATGATCGCGTGCAAATTCCAAGCGGCACGATAAATTACGTTTTGACACCAATCGTTTCTGTCTAGCAATACGTCCGAACAGTTTGTTTTCTCGGAGGCGATTTTTAATTGTACTTACTGACACGTTTACATTTAGCTGTTTTATCAATTTGTAGCTTTATTTTAGGGAGGGCGCAGTGGTTAGTGTGTTGGACTCTTGCGCACGATGAGCGAGTTCGGATCCCGATAACACCAACGCAATCAAATGTTTATTTCGCGGCGTCCCTCCTTAACGGGGTACTGGCAAAGCCCCTCCGTAGTATACTTGCCAAGAAAAAGCTTCTCGACTCAAGCCATTCGGAACCGGCATTAAACTGTAGGTCCCTTTCACCTGTGTAAACCAAAAATAAATCACACACAATATGGGTGATTGAGAGAAGCTTGGCTCTGGTCCTTCACGGGCTGTAACGCCACCTAAGCAAGCAAAGCAGGCTTTATTTTAGGAGCTGTCAAAAATGGATCGAATTTGCTAAAACGAACTATGGTCGAGTCGGTTCTAGAGGCGGTCTTTCGCGTCCCCGATCCTTGCGCACTTTGTTTTGGACCGACCACATTTCTTTTTAATGTTTGATGGTATTAATTACATTTTTCTCTCGAGCACTCTAATTTTTTTCGTGCTACATCTACATTCGAGTGTTCTTAATTTTTATATGCAAAAACCTATCGCCTGAAGTCCTGCATGGAATGATTTCCTCATCCCATACTGTTGTTGATATATCTAATTCATTAAATCTTCATCACATTTCTTGCAAAAGAATATGTTAAAATTTACAATTTATTTTAAATAAACAAAAGGTGTGCTATTTAAATTGTCCTTACTAAAGCCGCCAGCTTTTACAAAATTATATGATTAAACGGCAACATATACCGTTAACTTACGGGGAAGCTACACATTATAAAACCTAAAACTATGTTATGCTTAAGGGGTTAGGTGGGTTTCAGAGGTTCGAAAAAAAGGGTATTTTTACATTTTTTTTTTTTTTTTTAATATGTACAATCATATATTTTATTTAAACAATCCAGCATATCAAAGATACATATTTGATCAGTGTTTTGTGAAATTTTTATTTCAAAATTCCGAAAACTAAGCCGTTGGTACCTCAACTTCCCTGACGTCTCAAAAAAAAAAAAAAAAAAAAAAAAAAAAAAAAATGCTCTTGCCGTGGACAGCATAACTCATTATTGTTTCATCTAAAACCAAAAGGCAAAAATAATTCGTTAGTACACGGATAAATCTCGTTATTGAACGAAGGAAAATAAAAAACAGAATTAATATTTGAATTTTTGGTAGACTTTGAACAAAAAAAAAAAACACATTTTTTGGTCAAATGTTCGCCATGTATTGGCTCGAAAAAATTAGTTGTAATAAAAAAAAAAGAAGAAAATCCTTCATTCAATAACTTGATAATGTTATTTCAATTATGTGTGCACAATTTGAACAAAATCGCTTCATAACTTTTCGAGAAATCGTGTCCGCCGACTTAAAACATTGAGTTTTGAGATAAACGCGCTTAAAATTTTAAATTGAAATAACATGCAAAAAATCATTGGAATCATTGATTTCGGCACCATAAAGCAAAGTACCTGCTACTGCGGCAATATCCAGGGCAACTAAAGAGAGTTGCCCCTTGAATTGTAAAGGAAAGTGGGAAAGGCCGACCAACAATAGCCATCCAGCTGTGGCGCTGCAATGACGTGGCCTGATGGGCGGAACTTCCGAAGAGTCTGTCTCTTCAAATTTTACTCGGATCGATTTGAAATTTTAGAAGAATAATTTAAACATATTGTACTATACTATTCAATAAGACAAAAACAAAAAAGAAATCGATATTTTTGAAATGTTCAAACCCACCTAACCCCTTAAACGATTGAACATTTGATTTGGAGCATAACTAGTGGATACCATAAAACTGTGCTATTTATTTTGTCGCCACTGTATACTGATTAAGAAAGGTTTTAGGTTCAGGTTTCTTTTTTCACGTTAGCAAAGCAGATCCTTTTATCCTAAATTAGGATTGAGAGCACGTTTCAAAAATTTTGCGATCGACGTGTTTTCGCGACACGACGTGCAGCATACAAAAATAAAATGTTGGTTAGAAAAATATATCAAGTGGACTCTCGTAATCGACCAACACGACATACGAGCTCGGATCGAAGAGAGAAATTTTATTTTGTATAAACGCTAGTGGACTCTCGTGATCGACCAACACGACATACGAGCTCGGATCGAAGAGAAAATTTTATATAAACGCTAGCAGACTCTCGTGATCGACCAACACGACATACGAGCACGGATCGAAGAGAGAAATTTTATTTTGTATAAACGCTAGCAGACTCTCGTGATCGACCAACACGACATATGAGCTCGGATCGAAGAGAGAAATTTTATTTTGTATAAACGCTAGTGGACTCTCGTGATCGACCAACACGACATACGAGCTCGGATCGAAGAGAAAATTTTATATAAACGCTAGCAGACTCTCGTGATCGACCAACACGACATACGAGCACGGATCGAAGAGAAAATTTCATATAAACGCTAGCAGACTCTCGTGATCGACCAACACGACATACGAGCTCGGATCGAAGAGAAAATTTTATATAAACGCTAGCAGACTCTCGTGATCGACCAACACGACATACGAGCTCGGATCGAAGAGAAAATTTTATATAAACGCTAGCAGACTCTCGTGATTGACCAACACGACATACGAGCTCGGATCGAAGAGAACATTTTACATAAACGCTAGCAGACTCTCGTGATCGACCAGCACGACATACGAGCTCGGATCGAAGAGAACATTTTATATAAACGCTAGCAGACTCTCGTGATCGCCCAACACGACATACGAGCTCGGATCGAAGAGAAAATTTTATCTACAATTTCTTTGCGTTGAACTCTACGGAACTTCTAAATTTTTGAAACGTGCTCTCAATCCTAATTTAGGATATGGTCGTCAGAGTCGGGACGAGACTCTGCGCGGCTTTTTTTTTATTCGTTGGCAACAATTTATAAAAAAAACGCTTCAAGAAGATAACAAAGTTGAATTGACTTTATTTTATATACAAAATAGAAATATTTGCAAATGCCTTAGGTGTGGTAGTATTTTACACTACCTGAATGAACCCTTGCCGTATTTTTATTTATTTTTGAACAACCTTTTAAAGATTTATGTAAAAATTACTACAAGAGAAATCAAATCCAAACCTTTGTATAAGATCATTTTATATAAACTTAATATTAATGTCCCGCCTATTTATCGGATCTGTATACTTAATAACAATTTTTTCATTTTTTATTTTTATTTTTTTTTTTTTTGTTTTTGTTTTTCTGTTTTGTTAAAGTCATGCATTTATTTGTGGCCCACTTCTTAAATTGAGTCAAACACACAAATGCTTTTGATGATGGTATATATCAGTAAAGAAAAAAAAAAAAAAAAACATCAGCATCACATTTCATTACCGTTAAAAGCATGAACAAATAAAAACAATAATTGAGAAAGGTAAAATTCGAAGAAAATTGTTTTGTTTTATCAAATTGATTGATGTACGAATTGATGAGGAAAAACAAAATACTACTAATGATGCAAATTCTATAAATTGTGTGAAAAGCACAGCACATATATTTTGTAACGATAAACAAAATCCGATAAATAAAATATAGGCAATAGGGAAAAGAGCAAAAACTAAAATAAGTAATTATAAACAAAAAAAAAGAAAAAATGTCGATAATCGTCGGAAATTTTTGAATTTTTTCCGACTGCCATCAATCGGATGTTTAAAAAGTAAAGTCAAGTGCATTGTTGTTTAGCGATTTAAAAGATGTACTATATAATTATTTTTTTAGAAATAGTTACCAATAATACGAAACGTAAGCACCACAAGAATTTACCTTCGGTTGTGCGTACTTTGAGTTGTAACTTTCCATTTCAGCATCTAATTGAGCGATTAAATTATACACTGAGCGAAATAATGATAAGACCAAATTAGTTGCACGATATTTTCATTTAAAACGATATACATATATAGGGAAAAGAATGTTCAAAATATTATTCATTAGTATTAATTGCGTATTTGAATTTAAAAAGAAAAGTCATTAACATTTTACTTAAAAACAAAGTAACAAAACAAAGTTTGCAGTGAAACGAAATAATGATAGGACCAAACGATGTTAAATAATAATACACGTAAAAAAAAAAATGCAATACAATAACCTGTTGCAACCTCCTTGGCATTGAATTAATAAGGTCTTTGACCACATTTTGGTCAATTTTAGCCCACTCGACCTGAATTGCCTGCTTTAGTTGCAGAACGGTATCGTATTGTCGCCCATTTTGGAAAACCCGTTGGGACAAAATGCTCCAGAGGTTTTCAATTGGGTTTAGGTCCGGTCTGCAAGTAGGCCAGTCGAGCAAAGGAATACCTCGGGTGTTAAAAAATTCCTTTGTGAGCTTGGATGAATGGATTGCCGCGTTGTTTTGTTGGAATATCCAGTCATCTCCAGCAAATTCTTCACCAAAGTCTATTAGCACCGCGTCCAATAGTTCTACGTACTTGAAAGAGTCCATTTTTGTCGAAATGAAGCAGATTTGACTCTTGGCAACGCATGCTATAGAGGCCCAAATCATGACTGTTCCTCCACCAAAATTTCGGGACATCCGCGTCTCTTTTTCTCTGCTCTTATCATGCCAATATCTTTGACATCCATCAGGACCGTCTAGATTGAACTTCTTTTCGTCGGAAAATATGACTTTGGTCCATTCTTCTCATTCCAAAATTGGTACTTTTCCGCGAACTCCAATCTAGCCCTTTTGTGACGCATTGTCAGCCTAGGTTTTGGGATACGTTTAATGTATTCCAAGTTGGTATCAGCTTTTAAAATTTTTTGGATGCGTCTCACTGTTACGTTCAGATCAAGAGAACGTCGGATATCTGAAGCGCTGTTTGATTTGTTTGTAGCTAATCTCTTCATTTCCCGAATAGTCCGTGTGGAAAGAACAGCTTTTCTTCCGGTACTCTTCTCTTCTTCCCATAATTTTCTCCTAATTTTAAACAGTTAATGACAACTGTCTTACTTCTGTTCATTCGAGCAGCAATATCTCTGGTTGTCATTGCAGATTGGCGACACATGACAATTTCGACCTTCTCTTTCTCTGTAAGCTGCTTACCACGACCCATTTTTAAACAACTTTTATATAAATTTATTAAATTAAATAACGCAAATTAAAGTAAAATGTTCGCAGTTCACTTACACATTAACCTGTTTTTAAAAAAAAAGCTACCAATGCATTATTTTTTTTTTTTAAGAATTTCAACGAAAAACACTTGTGGTCTTATCAATATTTCGCACTAGAATGCGGTTTCGTTTCTTGGATGAACCCGAAAAAAAAATCCTAAATAAACAACCGGTATCGCTACAAAGGAAAAATGCTATCGAAAAACGCAACAACACATGATACTCCAGCAATAGTATGAGTAAAAATCTGATAATAATGCAAACAGTCTCACAACTATTTTATTTAAAACGCAAAAGCTGCATTTTACATCGTGGTCTTATCATTATTTCGTGTAGTGTATATTCAGTGTTCAGTGCAAATTATAATTTTTTTTTTTGTGTTTATAAATGGATATTCCTTTTGAATGTTTTTGTATTAAGTTTGCATTTTAAACAACTCGTTATCGCATATAACATACATATGTACGTATGAGTATATGCATAAACATGTGAGAAAATGAGTTAAAATGTTGGGTAGTAGTGATGCTGTAGATTGATAATAATAATAAGCTTTCAAGTAGAGATAAATAAATATCTTTTTTATGTATATTTACATTTTTTTTCGATTATATGTTTTGTGCATGTGTGTTCAAACTTTTATTTATTGATTTCTTTTGTTTTTTTTTTCTTGCAGTTATGGAAATGATTTTTGCTTAGGATATTGTTTAAAAAAACGGATTTATATATAAATAAACAAGTAAATATTTTTTACTCTAGGATTATATTTAAATAATACATAAATCGAAACTTTGGTCGTCCGTTTTTCCTTTCAATGGTTTTTTTTTTTTTTTTTTAGTTTGTCTACTTCTTTTCTATATGTATATATATATAGATGTATATACAATTGCATCAAATAGTCCAATTAACGCTAATTTTTATTCAAAATCTCTTTTATGTATTAATACACAAATATGTTGTGTGATTCATCAGTAAAACGACGAAAAAGGTAAAAAAAAAATAAAAAAAATAAAAATGAAAATCAATTTCAAGGCCGTTGGTTAGTCTATAATGCAAACATCTTTTTAGCAAAATTAAAAAATAAAAAAAAAATGCTTTTTATGAAAGCAATTCGTTTATAAATACGAGTATAACAAAAACAAGAATAAAATTATGAAAATAAAATTTGTGTTATTCTTACAACACTCCCCCTTTGGTTAAATAAAGATTTTTGCTTCCTTTGTTGTTTCGTTTAGTTAGGATTGATTCGTTTTAAATCACAACATTGTTATAGTTGTAAATACGGATAAAAGTAAGTAACGGTAATAGAAAGGTATATGAATTAATAAAGGTTAAGAAGAAAAATAGTAACAAAATGAGTTGTAATATCCTTGATGAGTTTTTTTTTTGTTTTTTTTTTTTTTGTTTTTAAGAACAAGAAACTATATTGAATATATTGAATGTATGACATTTTCATTTTACTTGTAGTGCAACGTTTTATTAAAGTTAAGTTTTAGAAAGTAGTAATCATAATTTTATGATTTTTTTTTTCTCAAAATAATTTATAATTAAATTAAAAAGAAAAATAATGTTATTTTGACAAAGCTTGATACTTGTATTTGTACATAAATATTTTTATAGTATTACGAAATGTGTTAATAAGCGCTGCCTAAATTACTGATGTATGCAAGTGAATTAATTAATGGACATTGTTTGTTTCGCTGTAATAATCGAATTATTTTGAATCCTCTAAATTGGTTTTAAGAAAAATAACAGCGAATCAAAAAGGAGAAAAGTTACTTTCCTATTTTCTGTCAGCAAGTAAAATGTAGTTTAAATCCGATATATTCAGCCTCCTTCAACGAAGGAATTGTAATTAAGTTAATTGATGATGCAATTAAAATGGCAACAAGAAAGCACACACTTGTATACATTTTGCAGATTTATTTGTTTTTTTATTTCACTTTTAAGCTCATCGAAAAATATGTGAAACAATAAGGTCAAAGAAATGATAATAAAGCAAAGCACGTAATTGATTGAGCTCCTAGACATATTTTAATTTCTTATTCTTAATTTATACTATGTGTGTACTCTTTAAGGCATATGTATATAAGAGAAAGTATTGGAATTGTTTTTTTTTTTTTTTTAAATAAAATAACCTTATTGCAGGTTTATCTATATATTATAAAAAATGAAAAACGAAATTCATTGAAAATAAAAGAAATTAAATATTTAATAATGTAATCAGCGTCAACATGGATTACATTTTACACTAGATATACATAAATGAGGGGATACAAAAAAAACAAAAAAAATGAAAAGAAAAAAAGAAAAACAAAAACGTATATTTGAGAGAATAGAAACAAAAGAAAAAAATTTAATAAATAAGTAATAAAAACAAGTACGCAGTTTCAATTTTATTTTTTAGGGACCCTATTCCTAAGACCTCGCTGTCCGTCCGTCTATCATCAGGCTATATAGACAGTTGAAATTTTCACATAACGACAAATACTAAAAATATAATAAAATGAATATTTAAGGGGGGCTCCCATACAACATACATAAATGATTTTCATCAAAAAAATCCCCTTGGTCTCCATACTGAACTAAGGTTAGTCGACAACATGGGTGTTTTCATAAACTTAAAAAAAAAAAAGCCGCGCAGAGTCTCGTCCCGACTCTGACGACCATATCCTAAATTAGGATTGAGAGCACGTTTCAAAAATTTTGAAGTTCCGTAGAGTTCAACGCAAAGAAATTGTAGATAAAATTTTCTCTTCGATCCGAGCTCGTATGTCGTGTTGGTCGATCACGAGAGTCTGCTAGCGTTTATGTGAAATTTTCTCTTCGATCCGTGCTCGTATGTCGTGTTGGTCGATCACGAGAGTCTGCTAGCGTTTATATAAAATTTTCTCTTCGATCCGAGCTCGTATGTCGTGTTGGTCGATCACGAGAGTCCACTAGCGTTTATACAAAATAAAATTTCTCTCTTCGATCCGAGCTCGTATGTCGTGTTGGTCAATCACGAGAGTCTGCTAGCGTTTATATAAAATTTTCTCTTCGATCCGAGCTCGTATGTCGTGTTGGTCGATTACGAGAGTCCACTTGATATATTTTTCTAACCAAAATTTTATTTTTGTATGCTGTATGTCGTGTCGCGAAAACATGTCGATCGCAAAATTTTTGAAACGTGCTCTCAATCCTAATTAAGGATAAAAATTCCGCGCTAGTACGATCGCAGTTCTTTCCTTACGCATTGTTGAACGCACTCATTGTGCAGAATGTCTGCACGCACCATCTTTTCGTCGACTTTAAAGCCGCGTATGACAGTGTTTATAGAGACGAGCTATACAGAGCCATGTCATGTTTTAACATTCCTTGCCAAACTCGTCAGACTATGCAGGATGACTATGGAGAACTCTCGCTGCTCCATTAAGGTCGGAGGTGAACTAGCCGACCCCTTTGATGTTAAAAAAGGTTTTACACAGGGTGACGCACTGTCATGTGATTTCTTCAACATTATTCTTGAAAAGATCGTGCGGGACTCTGCGGCCAATACAAGAGGTACGATCTGCTTCAAGTCCACACAATTGCTTGCCTATGCAGATGACATTGACGTTATTGGACGAACAAAGCAAGACGTCAATGAGGCGTTCACAAGCATTGAAGCAGAAGCGGCGAAAGTGGGTCTAAGGGTAAATGGGGACAAGACCAAATATATGCTGTCATCCAAGAAAGACGCACAACACCGACGTCTTGGTCAGAACGTCACCTTCGGCAGCTATATTTTAGAAGTAGTCAAGGACTTCGTCTACCTTGGCTTGATAGTGACAAGCAGCAACGACACCAGCGCTGCTTCTTCGGGCTCAAGAGGCAATTGACTAGTAGAGCCCTCTCTCTAAAAAACCCAGGTTTCCCTCTTGGACGTTTCGAGAGGAAAATTCTGCGTGCAATCTTTGGTCCCGTTTGTGTAAACGGAGAATGGAGGAGGAGATTCAACCAAGAACTGTACGGGCTGTACAGCGACATCGGCCTGGTTAGACGTCTTCGGATCCAACGTCTAAGATGGCTAGGCCATGTAGAGCGAATGGACATCAACGCTCCGGTCCGAAGAGTCTTCGACTCCAATCCCGAGGGACGACGCAGCAGAGGACGACCGCATTTAAGGTGGCGCGCACAAGTGGAAGGGGACCTCAACCAACTGGGCGTGCGGCACTGGAAGCGGCTGGCCGAAGATCGGGCCGGCTGGAGAGGCTGGTTGGTTGAGGCCCTGGTTCACCCCGAACTGTAGCGCCATCAAAGTAAGTAAGTAAACATATTTTGCTGAGCTGAGTAGAATTTTTTTTTTTTTAGTTGGAAAGGTTTGTCAAAGATTCTGGAAGGCTTCTTGGGGATGGCCGCGGTGCAGTGGTTAACATCATCGACCGCCGATCGGAAGGTCTTTAGTTCAACATCGCTTCATAGCCAAGAAAAAAAGTAATTCCTATACGGACAAAAAAAAATCAAAGTATGCAACGCAGTTGTGAATGGTCAACTGAAATTCATCTTCTGCGTATGCAATACCAAAGTGCTCGAACGAATTACTACGGACTATAACCAACGCGGAATTTGGTCGGCTCTCGTCCTATCTAAGTCTAGGACAACCACCCCTGAGAGTAGTGAACGAACATCAACGACCCCAACCACTGCACTCCGTTCAGGTTGTGTGTGTCAACACATCATAAGAGAATATAAAAACAAAAAGAAAAAACTCTTGAACCTGCGCGAGAAGGTTATAAAGCCAGAACGGACACCTAGTAGTATAATCGCAGTCGAGGCTGAGAATATGGAAAAACCACTTCTGCAGACTGTATAACGGCGATGTTAGTCAATATACCGCTGTCAGGCAGAATGATCCATTTCTAATCGACGAAGACCGCAGAGAACTCCGTCCTCCTGACCTCGATGAAGCTAAGATTGCCATATCGAAACTCAAGTCGCAGATGGACTGTTTGCTGAGCTCTTCAAGGCAGCTGGGGATGATCTGGTTAAGAGCATGCACCAGGTCATCTGTAAAATATGGTCAGAGGAAAGCATGCCCGATGAATGGAGTCTCAGCATCGTATGAGTAGACACTCACCACCTATTTGTCGACTTCAAAGCCGCATACGACAGCGTAATTAGAAACGAGCTATACAACGCTATGTCTACCTTTGCCATACCTGCTAAACTCACCAGACTATTACCGATAGTTTTGATGTCAAAAAAGGATTTAGGCAGGGCGATGCGCTGTCGTGTGATTTCTTCAACATCATATTGGAAATGATTGTGCAAAAATCACTGGCCAATACAGGAGGCACAATCTATTTCAAATCCTCGCAACTCCTTGCATACGCTGACGATATGGACTTAATAGGTAGATCACAGCGAGATGTCAATGAGGCGTTTGCAAGTATTGAGTTCGAGGCGGCGAAAGTTGGTCTGGCGGTAAACGAGGGCAAAACTAAATATATGCTGTCATCAAAGAAGGACGCTCACCACCGACGTCTTGGCCAGAACGGTTGTATTGGCAGATATAAGTTCCAGGTAGTTAAGGACTTCATCTACCTTGGCTCCGCAGTGACCTGGAACAACGACATCAGTTCCGAAATCAAACGCAGAATCACTCTTGCCAATCGCTGTTTCTTTGGGCTCAGGAGGCAATTGAGTAATAGAGCCCTCTCCCGAACGACAAAGTTGACTCTATATAAGACCCTTACCATCCTTTAAGGGTCCAATAAACATCTAAGTTTTTGTAATGCATTTTTTTTTTGTTGAAGGCTTCTGCTATCCGCTGGAGCACTCAGACGCAAACACTCGTCCATTGTAAGACACCTTACATTACTGTATTTTCCCCGGTTTCCGGAGAAAAATTTGAAGGAGCTTCAGTGATGTAGAGCTGAGGGATTCGGCACACACCACGTCGGCTCCAAGGGTGCGCCACCGTGCGCGAGCAAAGGCGGGACAATCACAGAGGAAATGCTCTGCAGTATCATCCTCCTCTTCGCCACATGCATCACAGGTAGGCGTCTCACTGATGCCGAGCACGTAGAGATGCTTGGCAAAAGTGTAATGGCCCGTGATAACTCCCACAAGCCTTTTGCAGTCGATTCTCCTTAAAGACAGGCGGAATGCTGCAGATTTTTTACAGACATCAGGGCATACGCGCTTAGTCATCCTGCGACCCGAACAATCCCTCCATCTACGGTTGTGTGTGTTAAATACACAATCGTTAATGTAGGAATTTACCGTGGACGCAGGTAAACTTAGAGCGGGTTCAGATCCTCAAAAGCTCTCCTCTGAACCCATTCTAGCGAGTTCATCAGAGATCTCATTTCCTGGGATCCCAGAGTGGCCTGGAACCCATACAAGCCTTAATGAATTTTAGTCTGCCGACTCTGTTCAAGAAGTTCACATAGTTCAAGCACTAATTTGGAGCTGGTTAAGGGGTTACACACAGCTTTTAGTGCAGCTTGGCTGTCACTACAGACGCATATGCTTTCCCCCTTCCACCTGTGCTTCACAACATAGTGCATGGCCATTAGGATTGCGTATATCTCTGACTGGAAGACAGACGCATACTTTCCTGACGAGAAGTGCAGTCGGATGTTTTCGCGTTCAATGAAGACTCCAGCACCGGACCCCCGCCCAGACCTGGAGCCATCCGTGAAAATGCGAAGACTATCCTTTCCAGGTTCAGTATCCAGCCATAGCCAATCCTGACGCCACGGAAACTCGACTGTGAAATTACGACGCAATAGGATAACGGGCGTCAGTGCGTTAGAAGGCATATCCATGAGACAGGGGTCGCAGGACAATTCTTGCGCAAACACACCGTTATTCCTATGCGAGTTGTACCAAAAGTCATTTCTCTTCAGACGAGACATGGCTTTCAGAGCACACCCTCTGATAAATATACCAAGAGGTGGAAGGTACATCATAACATCTAGAGCAGCGCCCGGCGTGCTGGGGAAAGCCCCCGTGCAGCTGAGACAAGCCGTTCTTTGGAGTTTGGTGAAAGAGGCTACGACGTGTTTGCGTTTTAGTCTGTTCCACCAGACAACCGATGCATATGAGATTATAGGTCTTATCATTGCCGTGTAGATCCAGAAGACCTTTGCCGGCGATAAACCCCATGTTTTGCCAAAAGCTCCTTTGCATTGCCAGAAAGCTGACAGCGCTTTGGTGGTTTTTGACTCAACATGTTTTGACCAGAGCAGCTTACTATCTAAGATGACTCCTAGATACTTAGCCTCCTTGGATATCGGGATTGAAGTGCCTTTTAGTACCAGCTGAGTCATGTCAGTATTTTTCCTCCTTCTTGTAAAGAGAACGACATCGATCGGTCTTAAGAGGATTGACTGACAGCCCATTTCTGGTACACCAATCATCGATCACATTTAGCGCCGCCTGTGCTTTGCGACGGACAGTCGCCAAACATGAGCCGACAGAAAGAATGGCAACGTCATCCGCATATGCCTGGGCATAGATTCCAGAGGCATTGAGAGCATCAAGCAGGGAATCGACCGCCATGCACCATAACAGCGGAGACCTACTACTTTGCTTAGATTATGATTGCTCGCGCGCACTGATAGAATAATAAACTTAGTTACTTATCAGGCCTGCGATCCATGGAGGATTCGAACCTGAGCTATAGCTGCCTTCCATCCTTGACGGTCCCGGGCACGCTGCTTCCAGTTGTCAAGACCAAGATGTCTTACATCCGCGATTACTTGGTCTTTATACCGGAGGTTCGGTCTTCCTCTTCTTCTCGAACCAGGAGGCTCGGAGTCGAAGACCCCCTTAGCTGGAGCGTTGATGTCCATGCGCTCGATGTGGCCGAGCCAGTGTAGTCGACGGATCCTTGTCTTCCGGACTACATCCACATCTTGGTACAGCTCGTAGAGTTCGCGGTTGTGTCTTCTTCTTCTTCACCTTCCTCACAGACAGGACCAAATATCCGGCGCAGAATTTTTCTTTCGAAAGAACGCAAAATCAGCTCCGCTGTCCTGCCTATCGACCAGCTTTCGGCTCCGTACAGCAAGACTGGCAGAGTGAGCGTTTTGTAAAGCATGACTTTGGTCTTTCGAGTGAGGAGTTTTGACCCCAGCTGTTTGGACAAGCCGAAGTAGCAGCGGTTGCCAAGGGCGATTCTATGCCGGATCTCCACTGTGGTGTCATTTGTGGAATTTACGTTTGCCCCGAGGTAGACAAACTCCTTAACTACCTCGAAATTGTAGCTGTCAATTGGTATATTTTGTCCCAGGTGGTGAGCGACGGATTGGTTTTTGCTTGACAGCATGGACTTCGTCTTGTCCTCATTGACCTTAAGACCAACTTGTTTCGCCTCTTCTTCAATCGTCGTGAATGCTTCCACAATGCCACGGCGAGAACACGCCATGATATCGATATCATCCGCGTATCCTAGCAGCTGGACGGACTTGTAGAAGATAGTGCCTTCCCTGCTGACGCCTGCCCGTCGCACTATCTACTCCAGCACCAGGTTCTCCTTGCCGAAATCTGGTGCATGTTTCGAATGGTTCCGAGGTCCTAGAACCGAGTTGCACGGTGCATCGCGTGTTTTTTAGCGTGGCGCGACACAACTGGATCAGTTTTACCGGGATCCTGAATTCGGCCATCGCCCCAAACAGTTCTTCACGATGAATGCTGTCGTATGCGACTTTGAAATCGATGAAAAGATGGTGTGGATGGATTCGAAACTCGTTGGTGTTTTCCAGGATTTGTCGAAGTGTGAAAATTTGGTCTATAGTCGATTTGCCGGGCCACACTGGTAGCTGCCGATTAGTGCGGTGCAAAATGACTTAAGACGTTCACACAATACGCTGGACAGGATCCTGGTATATCCGACATTGAGCAGGGATATACCTCTATAGTTCTTGCAAGAGGTAGGATCGCCTTTTCTGTGGATGGGGCATATAGAGCTGGTATTCCAGTCGGGCTGGTCGGGCATGCTTTCATCTTCCCAAATTCTGCAGATGATCTGGTGCATGCTCCCTACCAGAACATCGCCGCCAGCCTTGAAGAGCTCTGATGGCAAGCCATCTGAGCCTGCGGCTTTGTTGTTCTTCAGCTTCTAAATAGCTGTGCCGACTTCTTCTATGCTGGGTGGGAGGACTACTTCAGTGGCTGGAGTTGGGATTTCCTCGGTCCCTACCACTCTCTCTTGGTCATGCTCGTTAAGCAGCTGCTGGAAGTGCTGCATAAATACATCCACTATTCCCTGCGGGTCGGTGACAAGATTACCCTCGCAGTTTCGAAGAGCCAGGGTGCCCTTTTTGAAGCCTCCTGCAAGGCCTTTGGCTTTCTTGTAAAAGGCTCGTATTTTATGTTTATCCCTAGACTCCTCGATATCCTTGAGCTGGGAGGCTGCGAAGATTCTTTTCTTTTGTCGCAGTAGTTTCTTCTCCTCCCTTCTTCTGGCTCGGTACTCTTCTCGCGCTGCCCTGGTTTTCCTCTGCAGCGCCTTTTGGTACGCCTCGTCGGTTGCTGCCTTTTTCTGCTCACACTCGCCATCATACCACGGGTTTCTTGTCGGGGGTGGTAGGTATCCTAAGGTGGTTTCGGCTACTTCCTGAATGGCTGAGCGGCAATGCAGCCACATATTATTAGCATTTGTGTTCGACGTAGGCATACCGTAGAGTCTTTCGCTCAGCTGCTCCCTGTAGACTCTGGCAACCTCCGGTGTGCTCAGGCGCCCAATGTCGAACCTCCTCCTGATGGGCTGGTGCAGCTTTCTGACATTGGACAGTCGAGCTCTGAATCTTGCTGCTACGAGGAAGTGGTCAGAGTCGACATTTGCCCCTCTGAATGTTCGCACATCCAGGATGTTTGACGCGTGCCTTGCGTCAATGAGCACATGGTCGATTTGGTTGGCGGTTCGACCGTCCGGAGATCGCCAGGTTGCTGTGTGGATTCGCTTATGAGAGAATCTTGTGCTACTTATCACCGCATTACGAGCTGTCGCAAAGTCCGTGAGTCGGAAGCCGTTATCTGTTATTGTATCGTGAAGGCTGTGCTTTCCGATCACTCCGCCAAGGGTGTTCTCCTTACCGATTTTGGCGTTGAAGTCCCCGAGCACGATTTTAACACCGTACTCCGGACAAGCTCCGTAGGCGTTGTCCAGGAGGTCATAGAAGTTCTCCTTGATAGGGTCTTCAGCCTCGTCGGTAGAGGCGTGTGCACATACATATAAGGCTGATGTTATAAAATCTGCCTCTGATGCGGATCACAGCCAGGCGATCACTTATAGGTTTAAGGTCGGTGACCTTCGACCTTAACCGCTTTCCCACGACAAAGCCGCATCCCAGTAAGTGCAACCTTTTTGGAACAGCTGTAATAAATGTCGCAATTTTTCTTCCTTATCATACCCTTTCCTATCCAGCGTGTTTTCTGGACCGCAGTAATGTCCGCCTTGTACTGCGTGAGGATTCCTTTTAGTTGATGAGCAGCTCCGGGAGTGTACAGGGTTCTGACATTCCAGGAGCATACTCGCAAATCGTGTTCCTTTTTCGTGCGTTGTCGTCGTCGAGTGTCCGTCCGTGTATCCGAGGCATTTCGCTCATTCATAATTTTGTGTTTTTTTTTTTTACGTGGACGGATTCGGAGATGGAGGTTTCGTCGCTGCATACGTTTGTTCACCTCCCAACGGTTGTTGAAGAGGCTATCTAGAGGGCGCCGCGAGGAGGCCGTATGTCAACTTGACCCGGGCCTTTAAACAGGGATCGTTGCTGGCATCTCGCCAGGTTGAGAGCAATCAACAACTTTACCCTGTATGTCATTTCGTTCTGTTTTTAGTATTTGTCGTGATAGCGGCAACAGAAATACATCATCTGTGGAAGAACCGAAGGAGGTGGATGAGGCGTCGCTGTATGTTCTTAACCTACATATCACGAATGATGACTGGCGGGCAACCATGCAATGGCAGGACGACAAGCTGCGTACAATCATCAAAGAGCTAAAGTCTACCGAATCAACGTCTATGAAGAAACAGCTGCAGAAAGACTTCAAGCTTAAGGGAATGCGACTTTTCCGACTGGTGGAAGGTGCTGAGAAGTGGGTGGTACCACATTTAATTCGGTGGAGAATCCTGAAGTTATGTCATGATGATGTGGGCCACTTAGCGGACGAGAAAACGTTGAACCGAGTGCGAGAAACATATTGGTTCCCGAGAATGCGCAGCTTCACTCGGGAGTATATAAAAGCGTGCTTGGACTGTGCGTACTCGAAAAGGAAGGGAGGGATGCCAGAAGGGGAGTTGTATAGTGCGGAGAGAGTAGCGTTGCCATTCGACACCATACATCTGGATCACCTGGGCCCATTTACTTTAGGAAAGGGAGGAACTAGGTACGTTCTGGCAATTGTCGATAACTTTACGAAGTACGTCGTCCTACGAGCAGTGAAGGCAGCGAATACGAAGGGGGTGCTCAACGCATTGATGGATATATCGGGGTATTTCGGCGTACCGAGGCGGATGGTGACGGATCGAGGGACAGCATTCACTGCAAAGGCATTCGAGCAGTACTGTGAAGACCATGGAGTGCAGCATATCAAAACCGCTGTGAGGACACCAAGAGCGAATGGCCAGGTGGAACGGACCAATAGAACGATTCTAGCGGCCTTGAAGTGTGCCCACTCGGCGGAAAGGGACTGGGCTGGCTACCTAAGGACCATTCAATGGGGGCTTAATACCGCAAGAAGTTCGACGACGAAAGCAAGTGCACACGAGCTATTGTTTATGTACACGCCGAGAGACATCTTGGGAAACAAATTGCTGTTAGAGTTGGGAAAGGCTGAATCGGTCGAGCCCGGAGATATGGACAAAAGGAGAGAGAGCGCGCTACGGAACATCGAGAGTGGTCAGGCTAGCCAAAAACGACGGTATGATTTAAGACACCGCAAGCCATCTGAATACAAGGTGGATGATCTGGTCTTAATCGAACGGGAACCAGCCGCTACTGGTGAATCCCGGAAGCTGGAACCGCTTTACCGAGGACCGTACGTTATAACCAAAAGGTTGCTAAACGATCGTTATGTTGTTGAGGATATCCCAGGCATGCAGAGAAATCAACGACGGTTTAGCACTGTGATGAGGTCGGACAAGCTCAAGCCGTGGTGTAAGTTACCGGACGAGGGACTCATTGGAGCGGACGACGATGCGGCGAATGTGTAAGCTGACTCGGAAACCATTTCTCTGGACATGACTGAAGATGAAGGTGGTGCGGAGAGCGCTAGCGAGGATCAAATCGTGGGGACACGATTAGTTTAGGATGGCCGAACTGTTAGATCAGATGGGAGGCATTCGTGTGCTGACCGTCGAAGGAAACACATCGGTTGCTATTGAGCAGAGCAGTATAAAAAAAAAACCCGGAGTAGTATTTTCTTTTACCCAACAACTGTCTACCTATCACGGTTCATGAGATACAGCCTGGTGACAAACGGACGGACGGACGGACAGCGAAGTCTTAGTAATAGGGTTCCGTTTTACCTTTGGGTACGGAACCCTAAAAGTGATTTAAAACATAACTGCATCATCAGATTATTTCATAATGCTTTTGAACTTGTCAGTTAGCAAGAATGGGGGTCGTACGTAGACTTTTGTCGCTCACTGTAGTTATTATGTTGGTTTCTTATTGGTTTTCTTTTTATTTTATTTTTTTATAATCAAGCCCATTCATACGCAAGTGTGGCAGTTCTAAAAGTCCTAACCAGTTTTGCAAGAAGAAACATCTTACAGATAATTCTACCTTCTATTGATTTATTCAATTAGTGAAAGTGAAAAGCTTTTTTTCTCTCCATTCAGGTTGATGTGTTTGTTTTGGTTTACTGCAGATCAGTCATGACGTGCTGTACTGTGCGGTTCGTGTTCAAAGGAAGTTCGGTTTAAGTTTGGAAAAAGGACAAAGTGTTAAAATATAGGTAGTAATCGGAGAGGTAAATTGGTGAGCTCAATTGCTAGTACATTTTAGATATTATTTATTTTTTAAATTATTATTCTATACGTTACGTGTTATTGGTCAGATTGGTCAGACCTATCTATGTCAAGTGAAAGTAGTATTTGCGAATGCAGGCACATTGTAGTTTATTCTCAATGTTTTTACCTTTTTACATAAATGTGAGTCTAATTTCCATACGTAGCAAAACGAAACACAAATAAAAAAGAAGAAGTTTTACACTTTTTGCTTTACTATCATTCACGAAAAGACGTTTACGCGAATAACTTTTGGCAACAAGATTCAGTTAATACCTATTCGTTTTATAGACCAAAGTTTACGTGACCAAAGCCTTGCTGAATGAATATTGTAATGCAATAGGTGCTCCCATAAACGATCATATTTATCGTATCCTACGCATGAACGAAGATAACGGTTGCCTTTTGCAGTTTAGTAAAATGTATGGTTTCGAATAGAAGTGCATTTTATCGGGTTTTCAATATCGGATCTTGTTAAACTGATTGTGTTATACCACTGTGATAATATATTCAGCATTTTGACGATGAAAGTTGCTTAATTTTAATGTACGTAACGTTTTTAAGCTCGAAGAAGAAAGTGGTGTGCCGCAACTAGGCATGTTGATGTTTTCGAAGGACGTTTGTTGTTGTTGTTGTTTTTTTACATGCGTCGTTTATCAAATGTTCAGTGTTTGAAATTATTTACGTAAAACTAATACGTTAATACTTAATTTGAACATATAGAAATGAAGATAAACTATGTACGTATGTATGCGAGTCAATATTATTTGTAAAGTTTTTTACCTTAATGTAAAAAACAAGAATCGTAGTAATCACTAATTCCTTCAAGGCCGTAGCTTAAGTTAGTTCAGATAAACTTCATAACTTAAACCTTTGTTTTACATACAGTTTGTACATATGATAACCTAGATAAATATTTATGTAATTTACCTATCGACATAGTGTGATTACCATACCATACATATTCCAAAAGTGATAATCTTTTATAAATTGAATGGAGGCTTGCGAAAAGTATGTACAGACAAAAGTCATTAATCAGAAATAAGAAAAGCTTAGCTAAACGCGAGTGGCCATATTTTTGCAAATAAGCATGTTTCGCATAAGCTTATGCTATGGTGCTACTTGCTTTGCGATTTTCAACGTATTTAGACTATGTATAGACCACCTAGGTACATATGTTTTCGGCTAGAGCATACAGCCGCATGGGTGAAGCATTTTGCACTTAGTTGTTATGTACTAATGCATACATATATGTATGCAAACTAGTTAAAGTACGTGGAAAATGCCATTGAAATTTAACATCAATGCTTTTAGAGATACATATGTTAATTTTTTGATTAATGTATATTTTAACACATACAGTTTCATCTGTAACAACATATACATATGTATCTATAGGAAAATCTAGGAAGTTCAATTTGATCCACTTCCCGGTTTCCGATTGAGCTGCAATTTCGCATTACGCGTAGACTTTCGATGACAAGGCATGGCTAGCTGAGTGACGTTATTCTAAATCGAATATGACGGACTAGGTATTTTGATGTGTAAACATTTTAGGTCTCGGTATGGGGGAAATTTTCGTCACGCGTAACCGAAATCGAACAGTGTGCGTAGGCTGAGTAAGTATAAACACAAATCTATTTTCTGGGATTCATCTATGCTATGCGTCAATACTTTTGTGTGTATGCGTGCTGCCACACTGCACACAGACACACGTCCCTCGGAATTGGATTCAAAGACTCGCCGGGCTGGAGTTGTGTTGTCCATTCGCTCTACCTGGCCCAGCCATCTTAGGCGTTGAATCCGTAGATGCCTGACTAGACTCATGTCGCTGTTGAATCTTTTCTCCATCCCCCGTCTGCGTTTATAGGCCCGAAAATCACGCGCAAAATTTTTCTTTCGAACCGACCAAGGGCCTCCTCATCCGCTTTTGATAGTATCCATGCTCCTGCGCCGTACAACAGGACCGGGATGATAAGGGTCTTATATAGAGTAAACTTGGTCATTCGGGAGAGGGCTCTATTACTCAGTTGCCTCCTGAGCCCAAAGAAACAGCGATTGGCAAGAGTGATTCTGCGTTTGATTTCGGAACTGATGTCGTTGTTCCACGTCACTGCGGAGGCAAGATAGACGATGTCTTTAACTACTTGAACTTATAACTGCCAATACGAACGTTCTGGCCAAGACGTCGGTGGTGAGCGTCCTTTTTGATTACCACATACATATATTTAGTTTTGCCCTCGTTTACCGCCAGACCAACTTTCGCCGCCTCGAACTCGAACACTCGCAAACGCCTCATTGACATCTCGCTGTGATCTACCTATTATGTCAATATCGTCGGCGTATGCAAGGAGTTGCGAGTATTTGAAATAGATTGTGCCTCTTGTATTGGCGAGTGATTTTTGCACAATCATTTCCAATATGATGTTGAAGAAATCACACGACAGCGCATCGCCCTGCCTAAATCCTTTTTTGACATCAAAACTATCGGTAATAGTCTGGTGAGTTTAGCAGGTATGGCAAAGGTAGACATAGCGTTGTATAGCTCGTTTCTAATTACGCTGTCGTATGCGGCTTTGAAGTCGACAAATAGGTGGTGAGTGTCTACTCATACGATGCTGAGACTCCATTCATCGGGCATGCTTTCCTCTGACCATATTTTACAGATGACCTGGTGCATGCTCCTAACCAGGTCATCCCCAGCTGCCTTGAAGAGCTCAGCAAACAGTCCATCTCCGCCAGCAGCTTTATTCGACTTGAGTTTCGATATGGCAATCTCAACTTCGTCGAGGTCAGGAGGACGGAGTTCTCTGCGGTCTTCGTCGATTAGAAATGGATCAATCTGCCTGACAGCGGTATATTGACTAACATCGCCGTTATACAGTCTGCAGAAGTGGTTTTTCCATATTCTCAGCCTCGACTTCGATTATACTACTAGGCGTCCGTTCTCATCCCTGCAGGCTTCCGTTCTGGCTTTATAACCTTCTCGCTGCAAACATGCCGTTTGAATCTTTCTCAAGCTCATCCGTGAACACCCGCTCCAAGAAGCAAGCCGTCCCCAACAGTTCAACAACAACAACTCGGCTGCTCAGCACACCAACACCTACATTAAAGAGCACAACACTCGCTCCGCCGGACCACTTCACTACTGCCGCACTTGAAGAGCGTTAAACACAACAGAGACGATATTATGCAGCAGATTGCCCTCTTGGAAGTGAATTGGATCAAACGTGTCGCCGGCCCCGTATTATAAAGAAAAAAAATCAAAAGAAACGTGCGTTTGTCAACTCTTTATTTTTTTTAACCCGTCGCCATTCCCAAGGAAACACACCGGAAAAAGAAGGAAGCCAGCGAGCCTTTTTTGACAGCTTCTCTGGGGTGTGTTCTATTCTTCTTCGTGATGGCTGCGTTCAGCCGACAGTTCGGCCCTTCCTGACATGGAGTCGTCTCTGACTCCTACGCCGGTCCCATCATCATCATCATCATCCAGCTCTGGTCCCAGCAGACACCATGGCTTCATTAATTCGTCGACAATGCCATCTATTATCTCTCTTTTCGCGAATGGCACACGATACGGTTTCTTCTCTATTGGCGTGTTAGATGTGAGCGTAATGTTCATTGTGGTTGTGTTGCATCGTCCCAGGCGCTCGATTGTTTCACCAAAACACATGGAGAACTCGTTGATTATTTCGTGTAACTTCTTCTTTCCATCGGATGATAACCCTTCTCCCGTTTTGATTTCGCTTTCGGTGAATTCCTCGAGACGGCAGGTTCTTTTCCCGATAATGAGGCGTCGATTGTTTTTGCATAGGATGTCGTTCCCAAGGAAGAGAGGATACGGCATCAACTCATCTTGAACGATCAAAAAACAGTGAGCCGCCTCTTCCATTTCGTCTATCTGTATGGGTGCAATAACGCAACTATTCCCGCACCACTTTCCGCCGGCGAATCCATTCAATGTAAACGGGTCGTGTGGTTGAATTTCTCCTATGCCTCGTGCTAGTGAATGCCGTATGAGCGAGCGATCGCTACCTGGGTCGATGAATGCATGTGCCGAGTGACCGTTTATCGTTACGATTTTCGTTCGGTTGCTGCCGTTATCCGTGTCGTTCGAGATTCTTAGGACGTTGTTCTTGAACGTTGACGTGTGACCTCGTTCTGGACAACTGTTCTCGAGATGGGTTGTTCTTCGACATATGGTGCATCGCGGTTTTTTTTGTGGCTTCGTGCAGTTGATAGATATGTGGCCCGGTTCAGAGCAGTTGTAACAAGTGACGGGGGATGAGGAATACCTGCTAGCGGGGGTTGGTTGATTCCCTGATGTGTTGTCTACTCTTGGCGATCGCGATCGATTGGGGGAGAACTCAATCCTCGGAGTGGGTCTTCGTGGTTTGCTTGTTGAGGATCCTGTTGGACGATTGGCGAAGAAACGCTCGATGGTGTTGCGCATATCATTTAGTTGCGTGAGGTGTGCGGCTGCGAGCGCTGTTTGAAGCTCGTTATGATTCATTCCGCAACGAATGTATTTTATTACGGCCGGATCGCTCAGTCGGTGTTTTTGTCCGAGCGCTCGCATGCGGTAGAAGAAGTCGATAACGCTTTCGCCTTGTCTCCGCGTAGTCGAGGACATTTTTAGGTGGATGTCTGCCTCGTTTTCGCTTTTGCCGAAGTCTGTTATAAGTCGACGGGAGAACTCTTGCCACGACTGTACATCTCCCAGCAGTGAGTCGGACCACTGTTTCGCTGGGCCTCGCATTTTGGTCTGTGCGACGTATAAGACAGTTCTTTCGTGCCAGGTGTACAGTCTTGTTAGGGTATTGATGCGATCGACGTATTGCTCGGCTGTGGGAGAGAGCTCCTCCGACGGGTCGTATTCGGGGATCAGGCTTTGTATTTCCGTTGTGTGCGCTGGCGTTGGCGCGAAGGTTGTCGTTGACGGTGATGACGGTATGACGTTGACGTGTTCCGTTGAATTAACTGCGTTCTCAGCGTTGGCTGGTGGTGTCGACGTGGACCTGCTGGGATTCAGAGTGGTTAAAAGTAATAAGAATTGTTGAGATAGATTCTCTACCGCCCTTGTGAGCTGTTGCATGTTTTGATCAGCGGGAATCACCTCTTCGTAATCTTCTTCGAAGCTCCGGAGTTGGGCGACATCGATTTCGTCCGATTTCGTGTGCTCCATGATGCGTGCCAACAGTTCTGATTTTCGGCCGCGTGTGGGTAAATTGTTCGCTTCTAGTATTGCCTTCAATTGTTTCACTTGAAGTGTGTCGACTTTGATGACCGGCATTGCGTTGATCGTTGTGTGGTTTGGATGGATCCCACTTCTGAGCTGTCGCCGGCCCCGTATTATAAAGAAAAAAAATCAAAAGAAACGTGCGTTTGTCAACTCTTTATTTTTTTTAACCCGTCGCCATTCCCAAGGAAACACACCGGAAAAAGAAGGAAGCCAGCGAGCCTTTTTTGACAGCTTCTCTGGGGTGTGTTCTATTCTTCTTCGTGATGGCTGCGTTCAGCCGACAAACGTTTCAATGAATTACAAACATCTCTAGGCGATTTAGTGCACCGGGTTGAGGAGTTAGAAAGAATGAACGCACAACATCAAATAACGGACGACGAACTCGTAACCTTAAGTGCACGATGTGCCATTTTATTTGGAGTTCCTTTACTACCAGATGAAAATGTAAAATCTATTTTTCACCATCTTTGTCATCGCGCGCTTCTCGTGCTCTTTTTTCTTTCTTCTAAGAAGATTATGCTCATTCCTTCTTTTTAACTCGTAGAGCTCACGAGCTGCTCTTGTTCTTTTATGCAGCGAGGCCTTATATGCAGCCTGCTTCGCTGTGTGAATCCTCCTGCACTCGTCATCGAACCAGTTGTTTCTTCGTGGTGGTACCTTGAAACCCAAAATTTCGGATGCAGAGCTTTTCAGGGCTTGAAACCTTTGCCACATCTGTTCTATTGATAGCGTGGAGGGTTGAGCTGTATTGGAGAGTTTAAGGGAGACGCGATCGGTAAAAGCACCAGCGGTTTCTGGCGATTGTAGTTTTCCGACGTCATAACTCGGTATTCTTACTCTACTCCGCTGCGTTCGTGGTATCCGTAGGCGTATCTTGGCTACTACCAAATAGTGGTTCGAGTCGATGTTAGCCCCTCGGAAAGTTCGAACATCAAGAATAGTGGAGGAGTGTCTGACGTCGATCGCGATGTGATCAATCTGGTTGGTAGTCGATTTATCAAAAGACCGCCATGTGCCTTTGTGTATATCGAGGTGCGGGAAGCGCGTACTGGCTAGAAGGAGATTTCGCCCCGTAGCAAGATCAATCAGCCTGTGTCCGTTATCGGAGGTGGTGTCGTGTAGGCTATGTTTATGACTATGGCTATAACTCATACCGTATGAGAAGCATGTTCGTTGCATTTGTTTTTTTTTTTTTTTTTTTTTTTTTTTTTTTTCGTTTTGTATATATGTGATTGATGAATAAGGGTTGAATGGAACTATGGAACTATTTTCGTTCAATTTGCGGAACGAGAGGAAATGTGTCCGAGAGAGGACATAGTTCCGTGAACTATACATGTCCGGAACTACCCAACTCTACTATAAGTGACACGTTTTATCAAAATGAATGTATACAACTACGTATAGTGTCCAAGCGTTTTTGGACTCAACAAAAATGAATTCTAACTTTGTCGATAATCGACCAACAAAACTACTCCCAATAAAAAAAATGTTGGTTGTCTGTAAAGTCGGGATACGGACGATTATTTTGGGTGATAACGTCATTAGAAAACATTGATGAAAAATGAACAAGACGCGGTGTTCCCAAGCGGTCCACCATCTAAGTACTAACCGCACCCGACGCTGGTTGATTACGGTATTCGGACGACAGCCGATACATACATATGTACATATGAGATTGTTCCGACATTGTTGTGGTTTGGTAAGGAAACGAGCAGTTATTAAGCGCACGCGTTCATGAGTATTTGGCTGTGAGCAGTTTTTTTTCGATTTGGAAATGGGCACATACATATGTACATATGTATGTATATATGTATGTCCAACATACAAGCTCCAGACTTTTTCACACGATTTCTTCAGAATCGTATTTGTCGTCTAAAAACAGAATTAGGGTGTATGCAGGTATGTCTGTATCACCTGGATTACTGATTACTCCTAAAAGTATGCCTACGTCATCGCAAAATTGTTTCCCCCAAGTATGCAAACAAAATTATATCCCATAGGCAAAATAGATGCCTCTCTATCGCTTGTTTCGCGCTCTTGCTTACACGCTCAGCTCAGACGGATCGTGACAATGAGTCATACTATTTCGTACGTGCAGCCGGTGTTCATCGATTTATAAGACGTCATCACGTCAAAAAAAAAAAAAAAAAAAAATAAAAAAATACGATCCGCTCTGTTTCACAGTTCAGGAAACGGAATCCCTCCCGTTATTAGGGTTCCGTACCCAAAGGTAAAACGGAACTATGACTTCGCTGTCCGTCCGTCCGTCTGTCACCAGGCTGTATCTCATAAACCGTGATAGTTAGACAGTTGAAATTTTCACAGATGATGTATTTCTGTTGCCGCTACCACAACACAAATACTACCACAAATACTAAAACCAGAACAAAGTGAATATTTAAGGGGGGCTCCCATACAACAGACATGATTTTCATCCAAAAAATCCTGCCTGCAACCAAGATCTCTCATTTGATGAGGTAACATACATAGTCTCTTTCATATTTATATATGCAGATGGTACGGAACTCTTCGTGCGCGAGTCCGACTCGCACTTGGCCGGTTTTTAAATTCTGGTTCCGGAAGGTTAGGTTACATACATATTTTCGAACTTCCAGTCTTAAGTGCGTACAATCTAAAATTATTATTAGGGTATCAAATATATGTATGTATGTATGTATATGGCGTTACAGTCCATGAAGAACCTGAGCCGAGCTTCTCTCAATCACCCATGTTGTGTGTGATTTGATTTTTCCATAGGTGAAAAAGGGACGAACGGCGAATTTCGAGAAGCTTTTCATGACAATTTTACTACACATGGGGGTTTTGTCAGAACCCCGCTGAGGAGAAACACCGTGAAAAACACGTTCGATGACATGGCTGGCTGTGTCGGGATTCGATCCCGTGTCATCGGCGTCAGAGGCCAACACACTACCCACTGCGCCACGGTGCACTCAAATCAGTATCAGTATCAAATATATAGTTACGTATCGGCCGGGGAGCGTAACAAAAAAAGGGTTATTATAAGCCCAACACTTGGGCTATGAGTAAAAAAACGTTTCAAAGTTGTATTGGTTTATTTGATTCTAATTTTGGTGACGACTGGAGCCAGATGAATCCGAGTTTTGACGACGCTACGAACTACGAACTAACTCGCCGCTGGGGAATCCCAGCCCTTATATTGGTTTCATGTTGAACTTGTATCCCTGCCCTTGATTGGAGTGTAACATGATCTCTTGATAAACCGATGTTCGTTTCTCTTTTCAAGCGGATGCTATTTGTTGTGTCAACAAATAGACTCGGTGCATTATGAAGATGCGAATGCATCGTATGGATTATCATTGTTTTATGATTTTGGAAGTGGGTGTACATACTTGTGTCAGCAGATTTGGTGCGTTATGAAGATGCGAATGCATCGTATGGATGATCATTGTTTCATGGCTTATACCACGGTTGTCTTGCGGTTGCTGTAGCCGTTCAGGAGATTGTGTGGGTGTTTGGGAGGCGCGACGTAAGTCGCTGCCGTAACTATATACATAAGTTAATTTAGCAAATTTTAATTATTCAAGTAATTCAAAAACAAATGTAACTTCAACATATAGTATGTAACGGTATTCTCTGTTACAGAACATTACAAGGTCATTCTGTGCAAATTTGTGTAACGAAATGTATGCAACGAAAAAGACACACGTAGAAAACGAATTGACGCAAGTTCAAAAGTTCTACTACGGCACAAATGTTCTTATTACTGGTGGAACTGGATTTTTGGGAAAAAGTAAAAATAAAACACCAACTATGCAATCAAAATTCAATAGTCTGTACTTATTTGTTTTTAGTATTGCTGAACAAACTATTTACCTCATGTCCCGGAATAGATAACATCTACATTCTCATAAGAAAAAAAAAGAATAAAGACGTACATACAAGAGTGGAGGAAATATTTGATGACCCGGTACATACATATTTTACTAAATTAGACTTTGTCTCGATAAACCCAAACCCCTATATGTATATTTCGTATAGATTTTTAATTCAATGAAAAAAGCTGCACCAAAATTTCGCCATCATTTTCAAGGAATTGCAGGTGACTGCATGTTACCTGGACTAGGTTTAAGTCCATCTGACCGTCAAGTACTGATTGATAATGTTAATGTTGTTTTCCATATGGCAGCAACAGTACGTTTCGATGAAAAACTTAAAATTGCTATGCAAATTAATGTAAAAGCCTGCCGAGACGTTATGTTTTTGTGCAGAGAAATGAAAAATTTAAAAAGTGTTATCCACGTATCTACGGCTTATACACAATGCCCATTTAGGAAGATCGAAGAAAAATTTTATCCTCCACCAAGCGATTCGAAGAACATGATACTTCTCGCAGAGTGCGCCCCCGATAAATTATTGGAAGACATGACGCCAATGTATGATTAAATATTTCTATGATTGTACAATGTATTTATTGGTTACTTTTAAGATTATTAGATAAATGGCCTAATACTTATACGTTTACAAAAGCAGTGGCGGAAGATGTTGTTCGAAGACATGGTCATTCTCTTCCGATAGGAATGTTTCGTCCAGGAATTGGTAACGTCTTTTCCATGGCATTAGGTATATAATAAATGTTGTTTTCATTTTGTTTTTGTTTTAGTTATATCAACATATCGGGATCCTGTTTGCGGTTGGATTGATAATTTTTATGGACCAACTGGAGCTATTGCGGGTGCAGGAACTGGTGTTATAAGAACACTTCGATGTGATCCAAGAGCTGTTGCAAACATGGTTCCAGTAGATTTATGTGTCAATAGTATAATTGCTGCATCGTGGGACATTTCACAAAAATACAAGTAAAAATATAAAATTCCATTTTCCGTATGCTCGGTTTTGGTAACTTTTGCATTGAGTAATAGTGTTTGTCTGAATTTATATTTTTATAAAAATAATAGAAACAAAGGTTTAGATAACGATCAACAATCACTAACTGCAGAGAGTTGCACGTCCAAAAGATGCATGGTGTAATACCTGACTTAGTCACAGTCTACACGAGGGCTAAAATAAGTGTAAATGGGAGGGTAAGTGAAACAGAAATACATTGGCACAGTCACGCGCGTGTAGCTACTTCGTGGGTTTTTTTGCCATTTCCTTATTTCCTTTTCTTTGTTTTGCGATGTCGCTTCATTCCTGTTTCTGACTTGGAAGTGTACGTTTGGATACCATCCTTACTTTTCAAACATCACCACAGGCTAACGAAATTGAAATGTGAAGCGAAATGTCAAGAAACAGGCACGCACAGAAAAGCTCCGTGTGGGCGCGTCCTCGAATTGGAACGTAGGTTCAAAAGAAAAAGGCGCAAAAAGAAAGCCCTCGTTTAGACTCCGACTTTGCAAACATCACCACAGGCTAACGAAAATGAAATGTGAAGCGAAATGTCAAAAAACAGCCACGTGCAGAAAAGGCCCGTGTGGACTCGTCTTCAAATTGGAACGAAGGTTCAAAAGAAACAGGCGGCGCCAAAAAAACAGCCCTCGTGTGGACTCTGACATACAATTTAGTTTTTTCTGCGACACCAACAGAGGGATATTTTGCTTAAAAAAAAAATAATAGAAACAAACCATCACCACAGTCGTCAATCGCTTGTGAAGTAAACTACTTCACTGAAATCTTCGCAAATTTGATTAAAAAAAAAAAACGGTAAAAATAACATTTTATGAAAATGGGTCGTAGAGTACATTGCACTAGCTCCGAACGTAAATTGATTAAAAAAAATTAAGAAATTACGTTAAAACAATGGATGGAATAGCTAAGCTAATGAAGTGCTCTAAGAAAAAACTATTCACAGCTCTTCATTTAGGTCCCAAAATTGAAACCAGAGGCAGAAAAAGAAAATCAACCTCACGATTCGACAAACTGCTAATCCGACTGTCTAAGAAGAATCCATTTTTTTCTTCAACGGAATTAAAAAATGACTTAAACGCACCTTGTACGAGTCGTACAATTAGAAATAGACTGAAATAAGCGGGTCTTCCTGGAAGAAGTCCCAGAAAAGTTTCACACTTGAGCAAGAGAAATATAAAGCAAAGACTCGTTTTTGCAAAAAAATAAGATCTTATGGTCGGATGAAACCAAGGTTAATTTGTTTGGTTCCGATGGAGAAAAGTACGTCAGACAACCAAAGAACACAGAATTCGATCCAGTTTATACGAAAAAGACAGTGAAACATGGTGGAGGCAATTTAATGATTTGGAGTTGCTTTTCAGCCTCTGGTGTTGGTTCAATATTTTCTAATAATAAAGGACAAAATGTGCTCTTAAGATTAAACACCGTTATGCTACTATTTGCTGATTAGAACATGCCTATTAAATGGGAGTTTATGCAGGATAATGAGCCCAAGCACACCTAAAAATTGGCTAAAGAATGGTTTCTTCAAAACAAAGTCGATGTTATGGAGTGGCCATCGCAGTCCCCCGATCTTAACCCAATAGAACACCTATGGGCCCTTCTTAAGCGCAAGATCGGAGATTGCAAAGCCAAAAATAGGGAAGAACTTTGGCCCAAAATAAAAGATGAATGGTACTCTATACCACCCGCTACTTGTGCCAAACTAGTTAATTCCATGGGGCGAAGATGCGAAGTAGTCATTAAAAACAAAGGTGCAACAACTAAGTATTAAAAGGATATGAAATACTTTTACTGTAAATTAATTCTTCACAAAACACAAATAAAAAACCAATTTGTTTCTATTATTTTTTCCACCACTGTACGTACGAGTATCATTACTTTTCTTTACTTTCATGTTATTGCTTCAAAAGCACATTGTCAGGTAAAAAGGAAATTCCGGTTTATAATTTCTGTACGTCGAAGGAGAATCAATTGACTTGGGGAGATTTTACAACAAAAACAACGAAATATGGCTTAATGTACCCTACATTGAAAGCACTTTGGTATTTATGCTATTCAAATACGCCAAATAAAATAATGCATATGATTTCAATACTGTTTTTACATTACGTACCTGCAATCATATTTGATACCATAGCGGTGTGCATGGGTAAAAAGCCAAGGTAACTATATATACACATGTACGGTGCTGTGCCGATTAATTGGGACAGTCGAAACGTCTCTATAAAACCAACTTAATACCGAAATTAGGTGCCATGACATAACGCCAAGTGACAAAAGGCCAAATTTCAATATTTGGCCTTACGTAGCTTTGTGAAAGTGACATAAAGCCGAATTCTATAATTTGGCCTTATGTCACTTTCACAAAGCGACGTAAGGCCAAATTATTTTAAGACTTAAGGCCAATTAACTGTTTTTTTCTTTTTTGGATTTATTTCTTTAGAAGTGGCATTCATCAAACTTGGGCGCTTATCCTTTTTATTTACCCAACATTGTACCCACTTCAAATCGTACAGTGAACCCAAACAGGGGTTCACTGGCCACATTTTTTATTTGATCGTATATCACCTTGAGATTGTGACATAAGGCCAAATATTGAAATTTGGCCTTTTGTCACTTGGCGTTATGTCATGGCGCCCCGTAATTATGAGCCAAACGTGAGGTGCACACCTTCGATCAAAAATGACGTTTTAGTTGAGTGTCACTCAAAATTGATAGTGTATACATGTGAATGATGGTTTGACGATCAAAAGTGACGAGTTGCAAAAATGTTCGTGGTTGCATGACGATCATGGCCGCTGATGGTTGGTTTTAATCGACAGTGTGTACATGAATTGTGTCATTCAAGTGTTGGAAATGGACGAGAGCAGACAATTTCTCGAGGAATTGAATAAATATTTATGAGTCCTACTGTTGTCTCTGGGACGTAATGTGTCCAGAATATATACGTCGGGACAAAAAAGACGAAGGTTACCAGAAATTAGTGAATTTAATGAAAAAAAAAAAAACAAAAAGGCGTGAGTACGAGGTACTCATAAAATCTGATGTATAAACATCCGTGCATGCGACTCGGTATGGCATTCACGATGATATAAGATTCAGTTACATCTGGAAATCCTGGAAATCTTTCATAACACATTTATTTGCAACCCAATCAAATCGGGGCTTCGGATCGGCCAAAGCATCGTTTGAAACTGCTGATCCTCAAGCCATCTCTTTACAATTTTGGTTGTGTGTTTTGGATTCCCATCTTGCTGAAAAATCATTTCATCAATTGGATATGAGTCTTTATCCATAGATTCCGGCAGATTTGTCCGTAAGATATCGATATAATCTTCTTTTTTCATAATGCCCATGATTCTTACCATAGGTCTTATAGGCCATCAAGTTAAACATCCCCAAACCATTAAACTACCACCTCCGCGTTTCATGGTTTGTTTAACCTGATGTTTTTCAATACTGTTTTGTAGGCGATGCCAAAAGTATTCCTTCCCATCTGACTGAAAACGATTCATTTTTGTTTCGTCGGATTAGACTACACGTTCTCAATCATCTATGGTCCCGGATTTGTGTTCTTTCAGTTCGGTACAGTTTTAAGATTTTTCTCGTACCACAATCTATCACAGACACTACATGCAGCTCCAAAATTATTGCCCAAAAACATTTTCTTGAATTTTGGATGGGCTGTGGCGTTTCTTGAATGATGACTATATTTAAAAGTAAGTTGAATACTTTGCTGTTGTGTTATGTGTTCTTTAGCTTCGTGGATTGGTGTGAGTTTATCTGGTTCTGGACTTGCTGTCACCAGGGCTAATTGATCACCTGGACCCATTTGCTCTGTAATTTCATCTGCTTCATCCATTCTTCTGCGATCTCGAGACCTTCTCATAGTTTCAGATGTTATTTCTGTAGCGTTTTCGTTTGATTGGTTTGAGGTAAGTGCAGTTGCATGATTTTTTTTTGCGGGATCTATAGTTTCGTGAGCGTACAGCTGACAACATCCTTCTTTGCTGCAATCTCTCGAGAGATTCAGTAAGCTCTGGATCTTCAATTGCTCTAGCAGAAGGCTGTGATATCAACTGCTGTTCATGTACGTCCACTTGAACTACGACTAATTGAACTGCATTGCTCCATGATGGATTAGGGTCGTTCGGATTTTGTAGTGTTTTCGATTTTTTTGACACCAGCCTGATTTTGTACAACACCGGTTTGACCTTTTTTTTTTTTTTCGAGCACGATAACCTTTCATGTACGCTGCTCACCTTGCTCGTTTCGCTTCGATAGCAAGATGCTCAGGATCTTCATTCATTACAGCAACAACATCTTCATTATTATCACCATCATTAATATCGCAATTAGGATTCGAGTCTCGTGTATTTGCCATAGTATCGAAATTTAGTTCTTCTTCTTAGTGGGCGCAACAGTTCGGGGGAGAACCTGAGCCTCAACCAACATGCCCCTCCATCTAGTACGATCTTTCGCTAGCCTTTTCCATTGCCGCACACCCAGTTGGCTGAGGTCCCCTTCCACCTGTGTGCGCCATCTTAAGTGCGGCCGTCCCCTGCATCTTCGTCCCTCGGGGTTGGTTTCAAAGACTCTCCTGGCTGGAGCTGTGGTGTCCATTCGCTCTACATGGCCCATCCATCTTAGGCGTTGAATCCGTAGACGCCTGACTAGGCTCATGTCGCTGTACAGCCTGTAAAGTTCGTGGTTGTATCTTCTCCTCCATCCCCCGTCTGCGTTTAGAGGCCCAAAAATCTCTCGAACCGACCAAGGGCCTCCTCATCCGCTTGTGATAGTGTCCATGCTTCTGCGCCGTACAACAGGACTGGGATGTTAAGGGTTTTATATAGAGCCAACTTTGTCGTTCGGGAGAGGGCTCTATTACTCAGTTGCCTCTTGAGCCCAAAGAAACAGCGATTGGCAAGAGTGATTTAGGAACTGCGTTTGATTTAGGAACTGATGTCGTTGTTCCAGGTCACTGTGGAGCCAAGGTAGACGAAGTCCTAAACTACCTCGAACTTATATCTGCCAATGCAAACGTTCTGGCCAAGACGTCGGTGGTGAGCGTTCTTTTTTGATGACAGCATATATTTAGTTTTGCCCTCGTTTACCGCAAGACCAACTTTCACCGCCTTGAACTCAATACTTGCAAACGCCTCATTGACATCTCGCTGTGACCTACCTATTATGTCCATATCGTCAGCGTATGCAAGGAGTTGCGAGGATTTGAAATAGATTGTGCCTCTTGTATTGGCCAGTGATTTTTGCACAATCATTTCCAATATGATATTGAAGAAATTACACGACAGCGCATCGCCCTGCCTAAATCCTTTTTTGACATCCCAACTATCGGTAATAGTCTGGTGAGTTTAGCAGGTATGTCAAAGGTAGACATAGCGTTGTATAGCTCGTCTCCAATTACGGTGTCGTATGCGGCTTTGAAGTCGACAAATAGGTGGTGAGTGTCGACTTGAAATTCATTGGTTTTTTGGAACAAATACTGAGTTTAAAACCGCTAACTTCGCCGTCCAAGGTGGCTGCGCGAAATTATGTACTTGAATGACGTTTTGCGTGTCAAACAAGATCTACAGGGTGTACGTGAGGCACTTCACTCAAAACGTCACTTTTGATCGAAGGTGTGTACCGTGTGATAACTTGACGAAAGCTCAGCGAAAAATAAAAATCGAACTAACAATTTGTCACAAATTATTTGCAAATCACTGTATATGTTAATTTTGTTTTATTAATTCATAGAATTTTTCTTTGTTTACCGACATGAACATTTCATTTCTTAATTCTCTTTTTTTATAGATTGTTAAATACTTATAAGAAGATTCATCGATTTATGCATGTGATTGAATACTTTTCTATGCGACAGTGGGAGTTTCAAACAGACAATGTCCAAAACCTGTGGAACCGGCTATCGGATTTCGACAAAGAAATATTCTTTTTTGACATGACACGCTTAGACTGGGATCTATTTCTACAACAATATTTTCGTGGCATTAGACAATATTTACTGCATGATCCGCTCGAAACCATCCCAGAGGCTCTGATCCGATGGAATAGGTATATTAAGGGATTACATATCGAACTGACCTGGGTACAATATCATTTTATTTTTAACTTTTCCTCAACAGATTATATTGGTTACATCAGTGTATTAAATTGTTCGTGCTGTCCATCATCCTTCAATTATTTTGGACTATATTTACTAAGTACGTCTATTTCCATTTTCTTTGAATCCATACAAGCGTGGTTGTATGCTCTTATTTTCTATTTATTATTGTTGGTCAAAGCATTACGACGGTATTAAGTTTTTTTTTTTTTCTTGATTTTAACTACACAATGCTAAGCTATTACGCAATTCTATGTACCTCCAATTTGAATACAATAGGTCATATCATTAGTATGTTGTAAGTTTGGTAAATATAAAAAGATATACCCAGAGGCCAAAAAGTCTCCGTACAGCAGCTTACTTTTTAGGATATTGTGGAAAACTATACAAAAAAAAAAAAAACCTGGAAAATATGAATTTGATAATCAGCCAAAAAATAAAAATACGAACTATGAAAACAAAACCATTTTATTTAAAAACATTGAAAAATAACAATTCATTTAACGAAAGCAAGAAAAACGTAACAAACAATTTTTCGAAGACACATACAGAGCCTTTAACAAAAAATGTTGGTTGTCTGTAAAGTCGGTTTACGGACGATTGTTTTACGTGATAACGTCATTAGAAAACATTGATGAAATGTGAACAGCACGCGGTGTTCCCAAGCGGTCCACCATCTAAGTACTAACCGCACCCGACGCTCGTTGATTACGGTATTCGGACGACAGCCGATACATCTGAGATTGGTCGGACAGTGTTGTGGTTTGGTAAGCAAACGCAAACACTCATGAGCTGCTCGTGAGTGTGAGCTACCTAACGAGCAATTATTAAACGCACGCGTTCATGAGTAATTGGCTGTGAGATATATGTATGTAAATCCAACATTGGCCCCCCAGGTTTGGGGTTGTGCTTAGCGGTAACATCCCTATCACGTAAAAACTTACCTGTTCCGAAACGACAACAAGCCTCGGATACGGACGGATACAATGCTGACGACCCCTGCAAATGACTAACGGACTTTAGAGTCTGCACCTGGAATGTGAGATCCCTTAACAGACCGGGTGCAGGCGATCAATTGGAGCAAACCCTCAACTGCTATAAAGCAGATATTACCGCACTCCAAGAAGTGCGATAAGATGGATCAGGCAAAAGACGGATGGAAAACTGCGACATCTACTACGGGAACTGCTATAAGGAGAACAAACAGCGCCTATTCGGGTGCGGATTCGTTATTCGAGGAAGAGTCTTACGCTTCCGAGATATAAGCAAATGCCTCATAACAATCCGCATCAAAGCTAAATTTGGAAACATTAGCTTAATATGCGCTCACGCCCCAACGGAAGAAAAGGACGATCGACTCAAAGAAGAATTCTACGATCTCCTGGACAGAACATATGCCCAATGTCCCAGCTACGACACAAAAATAGTCCAAGGGGATTTTGAAGCAAAACTGGGCAAAGGGGACATATTTGAGTCGATCATAGGAAAGCATAGCCTCCATAACACCACATTCGACAACGGACTTAGGCTAATCGATTTCCTAGCGGGGCGTAACCTCCTTGTAGCAAGCACGCGATTCCCCCATCTCAACATCCACAAGGGTACCTGGCGGTCTTGTGATCAATCGACCACCAACCAGATTGATCATATTGCGATCGACGCCAGACACTCCTCCTGTATTCTCGACGTACGAACCTTCCGAGGGGCCAACATCGACTCGGACCACTACCTTGTTGTAGCCAAGGTACGAATGAGGATATCAAGAATGCTTAGAAGTCGAGTAGGACTAAGTAAGTTTGACGTCGGAAGGCTACAATCGCAAGAGACTGCCAGAATCTTTGCCGATCGCGTCTCCTCAAAGCTCTCTCAAAATCCGCCCACAGCAGCAGAAACAATAGAGCAGGAATGGGCGCATTGCGAGAGCGTCGTCAGAGACGCTGCTTCAGAGGTGCTGGTTTTCAAACCGCCATCACGTAGAAACCCCTGGTTCGATGAACAATCCGAACAAGCCCATGCAGCAAAACAAGAGGCATATAAAGCCATGCTGCAACGACGGACGAGAGCTGCTCGCGAAATCCATGAGCAGAAGAGAAGAGAGACACACATGCTTTTCAGAAGAAAGAAGAGAGAGCACGGAAGGCGTGAGATCGGGGAGATGGAGAGACGCTTTCGCAGGAATGACGCCCGTAAGTTTTACAATAAGGTAAAACGAACATGCCATGGCTACAAAGCCAGAGCGGCGGCCTGCAGGGATGAAAATGGAGAACTGGTAGTAGAGTCGCAGTCGATGCTGAGGATTTGGAAAGACCACTTCTGCAAACTGTATGTACATATAACGGCGATGATAGACAAGATACCGCTGTCAGGCCATTCGCTGCTTCTTCGGGCTCAAGAGGCAATTGAGTAGTAGAGCCCTCTCTCGAAAAACTAACCCTTGCAAAGAACGAAAAAGAGGGTTATAGGGGTCTCCTTTCTTATGGACCGGGCAAACGATGCTGAGATTCCATTCGTCGGGCATGCTTTCCTCCGACCATACCTTGCAAATGAGATGGTGCATGCACCTTACTAGCTCATCTCCAGCCGCCCTAAGAAGCTCAGCAGACAGACCGTCTGCGAACGCGGCTTTATTAGACTTAAGTCTTGATATCGCTATTTTGACTTCGTCTAGGTAGGGTGGACTGAATTCTGTTACTTCGTGATCCATTACGAATGGCTCGTTCTGCCTGACAGCGGTATCTTGTCTATCATCGCCGCTATACAGTCTGCAGAAGTGGTCTTTCCAAATCCTCAGCATCGACTGCGACTCTACTACCAGTTCTCCATTTTCATCCCTGCAGGCCGCCGCTCTGGCTTTGTAGCCATGGCATATTCGTTTTACCTTATTGTAAAACTTACGCTTTCCGTGCTCTCTTTTCTTTCTTCTGAAAAGCGTGTATTCCTCTCTTCTCTTCTGCTCATAGATTTCGCGAGCAGCTCTCGTCCGTCGTTGCAGCATGGCTTTATACATATGCCTCTTGTTTTGCTGCATGGGCTTGTTCGCATTGTTCATCGAACCAGGGGTTAGTAGGTGGTGGCGGTTTGAAACCCAGCACCTCTGAGGCAGCGTATCTGACGGCGCTCTGGCAATGCGCCCATTCCTGCTCTATTGTTTGTGCTGCTGTGGGCGGATTTTAAGAGCTTAGAGGAGACACGATTGGCAAAGATACTGGCAGTCTCTTGCGATTGTAGCTTTCCGACGTCAAACTTACGTAGTCCTACTCGACTCCTAAGCATTCTTGATATCCTCATTCGTACCTTGGCTACAACAAGGTAGTGGTCCGAGTCGATGTTGGCCCCTCGGAAGGTTCGTACGTCGAGAATACAGGAGGAGTGTCTGGCGTCGATCGCAATATGATCAATCTGGTTGGTGGTCGATTGATCACAAGACCGCCAGGTACCCTTGTGGATGTTGAGATGGGGGAATCGCGTGCTTGCTACAAGGAGGTTACGCCCCGCTAGGAAATCGATTAGCCCTAATCCGTTGTCGGATGTGGTGTTATGGAGGCTATGCCTTCCTATGATCGACTCAAATATGTCCCCTTTGCCCAGTTTTGCTTCAAAATCCCCTTGGACTATTTTTGTGTCGTAGCTGGGACATTGGGCATATGTTCTGTCTAGGAAATCGTAGAATTCTTCTTTGAGTCGATCGTCCTTTTCTGCCGTTGTGGCGTGAGCGCATATTAAGCTAATGTTTCCAAACTTAGCTTTGATGCAGATTGTTATGAGGCATTCGCTTATATCTCGGAAGCTTAAGACTTTTTGTCGGACTCTTTCTCGAATAACGAATCCGCACCCGAATAGGCGCTGTTTGTTCTCCTTGTAGCAGTTCCCGTAGTAGATGTAGCAGTTTTTTATCGGTTTTTTGCCTGGTCCATCCCATCGCACATCTTGGAGTGCGATTATATCTGCTTTATAGCAGTTGAGGGTTTGCTCCAATTAATCGCCTGCACCCGGTCTGTTAAGGGACCTCATATTCCAGGTGAAGGTTCTCAAGTGCGTTATTCGTTCGCAGGGGTCGTCAGCTTTTTATCCGTCCGTATCCGAGGCTTGTTGTTGTTTCGAAACAAGTAGGTTTTTACGTGATAGGGATGTTACCCCCCACGCGGAGGCTGTGTGTCAACTTGGATTGAGCAGGGACAGAGATCGAAGCTGGCGTTTGCCATGTTTAACGCGATCAACGTCAAGTAAAAAAAGAACGTACCACCATATGTTTCTTGTAAACGTTTTACTGATCAAAAACCATTTACATAATTCAAAAATATAGACTATTAAACAAATGATTTATTTAATTTATAAAATATTGCGTAAAAAAATTGTTTTATTCGCGAATGTTAAAGAAATTGTGCTTTTCCGAAACGATAGTTTCACATTAAAATTCATTCAAGAGATAGGTACGGTTCGCTTTAAAATATTATATCAGTAGTTTGGATGTAGGTAGGTGTATGTATAAGATGTTGGCGTTACAGTCCACTAAATACCAAAGCCGAGCTTCTCTCAATCACCTATGTTGCGTATGATTTTATTTTTCCATAGATGAAAGGGACCTGCAGTTTATTGCCGATTCCCGCGACGGCAAATTTCAAGAAGCTTTTCTTGACTATTATACTTTGGGGTTTTTTTGTTTTTTTTTTCTCAGAATCCCGCTGAGGACAAGCACCGTGAAAAACACAGTCGATAACATGACTGTTGTCGGGATTTGATCCCGTGTCATCGGCGCCAAATGCCAACACAATACCCACTGCGCCACGGCGCTCTCAGTAGTTTGGGGTGCAGTTCTCTAATTTTATTGGAATTTCAATACACAGAATTGTTTATTTGATAATAATATACATAGGCATTTGTGCTTGTTTAAAGAATAGTTAACATATTTGGATCTTACTTTACACGTAAATTCAGTTTTAGCAGTTTTTTCATTTTATCTTTACATATAAAAGGGCAACAAATTTGTTTATAATCAACACATTTACCTTAAATTAACAAAACCAAATACATAGTTGTTATTTGTTATCATTTCATCATTTCTACGGCTTCCTTTTGCTTGTTATTTTTGTATGAATTAGTTTTGTTACAAATTACTAATGTATTTTTTAAAGAATTATAAAAGGACACAGATTGATTTTTTCTTTTGTTTCTGTTTCTTCTCAGGTGATTTTTTGTTAATCTGTCGCACTAAGTCATAGAAAATCTGAAAATAGATTAAATCGTTTAACTAATCTTGTGTTATCGAATTATTTTCAAGCAAATCTATTTTGAAATACGTTTTGATTCTAACATTCAAGGCGCTGTATCAGGGTACATTTGGCCATTGGATTTATTAAATAAGCTTTGAAATCGTGCCGGCAAACATCTTCTCTTGATTTTCTGATTTTCTTCATTGGAAGGTTATCGAACTTCAAAAGGCATTTAAAAGCTTAAACGTAGTATTGTGGAATTGCAAGAAATATTAGACTTTGATGCTCCTTACATTCAACATGACGTTGCCATCTCAATCTCAGGTAAATACCTATCCACACTGAATGACCGCATGCAAACGGCATTCTCATTCCTGTGCAAATGGGCGCATAGTAGCGGGCTCAGGATTAATCCCCAGAAAACGGAGCTCGTGCTATTCACCAAAAAGCACAAAGTCCCGGAATACTGCCCTATCACTCTGCTCGATACCAGGTTAACCTATTCCCCCAGTGCCAAATTCCTAGGCATTATACTCGATAGGAAATTAACTTGGAAGAGTAATACAACTGAAAGAGCAAAAAAAGCAACAATTGCTCTCTACACATGTAAGAAAGCTCTAGGAAAAAAATGGGGATTTAACCCCAAAATCACCCTATGGCTCTACATTACGGTCGTCAGACCCATACTACTGTATGGAGTGATAGTCTGGTGGACTGCACTAGACAAGACAACATACCATAAACAACTCGAGAAGGTACAAAGGATGGCATGTATGTGCATTACCGGGGCCCTCAGGTCCACACCAACGGCTGCGCTTAACATGATACTAGACCTCACACCACTCGATATTTTCGGTAAGCAAATTGCCACACATACGGCCATAAGACTAAAAGCCAACTCGAAATGGGCGAGCTATGTCACCGGCCACTCATCCATCCTGCAAAAGAGGACAAGTCTGGCAGAAAACCTGGACCACACAGAACCCACCATAATCTTGGACAAAAAATTCACGACGATTTATCCGGACAGGAAGAACTGGACTCGCCAAACACAACCCCGCAGAAACTGTGTGGATTTTTACACCGACGAGTCTAAAACCAAAGACGGGGTGGGCTGTGGAGTTTTCTGCAAACAACTCAAGCTATATAAAGCTCTAAAATTACCAAACCACTGCAGCGTTTTCCAGGCGGAACTGTCGGCAATAAAAGAGGCTTTATCTTGGCTGAAGTGGAACGTAATATCCACCACAGATATTCGCATCCTTACAGATAGTCAAGCTGCCTTAAAGTCGCTGGAGTCCTATGTGTACTCATCAAAATCTAGTCTCGACTGTCGCAGATCTCTCAACGAGATGGCAGAACAGTTCAATATACAGCTTATCTGGGTACCAGGACACAGCGGCATTACAGGTAATGAGAAAGCCGACATACTCGCCAAACAAGGAACGACGCTACAATCAATCGTGGCTTGTGAGGGAGTACCCCTTACAACCATTAAACATAATCTGACGAATCTCGCCAGGGCCGAGACGAACCTGAGATGGACCCAGGGACACACCTGCGTCATCACCAGGCAAATCTGGCCTCGGCTTGACAGTCAGCGCACAAGGAGTATAATCTCCCTAAAAAGAACTGACATCTACAAAGTCATCGGTGTCATCACAGGTCACTGCCTCATTGGCAGTCACGCACAAAGACTAGGTACAGTTTCAAATGACTTCTGCAGAAGCTGTCAGGACGAGGAGGAGGTTGAATCCATTCACCACCTTCTATGCGCCTGTCCAGCTTTTTGCAATATAAGGAAGCGTTACCTAGGCTCTTACTTCCTTAACGATCTGACAGATGTTCAGAAAGTAGGGATACTTAATCTTCTTAACTTCTTAAGAAGCACTAGATGGTTCCACGAATAGGGGGTTAAAACCCCCTCGTAGCTGCACAACGGGCCTCCTTGGCCTAAGTGCGTTCTTCTCTATTATGGGAAGGCTACGACCCTACCTACCTACCTACCTACATTCAACATATGTCTAATGGTTTCAATAACTTCGATCCGTAATCATCCACATTCTGGTACTGACCAAACACAACCTTTGTAACAGATCTGCGATCACCTCCAGCTGTCCTCCAACAAACGCAGGAACTTCTTAAAGCACTAATCAATAACCTGATGCTCGTTTCTCAAAAATCTGAACATCCTCAACAAGAACAGAAACTGGCATCTAAAAGTCGGCACCAGTCCAAGCTTAAGCAACAGAAGCTACAAAGTAAGGAATTACCTCCACCTCTTCAACAACCATCCCATTCCATGGCTTTATCACAACCCAAGAGCCATGCATGGAAACAGACAAAATATACCTTACCTCGGAACCCCTGCAGCAAAAGAGAGTATTGCGGTCTAGCTCGAATTCTATTGGGGATCCTCCCACTAATGAGGTATCAAGTGATAAAGCTTCGAACGATGCCTCATCTTCTCTAACTCCTCCACCTATCCTCAACGAAGTTTCACTACCACATACTTCTTCGCTTCAATCATCCTCATCCGTCAATCTAGTGGTTGTAAAGAGGCTTCAAGACTTTCTCCAACTACCACAGAAAACGACGTAGTGAACTACATTTGCAGCAAAACAACATTGCAATCACCAGTCACATGCATCAAATACAACTTTAAAATTCCCCGAGACGTCGCTTCTTTTAAGCTATTAGCACCTGAGTCTCATCTTGAACTGCTACTCTCAAGAGAATTTTGGCCTGATGGGACTTTAGTCCACGAGTATGTTCCTCGTGCTAGGAACGCTACATCTATAAAGACTGCATTGCCACCACCTGTAACGTCAAATCCAAAAAAAAAAAAAAAAAAACGATTAGGTATTCAACTAGATAGTCCTTATTTATCTGTAACTCCCCCAGAGTGTCTTTGGCCTCCGAACTAAGACATCCTCCATATATCTCAACTCTCTTAAGCTCCCTTATGACATTTTCGCTCTTGAAGTCATAAGGGAGTTCTTGAGTTGAATATCAAAAAATGCCAAACTATAACTTATCCTCTCAATCGTCTCCCATCAGCCCATAGAACTTATGAAATCTGCTGTGAGATCATTCCCGCTGCGACCTTTCTGTGTGACTTGGGTGTCTTATGTGACACTGAACTCAATTTCCGAAACCATATTGATAGCGTTATCAGCAGAGCAAACTCTGTTTTAGGTTTTGTGAAACGTTGGTCAAACGAATTTTCAAACCCTTACGTCACTAAATCCCTTTACCAAACATTTGTAAGACCCATATTAGAATATGCCAGCCAGGTCTGGTCTCCCTATCAAGGATACACATTCGAATCGTATTGAGAGTGTCCGGCGGAGGTTTATCCGTTTTGCTCTACGGGGACTTCCATGGGCCGACACTTTTGATTCTTCACCGTCTGCGCGAACATTTTTAAACATTTTCACCCGACGCAACGCATAAACTTTAGAGCGATTCAAAGCCCTACCCTTCTTTCTCCAATACACGGACCCCATAACACTTTCCGAAACATCCACCATGGATACGAAAATTTCTCTGAAAAACATCAATAGCTTCATTCCTGCTTTTGATGGCAAGCCTGACAAACTATCCAAATTCATTGAGTTCGGCAACACCCTCTTTTTCTACATAAAAGTGGAAACGCAGCACAAGTTATTCCTCAGTATTATTAGGACTCGTCTCCAAGGCCCTGCCTTTGAGCTGATAAGAGACAAAGAACTGGCGGCATGGAGAGATATGGTAACTGAGCTGAAATTCCAGTTTAAGGAACACAGATCCCGCACTTCGGGGCAGAACCAGCTTCTGGCAGCCAAGCAAAACACCAGAGAAACGATCAAAGAATATGGCAACAGACTCTCTTCGTTACTTCTCGCGCTTGACTTAGCCACGTACGACCGTCCCAATGAAAAAGCCGTCCAAGATTTCCTTATCCAGGAAAACCACAGACTTGTTTTGCAAACATTTGAAGATGGAATTACGAATTGTAGTTTAAGATTGCTAGTCAAAGCCCACAATGCTAATCAATTAAAAGAGGCCATATCTTACGCCATCGATCAATCTCTCCCCATAAGTCACGACAACTCCTTTTCCACATTTTCGACAAGAAACAACACACCTCGACCCATCTGTCAGACCTGCAATAAAACAGTTCACACTTCGGCAACCTGTTATCGGAACACCAATTTGCCAAATCTCATTCCCCGTTCCGTAAAGCATGAAGCACAGTGAAACCTGCTATTGCAACAAACCCCATCATACGGAAAATGAGTGCCTACTCAAGATGTCTCACTCAACACAGAACCACCAAGTCTCTCAATACTTTCAAAACCGCAGTAACCGATACCCGGATTACGTAAGTCGACAGGTTAGATTTCATCTTCAAAAATCATGACCGTTTTCCATGTTCTACTTACATCGTTAACATTAATTTTTGCTTTGGCAGATGTTTCCATAAACGCGCAATTAAACTGATTGGCAAGACTTTTCCCCAATTCCTTACCGACAACACGTTCGTCTTCCAAATCACATTTGTTCCCTACCAATACCATTGGAACATCATCTGTATCCTGTTCAAATAGAATAAAATATGAATGCAAATATAATATAAGAAATTCAGTTTTAAGAATAGATTCATTACACATACCTTCACCCTTAGAATTTGTTCTCGCAGATCCTGAAGATCATTGAATGTGGATTGTGCTGTTATTGAATAAACTAAAACAAAGCCTTGGCCGTTTTTCATGTACAAATCTCTCATGGCAGTGAATTGTTCCTAGAGTGTGTTGTAATAAGAAAGAAAAAAAGCGAAAAATAATTATATCTTTTGCTCACAGCTGTGTTCGATAGGATAAGTGCTTTCACAAAGGAACAAAATGAAAAGATTTACTTTTCTTAGATATACAAAGATCTCATGCGTAGCTTACTTACTTATCAGGCCAGCGATCCATGGAGGATCTGAGCCTGAGCTATAGCTGCCTTCCATCCTTGACGGTCCCGGGCACGCTGCTTGGAGTTACAAGGACCAAGATGTCTTACATCCGCGATTACTTGGTCTTTGTACCCGAGGTTCGGTCTTCCTCTTCTTCTCGAACCAGGAGGCTCGGAGTCGAAGACCCTCTTAGCTGGAGCGTTGATGTCCATGCGCTCGTTGTGGCCGAGCCAGTGTAGTCGACGGATCTTTGCCTTCCGGACTACATCCACATCTTTGTACAGCTCGTAGAGTTCGCGGTTGTGTCTTCTTCTGCATTCACCTTCCTCACAGACAGGACCAAATATCCGGCGCGAAATTTTTCTCTCGAAAGAACCCGAAATCAGCCCGCTGTCCTGCTTATCTTCCAGCTTTCGGCTCCGTACAGCAAGACTGGCAGTATGAGCGTTTTGTAAAGCATAACTATGGTCTTTCGAGTGAGGAGTTTTGACCCCAGCTGTTTGGACAAGCCGAAGTAGCAGCGGTTGCCAAGGGCGATTCTATGCCGGATCTCCACTGTGGTGTCATTTGTGGAATTTACGTTTGCCCCGAGGTAGACAAACTCCTTAACTACCTCGAAATTGTAGCTGTCAATTGTTATATTTTGTTCCAGGTGGTGAGCGACGGATCGTCTTGTCCTCATTGACCTTAAGACCAACTCGTTTCGCCTGTTCTTCAATCGCAGTGAATGCTTCCACAATGCCACGGCGAGAACACGCGACTGGACGGACATGTAGAAGATAGTGCCTTCCCTGTTGACGCCTGCCCGTCGCACTATCTGCTCTAGCATCAGGTTGACGAAGTCACATGACAGCGCACCTCCTTGCCGAAATCCGGTGCATGTTTCGAATGGTTCCGAGGTCCTAGAACCGAATTGCACGGTGCATCGCGTGTTTTTTAGCGTGGCGCGACACAACTGGATCAGTTTTCCCGGGATCCCGAATTCGGCCATCGCACCAAACAGTTCTTCAGGATGAATGCTGTCGTATGCGGCTTTGAAATCGATGAAAAGATGGTGTGTATCGATTCGAGACTCGTTGGTCTTTTCCAGGATTTGTCGAAGTGTGAAAATTTGGTCTATAGTCGATTTGCCGGGCCGGAAGCCACACTGGTAGCTGCCGATTAGTGCGGTGCAAAATGGCTTAAGACGTTCACACAATACGCTGGACAGGATCCTGGTATATCCGACATTGAGCAGGGATATACCTCTATAGTTCCTGCAAGAAGTAGGATTGCCTTTTTTGTGGATGGGGCAAATAGAGCTGATATTCCAGGTATTCCCAAATTCTACACATGATCTGGTGCATGCTCCCTACTAGAACATCGCCGCCAGCCTTGAAGAGCTCTGATGGCAAGCCATCTGAGCCTGCGGCCTTGTTATTCTTCAACTTCTGAATAGCTGTGCCGACTTTTTCGATGCTGGGTGGGAGGACTACTTCAGCGGCTGGAGTTGGGATTATAATAATTCAAAAGTCCTGTCATGTAAGAGCTAAAAAAAGGTCTGTCGTAGAAAAAAAAAAATATATATTTCGGTTGTCTGTAAAGTCGGATTACGGACGATCATTTTACGTGATAACGTCATTAGAAAGCATTGATGAAAAAGCGGTTCACCATCTTAGTTCTAACCACACCCGACGCTAGTTGATTCCGGTGTTCGGACGACAGCCGATACATATGAGATTGCTCGGGCAGAGTTGTGATTTTGGTAAGGAAACGCAAACACTCATGAGCTGCTCGTGAGTGTGCGCTACCCAACGAGCAATTATCAAACGCCCGCGTTCATGAGGAATTGGCTGTGAGCATTTTTTTCGATTTGGAAATGGGCACATACATATGTATATACAAATATACCTTACCGATAGTTTTGATGTCAAAAAAGGATTTAGGCATGGCGATGCGCTGTCGTATGATTTCTTCAACATCATATTAGAAATGATTGTGCAAAAATCACTGGCCAATACAAGAGGCACAATCTATTTCAAATCCTCGCAACTCCTTGCATACGCCGACGATATTGACATAATAGGTAGATCGCAGCGAGATGTCGATGAGGCGTTTGCGAGTATTGAGATGGAGGCGGCAAAAATTGGTTTGGCAGTTAATGAGGGCAAGACTAAATATCTGCTGTCATCGAAAAAGGACATTTACCACCGACGTCTTGGACAGAACGTGCATATTGGCAGATATAAGTTCGAGGTAGTTAAGGACTTCCTATACCTCGGCTCCGCGGTGACTTGGAACAACGACACCAGTTTCGAAATCAAGCGCAGAATTACTTTTGCCAACCACTGCTTCTTTGGGCTCAAGAGGCAACTGAGAAGTAGAGCCCTCTCTCGTACGACCAAGTTGACCTTATATAAGACCTTAATTATCCCGGTCCTGTTATACGGCGCATAAACATGGACTTTATCTAAAGCGGATGAGGAAATCCTTGGTCGTTGCGAGAGAAAGATTCTGCGTTCGATTTTCGGTTCCATAAACACAGAGGAGGGTTGGAGGAGAAGATTCAATCACGAACTGTACGGGTTGTACAGCGACATGAGTCTGGTCAGGCGTCTACGGATTCAACGCCTAAGATGGCTAGGCCATGTAGAGCGAATGGACACCACAGCTCCAGCCCGTAGTCTTTGAATCCAACCCCGAGGGACGAAGAAATAGAGGACGGCCGCACCTGAGGTGGCGCGCACAGGTGGAAGGGGACCTCAACCAACTGGGCGTGCGGCATTGGAAAACACTAGCGAAAGATCGTGCTAGGTGGAGAGGCATGTTGGTTGAGGCCCAGGTTCACCCCGAACTGTAGCGCCCGTTAAGTAAGTAATCAAGCAGGAAAATTTGTCGCGCCGAAAGCCAATTCTTCACTATCCGCGAAGTATGCTTTGGATAATTGTCATGCATAAAAATCCGTGATACAGGCATAGAGTCGTCGGTATATGGCTCCATTTGGTTCTCCAGGATTAGCTTATATTGATGTTGATTCATAATGTCATTTATTTTCACAATTAGTCCAACACCATGCTATGGCATCGCCGCCCCACCATTATGCTGCCACCGCCATGCTTGGCAGTCTGAATGTTGTATCTGGGATGGTACTCTTGGTTCGTTGGCCTTCGCACATATTTTTTCCGCCTGATCCCAACCTGTTGAACTTATTTTCGTCGCTCCACAAAATATTTTTCCAAAAGGACAAGAGTTTGTTCTTGTGAGCGTTTGCGAAAATAAGTCTTCTCTTTCGGTTTTTTTTTTTGTTTTGGAGACAAGAGGTTTTTTTCTGGCGATTCTTCCATGAAGCTGGAATTCATTTAACTGGCGACTTACAGTTACGGCTGATATTTGGACATTGTGTTGATCAGGTATTTGTTGCTTTATCTTCCGGGAAGTTATGAAAAGATCGCTGCCACTGATTTTGTGGATAATTTTGTCAGTCACTTCTGACGTTTTTCTTTTTTAGGGTTCCGTACCCAAAGGTAAAACGGAACCCTATTACTAAGACTTCGCTGCCCGTCCGTCCGTCTGTCACCAGGCTGTATCTCATGAACCGTGATAGTTAGACAGTTGAAATTCACAGATGGTGTATTTCTGTTGCCGCTACCACGACAAATACTAAAAACAGAACAAAATGAATATTTTATATATGAATATAAGGGGGGCTCCCATACAACAGACATGATTTTCATCCAAAAAATCCCCTTGGTCACGGTGCAACAAGCTTCCTAGAGCACCTTAATGTCCTTGCCACCTCTGAAATAGTCTTTCCACCCTGTATCATGGTACCAGCTATTTGCCTCCTTTCCTCTGCCCATTTTAAATACTCTTATTGGTGTAAAAAATGAGTGTAATTATGGCTATCCTTAAACAGTTTCAAGCTAACATCACTTAAATCACTGAAAAAAATTTTTTTTTTTTTTCTTATACACCATGATATGTGCTATTTATATGAACACCCACTTTGCAATGATCACTAGCTCTAACGATAGCAAAACCAGGAAAACCTAACGCGATCTTCCTTGTAGTATGTTTTCATATTCATAACGATAGTACCTTGAGACATTATGGCTTTACTCCTGTGCAGCTTGTAAGTACAGTGTGAATTGCAAGCAAATACACATTTGAATAAGAGTGTGCTATCTATAAGAACACCACTGTATATATATTGTCAAGTTAAATGTATCCCGAAATGATCCCAAGTTCCCAAGACAATCAACCCATACGGATGGATGAAAGAAACTAACAGCCCTATTCTGGCTGTGATGTGGTCACAACTCACAAACCTCAGTGATGCTAAAATTGTGATGTCTCTCTTGTGAGTAATCAGCTGTTTGGTATTCTGGCAAACACATCAAAAGAAAACACAGAATAATAGTCACCACACTGTGGTGAATGTATTAACATCACAAGAAAACACAGAATAATAGTCACCACACTGTGGTGAATGTATTAACATGCATGAAAATTACTTTTTTTTGACAGCTATCACTTTCAATCAATCGAGCAGTCAGTAAAGAACAAAAAAAAAAAAAAAAAAACAAAAGGAAAACGAAAAAATAATGGCAAATAATAACAACAAGTATCTGAAACGAGATTTCAAAACAAAAAAGTTTTCTGAAACAGCTATCATGAAAATGGGTTATTTCTTTCCCGTTGTTGTTGTATTCTAAAAACCAAAGAAATATTCATGAATTTGTATACTGTCCAACAAGACATATACAGCTCTGTGAAAAAAAATAGCACCATGTTGCATTGTGTACTTTCATTTTCATTTCATTTCATTTATTCAACTCTGTACAATTATAAGTTATAAAACTTTTGGTCTTGTACAGGAAAATACAAATTTACAATTAATAGGTGTATTCTTAAATTATTCCGTAAGTTGACAATATATAAAAGTTAAGTGATAAAAAGAAAAAAGGAATGTAACTAGGTAAAGAAGTGTATACAATAGAAGGAAGAAAAGGAAAAAAGAAAGATAATATCTAAATAGACATAGAAGTAGATTACAGTTTAAAGTTTGAAGCCGACATGTTGTTAATAACTACTAGCATATTATTGGAAAAGCCCTTTTTTAAAGTGTTTCTCCACGCTCACACCCCTTAGATTTATGGGAAGATTATTCCAGAGACCGACTGCATTTATGAAGAATTGACGTCTACTAATCAAAAATCTATATCTCGGAGGTATTATTTTCAGGGTTCTTTGCGACCGAGCGAATTTTATTTTGCTTGTCAAGTAAGTAGGAGCTTTATTGTGAACAATCTTGTGTAGTAAGAGGACCGTTCTGTATTTTAAAGGCGCATCTAGGGTACAGCCAGCGATTTTTTTGGTAAATCCGGAAATATGGTCATATCGTTTCAGATTAAAGACATATCTAGCACAGTTATTTAGCGCGACATTAAGTTTCCTCGACGAGACTGAGTCCAAACATGCAAAAATTTCACTACCATATAGCACAGTAGGTAAAACGAAGGATTGAATCAGTTTGAGTTTTACAGCGGGAGGTAGACACATTTTTGTGGGGCTTAATCCCCTTAGGATGCCATATATTTTTGAAACAATAAAGTTTATATGATCATTCCAGTCGAGCTTATGACTGAAGTACACTCCCAGATTTTTTATTTCGTCAACAAACTGGATTGTTTCATTATTGAGTACAACATTGATGGGAGGTCACTCTAAATGGGTTTTGTCTATTCTAAGTGCCTTGGTTTTAGATGGATTAAGACTCAAACGGTTGTGCTGTGACCATAGATAGATGTTATTTAAATCCGAGTAACATTTGATGAAACATCTGACTTAGTAAACTTTTTATATAACTGGACATCGTCGGCATAAATATGGTAGTCACAATTGTGTATCTGTTTATGGATGTCATTTATGAAGAGGGTAAAAAGGAGAGGTCCCAGAACGGATCCTTGGGGTACACCTGACGTAAGGGGTAGACATGTAGAAATTTTGTCGTCATAGTAGACGGTTTGATTCCTATCTTGAAGATATGATCCTACAAGTTGACACGCATAACGATCAAAGGCGAATTGATTCTTTAACTTGTACAGAAGTATAGGGTGGCTTACTGAATCAAAAGCTTTCGAGAAATCTAAGAATATGATTAGAGAAATCATATCTTCATCAATACCAGCTCTTACGTCATCAGAAACCTTAAGTAGTGCAGTGATGCAGTTATGCTTTTGTCTAAAGCCTGATTGGTTATTGTCGATTAATTTGGTTTTATCGAGGAAAAGTTTAATTTGATTGCAGATCACTTTTTCAAAAACTTTACTTAGGAAGGGAAGAATAGCAATGGGTCTAAAATCGTGGTTTCCCTGAGAGTTTTGCAAATTGCGTTCTTCTTTACTGATGTTAACACAATGCATTTACTGATAAGTATCTTTATTGCATTCGGTCGCATAATAAAAGGAGAAATTTACCTAAAACACTCAGAGTTTCCGTTGATTTGGGATAAAAATTCCCGTTAACCGTTGATAGGGTAAATTTGTGGATACGCAAATGTGTGAAAAAAATAGCACTGTGTCATTCTTTTGTAAGTTTTGTTAGAGTACATTCGTGTTTTAATATTTTTTTTGCATTCAATCATATCAAGGTAAGATATTTAAATAACTAAATATTAATATCTCACAAATACAATATGTTCACCAGCTAAAATGGGTCGTGGGAAACATTGTACTACAGAAGAGCGTCTATTGATAAAAAAATTACTTTCTGAGGGGAAAACGTACAAATATATTAGAGAACTAGTTGGATGTTCTAATAAAATGATATCCAATGCAAAAAAATATGTTCCCCAAGCCGAAAAAAGAGGCAGAAAGCCGAAATTGACGGCTACCGATGAACGGCGCATAACAAGATTAGTGAGTAAGAACCCATCTATCACCTCTAATAAAATAAAAGAGGAATTAAATCTACCTGTAACAACTTCGGCAATAAGGAAAAAGCTTATAAAGAAAGATTTGCCTGCGAGAAGTCCCAGGAAGGTACCCTTATTGACAAAGACCCATTTACAAAAACGGATGAAATTTGCAACAGATCACTTGCATTGAGACCCAACTAAATGGCGTAATATTCTATGGACCGATGAGTCCAAAATTGTTTTATTTGGGACTACTGGTACCAGAACATTTGTCCGCAGGCCAAAAAACAAAGAGTTTAAGCCAGAATATACAATTAAGATAATTAAGCACGGGGCCGCAAAAATAAACATATGGGGATGCTTCTCATATTATGGTACTGGTCCCATATTTTGGATCAAACCCATAATGACCGCTAAGGTTTATGTCGAAATTATGAGGGAAGTCATGTTGCCTTACGCTGAATGGAATATGCCTCTCAAGTGGGTCCTGCAGCAGGATAATGACCCTAAGCATACGAGCAAATTAGCAAAAGAATTTTTCGCTAGTAATAGGGTTCAGGTAATGGAATGGCCGGCTCAGTCGCCAGACCTAAGCCCCATCGAAAATCTTTGGGGAGATGTTAAAAAAGCCGTATTTGAAGCTAAGCCGAAAAACAGACTGCAATTATGGGAAGCTGTGCAGTCTGCATGGAGAGATATTCCACTTCAGCGATGTCAAGCATTAGTCGACTCCATGCCACGATGTTGCGCCGCCGTGCTTAAAAATAAGGGTTATAAGACGAAGTATTAATCAACGGATACATTACAAACTAATACCTTATTGATTTTACCAAGGACTTCTTTTTTTTATGAATTTCCACTTATGGTGCTATTATTTTTCACACCCCAAAAGTGGTGTTTTTTTGTTCTAATGAACATAACTTATTTAATTTTAGTTATAATGGAAAAGTGTTTACGTTTCTAAATTTGCTTTTCCATACCTTTGTTATTAAAATGTAAAATAAAATTCAAATTGTTATGCGTTAAAAAAAATCTTTCATTTAAAGTACAATAAGTGGTTAGTGCTATTTTTATTCACAGAGCTGTATATAAGAAGCAAAAGCAAAAATTCTTCCTCCATCTTATCTCTTGTGATCGACTTGTGAGCTGCTCAATCGGACATCACAATTTTGACAGTTACTGTGATGCTCACAACTTGTGAGGTTTTGGTTAGAATACGGTAAACCTCACAAGTTGTGACTCACCACACTCTTATGAGGTTGTTGTGACTTATGAGGCATCACTGAGGTATGCCAGAATACGGGCGTAAACCCTAGACTATGATGAGTTGTAAAAAATATAAAAGAGATGGTGTACAAAAAAGAAATACAAACTCACAGTTCCCGCAGTATCCAATATTTCTAACATACATTGCTGTCCATCGACTTCGACCTGTTTTCTGTAACTATCTTCTATAGTAGGGTCGTACTTTTCAACAAAAATACCCTGAAATGATTAAAACAGTACGTACGGAATGTCGTTACGATATAGGAAATGTAAGAAGCTTTCAAATTATTTCACTTCATGTTTATAAAAAAAAACAAAAATCAAAATTTCATTTTACTTACCTGAACAAACTGCACTGTTAATGCCGATTTACCAACGCCACCGCTGCCAAGAACTACAATTTTGTATTCACGCATTTTTCACTTTTTCTTCGTTTCCTTTGGATTGCTTTAATGTTGTAGTATTAAATGTTGGCTCCTTACTTAAAATATATATCTGACATATAAGTAAGACTGACTCCTTCCTCTTCTTGATATCGTTATTGCATTTGGAAATTGTTTATAGCTACTATTCTATCAGATTGCAATACAATCCATGGAAACTATCAAAAAATATTGATAACTCGTATATATTCTATTTTGTTAGCTACTGCGATTAATTGAGAATTTGAAAATGGACTAACTCGTTATTCGAAAGAGCTAAATAACAGCAACTAGTTGAAAGTTTAGCCTAAACATCCAAATGAAGAAAACACGTCTGTAATTAAAAAATAAACAAAACATTAAGCGAACCTATTTCAGTTCAGAAAATATTTAAAAATTTAAACAATTTAAACTAAGCTCACGAGGCCTAGAGCAATAATACACGATAGGAGTGGCATCGTTTGAGTGTTAAGCGTACTATTTAGAATTACGATAAAATCAGCTAAAATCAGCAAAATGGAGTAAGCAGATGAGTTGTTAGTAAATTAGAGCATCTACTCAAACCGCGACAATGAGAACGTGCGGCTTTTGGAGAATAAAACCATCTTAACCAACTTTTTTTTTTGTTTTTTTACAAAAGGCACATTGAAGAATTAGAAACCAACACTAAATCCCCATTTTCCAACTGATTGCTGTCACAAGTCAGTTACCATTGAAGTACCTACAATTACGCCTAGAAATGAGGAAGTTTTTCCCTTAGTGAAGGCCATAGACAAGCTCAATTCTAGAATTTGAATTCGTTTACAAAAGAGCCACTTCCTCTAATAGACAGATCTGCCCAACATCAATATATGTACATACGTTTTGGCTAAACGCACTTGAAATTAAACAATTTATTAACAAATGATAAAATGATTCAGATAAACATAATGAAAGGCGACTCCCATTGATACACATACATATGTACGTACATAGTTATATTATTCACTACTTTAGCGTATGTAGGTTCATTAGACTCATTCAACAAGATTAGGCCGTGTTCAATACATTAAGGCGTAACTGAAAAGATGATAAGTGACATATGTGTAAGAATATAGCAGATATACATCTGTGCATTCACATAAATAATCTAAATACAAAACCGTACAAAACGTCTGCACGTCAGCACACGTCGATTCGCGATAGAGTAAATTAAGGCGCTTAGTACAAGGCTCGTATACAACATTTACTACTTAAAATCCACCATCTTATCCTTCAAGGATTTTCAATGTGAAAATAAAACACACAGGAAAGCATTTTCTTTTACCCGAATTCGAATAAGTTTTAACCTTAATGTCAACAAGTTAATACAAGACTGAGAAACTTCAACATCGTAACGAAACAGTAAGCGAGACAGATATATACACATACATGTTGATGGACATGGTACACCAAACGAAATGTATTTTACTCAAAATTTGATTTTTTATATAAAATTAAATAATATTCCCCGAAAACATATCAATAGAATAAGTCGTTTTTTTTTTTAAACAAAAATCATAGATTAAAAATAAATTAAATGAAAACAAAATACCTCTTTAATAGGCTCCCCTTCTTTGTGCACTTGTTCAGGTTATTTTCCTTTTAACGTCGCTCTCTAAATTGTTTTCAACTATATACAACTTACAACCCCTTTTTGGTAAGTTATCTTGATCAGTGAGAGGGTAACTTAATAAAGTAGAAAAATGTATCTAATTTGAATTTACTGAACTGTGCTAAACTGTTTTATACTTCCAAAGCCAACTGAGATATTTTTTTCTGTTTTGATTTCCTTTAATCCACTACAAACATCCAATGGTTATACTACACATAAACTAAGAGACTCGTAAGTGTACATACACATAATTATGGATGAATTCTTATAGGGCCCATAAACGACAGAGACATGTCGTTGCAGACCTTAAAGCCAGATATACACTGTTCAAATTGCATCGTATGGACATGCAAGTGGATTAGTATATTCTGATCGACGTTCAATGTCGGAGTCTACACGAGGGCTATCTGATGAGGGCTAAAATAAGTGTAAAAGAGAGGGTAAGTGAAACAGAAATACATTTGCACACTCATGCGCGGGTAGCTGCTTCGTGGGTTTTTTTTTTTAAACGATGCCGCTTCACTCCTGTTTCTGACTTGGAAGTGTACGTTTGGATACCATTCTTACTTTTCAAACATCACCACAGGCTAACAGGAAATTGAAATGTGAAGCGAAATGTCAAGAAACAGGCACGCGCAGAAAAGCTCCGTGTGGACGCGTCCTCAAATTGGAACGTTGGTTCAAAAGAGAAATACGCAAAAAGAAAGCCCTCGTGTAGACTCCGACAATGCAGTACGCTTGATTGTAGGAAAATCAAAAGCGAGGTACACACCTTCGATCAAAAGTGACGTTTTAGTTGATTGTCACTCAAAACTGATGGTTTCAACAATGTAAATGATCGTTCGACGATCAAAAGTGACGAGTTCAGCGGCCATGTTGGTTTTGATCGACAGTGTGTACATGAATTGTGTCATTCAAGCATTGGACATGGATGGGAGTGGATGAGAGCAGACAATTTCTCGAGGAATTTATAAATCTTTATAAAATACAATAAATACAAATTCGCTGTCCATGGTGACTGCGCGAAATTATGTACTTGAATGATGTTTTGCGTGTCAAACAAGATCTACAGTGTGTACGTGAGGTACTTCACTCAAAACTGACGTCACTTTTGATCGAAGGTGTGTACCGCACTATAGAGAGATGCACGGGCCAGCGCACACGAGAATATCGCTAGCAGGAGGGGAACTGGTTTAATGCTTTACTGTAAGCGCACACAGCGCAATTTTTCTAGCAGGAAAAATTGTATATGTGAACCTTGTTTAATTGTGTTAAGGGCCAGTCACATAGAACGCGTCCGTGCGTGCGTGCGCTAATTTTCATTGACAGCTAACGCGCGCGAGGCAGACATCGTCACATAGAATCCGTCCACGCGTGCGTCTGTCAGAAATGATGCCTGTTTCACAATGCTACTACACGGCGACGCGACATCGCAACTACAAACGCTGCCGTTTGCTGTGGTTGTAAAGTCGTTCAGTCAATGCCCAATGGAGCGAATTTCATCGGCAGTTTTTTTGAAAGCGAGGTTACTTCTGTGAGTGAAATTGTAGGTGAATTCTATTAAGTGATGTTGGCATCAGTAAAAAATTCGAAGACTAAAACTGAAATTGGTTCATAAATGGATAAAAACAATTTGAAAAAAAAAAAACATTATTGCTAGCATGTGCGGCTGCTTTAGCCTATAAAAAGTTAAAAGCGAATACAAAAGTCAGAAGAAGGTGGTGGGTAAGACCAAGTTATCAAACGTATTCCTCCAATGTCGAATTCGAAGTGGCACAACGCCGTCTAGTTGCGATAGTTTTCCGAATTTTCGAAATTACAGCGCTACGACACGACTACATACGTGCCTATGTGACTTCCTCCATATAATTCCATTGTATGAATATGCATTTGACAGCTACGGCGTTTGTAGTTGCGCTGTCGCGTCGCCGTGTAGTCGCATTGTGAAACAGGCATGAATGTCAAATAATTCAATGACATTCATTAATTGGTGTTGTGCGTTCAACTGGAAAACATTCTTAATTGTTAAATAAAACACAAAAATATAGACGAGCTTATTTCGACAATCATATTTATATGTATTTTGTCGCAAGCATTTTGTGGGCGAAACCTGCGATATTCTCTGGAACAACCTCGGCCATATATATTTGTCAGTCCCGAATAAAACTAATTGCCAGTGGCTTAACACCAACTAAACACCCGTTCTTGTGACATCAAATCGAATAGTACTTTGAAATGTCAACCGAATTTGAAGTTTCTCTCATTGCGAGAGAGTTCCTAAATATTCTCTCAATGCATCCATCAATGAACATGCTTACTCTCAATTTGTCTATAGGTGAACTTCAAATTGTAAATGTTAAGCTCCAATATGTGAATATCTGAACTGTCAGTGCGTCAAAAAGTACAAGAGTAGCTCTACTGGGCGCGTCGAAGTGCGTGCGTGCGTCGGCTATGTGCCATTTCCCATAAAGAACGTGTGTATTCTACTTGCCTGTCAAAGCACGCACGCACGGACGCGTTCTATGTAACTGGCCCTTTAGTGTTTCCGTCTACACTACATTTGCGGTTGAAAATTGTATTCCATTTCGTACCGCACCGTTCAGCTTCCTCTCCAACAAAACCAGTCTTAGTCTCGTGTGCGCTGGCCCAGTGTAGTCGACGGATATTTGCCTTCCGGACTACATCCACATCTTTGTACAGTTCGTAGAGTTCGCGGTTGTGTCTTCTTCTCCATTCACCTTCCTCACAGACTTACTTACTTACTTATCAGGCTAGCGATCCATGGAGGATACGAGCCTGAGCTATAGTTGCCTTCCATCCTTGACGGTCCCAGGCACGTTGATGCGGCCGTCCTCTGCCGCGCCTTCCTTCCGGAGTGGATTCGAAGACTCTTCAGGTCGGAGCTGTATTTTCCATGCGCTCTACATGGCCTAGCCACCTTAGACGCTGTATCCGTAGACGTCGTACCAGGCCGATGTCGCTGCACAACCCGTACAGTTCTTCGTTATATCATCTCCTCCATATACCGTTTGAACAAACGGGCTCGTAGATAGTGCGCAGAATTTTCCTCTCGAAACGACCAAGGGCATCTTCATCCGCTTTTGTTAAGGTCGAAGCTTCTGCGCCGTAAAGGAGGACTGGGATGATTAAGGTCTTATATAGTGTCACCTTGGTTTTCCGAGAGAGGGCTCTACTTCTCAATTGCCTCTTGAGCCCATAGGAACAGCGGGTGGCAAGAGTGATTCTGCGTTTTATGTCAGCGCTGGTGTTGTTGTCGCTGGTCATCAGTGAGCCAAGGTAGACGAATTCCTTGACCACTTCAAAGTTATATCCGCCCATGGTGACGTTCTGGCCAATACGTCGGTCTTGTCCGTCTCTTTTAGATGAAAGCAGATATTTGGTTTTACCCTCAATAACCTGGAGACCCATCTTAGCCGCTTTTACCTCAATGCTTACAAACCCCTCATTGACGTCTCGCTGTGTCCGGCCAATCACGTCAATGTCGTCGACATACGCAAGCAATTGCGTAGACTTGAAATAAATCGTACCTCTTGTGTTAGCCAGTTACTCTTGCACGATCTTTTCAAGCACGATGTTGAAAAAGTTGCATGACAGCGCGTCACCTTGCCTAAATCCCTTTTTTTTTTAACATGAAAGGTCTCGGTTTGCTCATTACCGACTTTAATGGAGCAACGAGAATTCTCCATTGGCATCCTGCACAGTCGGACGAGTTTGGCAGGGATGTCAAAAGTAGACATAGCTTTCATCTCTATACACGCTGTCATATGCAGCCTTGAAATCGACGAAGAGGTGGTGAGTGTCGATTTGGTATTCCTGGGTCTTCTCCAAGATCTGCCGTAGCGTAAATATTTGGTCTATTGTGGATTTACCTGGCCTGAAACCACACTGATAAGAGCCGATCAGGTTATCCACAAACGGTTTCAGGCGTTCACACAATACGGCCGAGAAGATCTTATATGCCATGTTAAGGAGACTTATTCCCCTATAGTTGGCGCAGTTATAGGGGTCTCCTTTCTTATGGACCGGGCAAACGATGCTGAGATTCCATTCGTCGGGCATGCTTTCCTCCGACCATACCTTGCAAATGAGATGGTGCATGCACCTTACCAGCTCATCTCCAGCCGCCCTAAGAAGCTCAGCAGACAGACCGTCTGCGCCCGCGGCTTTATTAGACTTAAGTCTTGATATCGCTATTTTGATTTCGTCTAGGTAAGGTGGACTGAATTCTGTTACATCGTCGTCCATTACGAATGGACAGGCTCGTTCTGCCTGACAGCGTTATCTTGTCTATCATCGCCGTTATAAAGTCTGCAGAAGTGGTCTTTCCAAATCCTCAGCATCGACTGCGACTCTACCACCAGTTCTCCATTTTCATCCCTGCAGGCCGCCGCTCTGGCTTTGTAGCCATGACATGTTCGTATTACCTTATTGTAAAACCCATGTTAATACTTCGAAATTTCTATCGCAAATGAAGTCGCACAAGCAAGTTGTATGGTGTGAACGCTACGCATTTTTGGTCGTCAAGCAAATCGCAACGACAAATCGTTCATTGTGAACCGCGCTTAATAATACAAGTGGGTGACTTGCGCTACATTAAGACATCTCCATCTAAACAAAGTGCTTCAAATGATTTGCAATAATCTAAATCTAAATCGAAGAGTGTAATCAGCTCCTTAGTAGTTGTTCGTCTCTTTTAAATCTTTGGGTGCGAGTTTGCTTCGAAGAATTTTCAATACCGACTGACATAGATCGAATTTACGAAAGAAAGCGTCAAAAGAGAGGGGAGAGCATGAAAAAACAATTAGAAATGGACTGTTCGGGCGTTTTATCAAAATTGTAAATGTTTAAACAATATAATAACCAGTAATACGTTTGAGCAAATAGAAAACTATTTTAAGTTGAGATTTTTGAGAATTGATGCGTTGCGAGGATGAGATGAAATTATCTAAATATAATTTGCAAGAGTGGATGCAGTGCAAAAGAGAATTTTTCTTCTGTTAATTATTGTCATTGCTGTTTCCTTTGGACGTGTTTTTTGCGTTTTTGAAGAATTAATTGTGTTGTGGTGTGAAGCAAAAGAAAAAAAAAAAAAAAAAAAAAAAAGAATCGATAAGAAAGGTGAAGAGATGTATTTGTGAATGTTAATTTCTTCTTTTCAGTTTGTTTTTAATTTATTTTGTTTGAGAGTGTGCTGTTATGCCATAAGAATATTCAACAAATATGTTTTGATTTTATGTTTGATGTATGTATAGCTAAAGGAATATGATATTTTGTGACTGTTCAGTTGGTTCGGCAGTGGAAGATATGGGAGGGAAGTTCTGAGTATACACATGTAGACTTACAATGTTCCTTTTCTAGTGGTCAAGTGTGTTGCTAGTTGCTAGTCGCTATGATTCCTCATTTCCTAATATTCCTATTACACTAATATACTAATATAAGTCACGAGTAAGGGAGTAATGAATTGGGCTCAGGTTTCCATTATGCGCAGTGAGCAATTCTTTTTTTTTTCTCTGGTGTAAAATGGCTTAAAAAAATAAAATTTTTGTTTTTTTTTTTTGAGGAAATTCAGTTTTTTTTTTTTTTTTTTTTATTTCAATCTGTTAAACACCCTCGAGAACCTAAAAATAGTTAAACTTTAGCTACAGGCGCATGCCTGACAGTTGTTGATATACCCTTAGTGGAGTAGCTAAACCCTGCGGAAAAGAAGGGGTAAAATCCTGTTAGCGAGCGAAGCGAAGCGAAGCCGTGGTGCAGTGGTTAACATCATCGACCGCCGAGCGGAAGGTTTATGGTTCAAATTCGCTTCGTAGCCAAGAAAAAGTAGTTTCTATACCGCCAAAAAGTATGCAACGCTGTTGAGAATGGAAAGTGACCAGACGTACTGCTGCAGGCATAACACTCACAGTATATGGTCAAACGAAATTCATCCTCTGCGTATGCAATACTAAAAGTGCTTGAACGAATTACTACGGACTATAACCAACGCGGAATTTGGTCGGCTCTCGTCCTATCTAGGTCTAGGACAACCACCCCTGAGAGTAGTGAACGAACATCAACGACCCCAACCACTGTACTCCGTTCAGGTTGTGTGTGTCAACACATCATAAGAGAATATAAAAACTCTTGAACCTGCGCGAGTCTCTAAAAAAAAAAAAAAAAAAAAAGCGAGCCACCCACTCCATACTTTAAATACACCAGACTTTCTTACAGGCCTGCCTGATCGTTTTTTTTTTTTTTTTTTTTTTTATGGTAACACCCGCACTCAAGGCTAAGGCCTTATAACGTTTTGAACGTTGTGCGAGCGAAGGTAACAGGGAGAGGGAGAGTTTCGCGCAGGTTCACACACAACCTGAACGGAGTGCAGTGGATTTGGATCGTAGATGTTCGTTCACTACTCTCATGGGTAGTACAATGTACACAATTCTCAGTGGCTTCGACATTCTGGACAGACAACACCCGAAGGGAGGTATGTTGAAATTTTTGCTGAGTTAAATCACTTAACTCAACTTGTGAATGAGCCATCACGTATCCCCGATGTTGCTGGTCATACCGCCAACACGCTGGACTTGTTTCTTACCTCTCAGCCTGACAAATACACGATCGATGTATTGGAACCCCTAGGCTTGTCTGACCACTGCATGATATCAGCGAAATTCTCGAACTCCCACCATTCAGTTAAAGAAAAAGCTCCTAAGAGAACACTATGGCTATACGAGAAAACCAACTGGTGCGGCCTTAACAACTTCTTTCGGATCTTTAACTGGTCGTTGTGCTTCCTCGACAACGACGTGGACGCCGCAACTGATATTATCGTAAACATTATCCGAATCGGCATGGCAAATTTTATTCCCAGCAAGATTAAAAGCACCAGGCCTAAGGATAATACGTGGTTCAACTCGAGCTGCAAAGAGGCTATTAGGCTCAGGGAGCTAAGTTTTCGGGCCTACAAGGCAAACAGTTCTGAGGAAAACCGAAAAAAGTACATACGAGCCAGAAATGACTGCAACACCCACATTCGACGGATTAAATTCCAATCCGACCAAAAATTAAGGCGTAAAATCCTTCAATGTCCCAAAGGTAGCAAAAGTTTCTGGTCGTTTGTAAAAAACGTAAAAAACTCAACTAAGTCGTCTATACCGACGCTCATCCACAATGACATCCCAGCTGTCACCCCCTTAGACAAAGCTAACCTACTTGCTGCCCATTTCGCAACCAGTTCTCAGCTGCCAGCTTGTACTTTGTCTCCGCCTGTACTAGAGTGCGTCAATTCCACCATGGGGCTAATCCACTTCCGCACTCGTACAGTCGCAAGGATTCTTAAAGACCTCGACATACACAAATCCGCTGGTCCAGATGGTATTGCCTCAATAGTTCTGAAGAGGTGTTCTTCTACGCTGGCAAAACCACTGCGTAAGCTTTTTCACCTTTCCTACACCTCTGGGCTATTTCCGAGTAGGTGGAAAACAGCATTTGTCCAGCCTATACCCAAAAAAGGCGAATCATCTTCTCCCTCCAACTACCGACCCATTGCACTAACGTCCCTTCTTTCCAAGGTCATGGAAACGCTGATTAACCGTCAGCTTATGAAATATCTTGAATCACGGAAACTCCTCAATGACCGCCAATACGGTTTCCGCAGCAACAGATCCACTGGTGATATGATGGCATATCTCGCTGAAAAGTGGAATCACTCCCTTCACCAAGCAGGTGAAAGCAAAATTGTTGCACTGGATATTTCGAAAGCATTTGACAGGGTTTGGCATGAAGCCCTTTTGTCGAAAATGCGTGCTTTTGGGATCGATGAGTCTCTCTTTCAATGGATTAGAAGCTACCTTTCGAATCGTTCAATTCAAGTTGTTTTGGACGGATTCAAGTCTGATACTCACTTTGTAAATGCCGGTGTTCCCCAGGGCTCCGTTTTGTCTCCGACACTCTTTCTTATTTTTATAAATGATCTCTTGTCTGTTACTTCTAATCCAATTCACTCCTTCGCTGACGACAGTACCCTCAGCTTCTCATATTCGTTCACCAGTTTACGACCTTGCACTTCGGTTGTAGATAATGAGCGGCAGCGTATGTTAAGCTCATTAAATTCCGATATCGACAGCATCATCCAATGGGGTAAAAACAATAGAGTGGAATTTAATGCATCCAAAACACAATGCTGTCTCTTGTCCTTAAAGCGTATAACTAACTCGCAGCCATTATCCATGAATGGCACTTGCATCTCAGAAACTGAAAAGCTTTCCATCCTGGGTATGAGTGTTGCTCACAATCTTAATTGGAGCGACCATATATTCATTGTCGCCAAGAATGCTGCGAAATGCCTAGGATTCTTATACAGATGCAAGAAATATTTCTCACCCTTAGACCTGGCTACAATCTATAAGGCGTTCATTCGCCCCAAATTAGAGTTTAACGCTCATGTCTGGTCCGGTGCTTCCAAGACCTCACTGCACCTACTAGACAGAATACAAAAACGAGCCATAAAACTGATAGGTGACTCCAGCATTACCAAAACATTAGACTCGCTGGAACACCGCAGGAATGTTACCTGCCTCTGCCTGTTTTATCGTTACTACCACCAAAAATGCTCTGATGAAATAGCCAGTTGCATTCCGCCCCTTCAACATTTCTCCCGCAGTACACGTCTCTCTAGGAATGCTCACCAATATACTCTGAAGCCCGCTTTCGGACGTACTGTCAAATATAGAGAATCTTTCATTAACCGAACCACACGAATCTGGAACTCCCTGCCGAATTCGGTTTTCCCACCTCAATGCAACATGCAAGCATTTAAGATCAATGTCCGTCGGCATCTCCTCTATTCCTCTTCCTCTCTATCTTCTGCCCGCACTGTGTCGCCGACATAATAAGGTTATTAGACCTTGAGTGCGCGCAAATTATTAAAAAAAAAAAAAAAAAACAAAATGGGGATCTTTGTCCTAGACATGACGAGAGCCGACCAAATTTCGCGTTGGTTATAATTCACAGTAATTCGTTCATGCACCTTTGATGTTAATATTGCATACGCAGAGGATGAATTTCAATTGACCATATACTGTGAGTGTTATGCCTGCAGCAGTATGTTTTTGTTTTTCATTTTAAAAATCATTTTTTATTAAAATATTGTTACGAAATATTCGATCCCACACCGAGAATAGGGTTCGCACAACTGGATTGAGATAAGCTACAATTGTCCCTTTTATCGGAATTAAAACACAGACACACTTTTCCCTTTCCACACCACAGATCAATTATCTGTGCAGCTTCACCACTTTTATTTATTATCCAATACTATCCACTTTAAACTTTATTACACAAACAAACCTGTATTGAGAGCTTTCATTTTCACACCGACTTGTCACGCGCTGTTCAATTCCACAAATTGAATGAATGCCGAGGGCGAGTGTTCGCGCTTATATAGCTCTCGGTTCGTCTTCTCGAATGTTCGCCGTTGCTCTGACATTCAGCCGCTTTCAGTGCCGCACGCCCAGTTGGTTGAGGTCCTTTTCCACCTGTGCGTGCCACCTTAAATGCGGTCGTTCTCTGCTGCGTCGTCCCTCGGGGTTGGAGTCGAAGACCCTTCGGGCCGGAGCGTTAGTGTCCATTCGCTCTACATGGCCTAGCCATCTTAGACGTTGGATCCGAAGACGTCTAACCAGGCCGATGTCGCTGTACAGCCCGTACAGTTCCTGGTTGAATCTCCTCCTTCACTCTCCGTTCACACAAACGGGACCAAAGATTGCACGCAGAATTTTCCTCTCGAAACGCCCAAGAGCCTCTTCATCCGCTTTTGATAACGTCCAAGCCTCAGTGCCGTAGAAGAGGACCGGGATGATTAAGGTTGTGTAGAGGGAAACCTTAGTTTTTCGAGAGAGGGCTCTACTACTCAATTGCCTCTTGAGCCCGAAGAAGCAGCGAATGGCTCGTTCTGCCTGACAGCGGTATCTTGTCTATCATCGCCGTTATATGTATGTACATACAGTTTGCAGAAGTGGTCTTTCCAAATCCTCAGCATCGACTGCGACTCTACTACCAGTTCTCCATTTTCATCCCTGCAGGCCGCCGCTCTGGCTTTGTAGCCATGGCATGTTCGTTTTACCTTATTGTAAAACTTACGGGCGTCATTCTTGCGAAAGCGTCTCTCCATCTCCCCAATCTCATGCCTTCCGTGCTCTCTCTTCTTTCTTCTGAAAAGCATGTGTGTCTCTCTTCTCTTCTGCTCATGGATTTCGCGAGCAGCTCTCGTCCGTCGTTGCAGCATGGCTTTATATGCCTCTTGTTTTGTTGCATGGGCTTGTTCGGATTGTTCATCGAACCAGGGGTTTCTACGTGATGGCGGTTTGAAAACCAGCACCTCTGAAGCAGCGTCTCTGACGACGCTCTTGCAATGCGCCCATTCCTGCTCTATTGTTTCTGCTGCTGTGGGCGGATTTTGAGAGACCTTTGAGGAGACGCGATCGGCAAAGATTCTGGCAGTCTCTTGCGATTGTAGCCTTCCGACTTCAAACTTACTTAGTCCTACTCGACTTCTAAGCATTCTTTTTTTTTTTTTTTTTTTTTTTTTTTTAGAGACTCGCGCAGGTTCAAGAGTTTTTATATTCTCTTATGATGTGTTGACACACACAACCTGAACGGAGTGCAGTGGTTGGGGTCGTTGATGTTCGTTCACTACTCTCAGGGGTGGTTGTCCTAGACCTAGATAGGACGAGAGCCGACCAATTCCGCGGTTATAGTCTGAAGTAATTCGTTCAAGCACTTTAGTATTGCATACGCAGAGGATGAATTTCAGTTGACCATATACTGTGAGTGTTATGCCTGCAAGCAGTACGTCTGGTCACTTTCCATTCACAACTGCGTTGCATACTTTTAGTCCGTATAGGAATTACTTTTTTCTTGGCTAAGAAGCGAATTTGAACTATTGACCTTCCGCTCGGCGGTCGATGATGTTAACCACTGCACCACGGCCACCCCCGATTCTTGATATCCTCATTCGTACCTTGGCTACAACAAGGTAGTGGTCCGAGTCGATGTTGGCCCCTCGGAAGGTTCGTACGTCGAGAATACTGGAGGAGTGTCTGGCGTCGATCGCAATGTGATCAATCTGGTTGGTGATCGATTGATCAAAAGACCGCCAGGTACCCTTGTGGATGTTGAGATGGGCGAATCGCGTGCTTGCTACAAGGAGGTTACGCCCTGCTAGGAAATCGATTAGCCTAAGTCCGTTGTCGAATGTGGTGTTATGGAGGCTATGCTTTCCTATGATCGACTCAAATATGTCCTCTTTGCCCAGTTTTGCTTCAAAATCCCCTAGGACTATTTTTATGTCGTAGCTGGGACATTGGGCATATGTTCTGTCTAGGAAATCGTAGAATTCTTCTTTGAGTCGATCGTCCTTTTCTGCCGTTGTGGCGTAAGCGCATATTAAGCTAATGTTTCCAAATTTAGCTTTGATGCGGATTGTTATGAGGCGTTCGCTTGTATCCCAGAAGCTTAAGACTTTTTGTCGGAGTCTTCCTCGAATAACGAATCCGCACCCGAATAGGCGCTGTTTGTTCTCCTTGTAGCAGTTACCGTAATAGATGTCGCAGTTTTTCATCCGTTTTTTGCCTGGTCCATCCCATCGCACTTCCTGGAGTGCGGTTATATCTGCTTTATAGCAGTTGAGGGTTTGCTCCAATTGATCGCCTGCACCCGGTCTGTTAAGGGACCTCACATTCCAGGTGCAGACTCTCAAGTTCGTTAGTCGTTTGCAAGGGTCGTCAGCTTTATATTCGCCCGTATCCGAGGCTTGTGATTGCTTCTGAACGAGTAGGTTTTTACGTGATAGGGATGTTACCCCCAACCTGTAGGGCCAGGTTCCTCTTTCCTCAGGAACAAGGGGGTTGGGTCGCTGCAAACAATGGTTCACTACCTGGCGGATGCCAGGGTAGCTATCCAGGGCGGGCCACGCGGAGGCTGTGTCAACTTGAATTGAGCAGGGACAGAGATCGATGCTGGCGTTTGCCGAGTTAAATGCGATCAACTTCTTTGCTCTGTTTGCTCGCTCCCTCCCCCCTATTGGATGTATATACATACATGTATCCCACGTTAGTCATTTAATTACGTTGATTATGTTCTAGTAAGTAATAGTCATATTAGATAGGTTTTTGGAAGTTCGTTTCAATATTTTTTCTATTTGAAGTGCAATAAATGAAGAAAGAAGTTAGATGATTTGCATTTTTTTTTTTTCAAGCCTTTTTAGGATCAATGGACTTTGTGCAAGTGGCCGAAGAGGAAGGCGAAGAGCCTATTGAATTGCCAACTGAGGAGGATGGAACGTTATTACAATCAACGTTACAGGCACAATATCCTGGCTCATGTGGTTTGAAGTATCGTAGTGAAGACACTAAAGCTGTTCGTGGGGTTCGCCTTAGTGAAGGCAGATTTTACCCTCCGTCTTCTGAGCATGGATGGGGCTCACAAATTTACTTTTGTGTATTCCCCAAAGGTATATTCGTTTTGTTACTATGTATATCAATGGATCGTACATTGTATTTTATTTATTTTAGAAAATAAACGAAAGAGTGATGACAATCTGGAAAATTCCACCGCTAAAACAAAACGGGTTGAATCACGACAGCGTTGTACAGATCTAATTGTATTGGGCTTACCATGGAAAACAACAGAAGAAAGTTTACGTGAGCATTTCGAGGAATTTGGTGACGTTTTAATGGCACAAGTTAAAAAGGACTTGAAATCGGGTCAGTCTAAAGGATTTGGTTTCGTTAGATTTGCATATTATGAAGCACAAAAGCGTGTTTTATCTACTCGCCATCTTATTGATGGTAGATGGTGTGAAGTCAAGGTTCCAAATTCAAAGGTCAGCATAATTTAAAATGGTTTAAACAAAAAGGAATTTATTACTAAGAATTAAGTTTCTCTTGTAGCAAGGAATGGTACAGCAAGTACCATGTAAAGTATTCGTTGGCCGTTGCACTGAGGATATGACAGCAGAAGATTTACGAGAATATTTCTCAAAATTTGGTGAAGTGACTGATGTATTTATACCAAAACCTTTTCGTGCATTTAGCTTCGTTACGTTTCTTGATCCAGAGGTTGCACAGTCCTTATGCGGGGAGGATCATATTGTTAAGGGTGAGAAATTCAGCTGCGGTCCTCTATAGTCACGCCACTATATACCCATTATACAGTGGTGTTCAGATAAATAGCATACCCGTAAGTTCTCATACATACATTATGTTATGCCAAAAGTCTAAAAAGAGGTTCAGTTTTTGAAGTGAAGCTTCTATTTAGACGGGGTATTACGATTTTTTTGTCACGAAAAAGCGTTACGGCCGCGTTGTTAAGGAAACAAATCTATACTTATATTATAAATGTGAAAGTGTGTGTGTCTGTTTGTCCGTCTTTCACGGCAAAACGGAGCGACGAATTGACGTGATTTTTTAAGTGGAGATAGTTGAAGGGATGGAGAGTGACATAGGGTACTTTTTGTTTCTTTCTAGCCCCCGTTCAGTTTGTATGCAGCAAAAAAAAAAGTCAGTAGGGGATGGAAATTTGTGTGAGACTCGCCGCAAAATTAGTATAGGTTCTACGATACAAACGAATAATGAAATAGTTTAATTAAAACAACCATAAATCAATCAGCTTTTGAGAAAACAATCAAAAATAAGTGTTACTCTTGAATTACGATAGATGGCGCTGATATGTTTCTGAAACGCGCTAACGTTGTGTGCTCTCTAGCTTCACACTATAGTGCACACGGTACCTATACTCTGTTATTTGACTACTAAGCGTCCCAATCATGCTTATACGAAACTTAGATGCCCCGAGATTATGTATTGGGACGAGACTTCGTGTCACACAACTTGGCCGCAATATCATTAGCGCCACTATCTTAACCGGCGTAGGAAAGGGTGAAAATGTAATGATCCCAATAATTCCCACAGATCTCCCGTTCCAGTTTAAAAGGCTACAATTTCCTCTAAAGCTTAGTTTCGCTAAAACCATTAACACAAAGCGCAAGGTCAAACATTAAAGGTGACTGGGGTGAACTTAGAAAAGCCGTCCTTTTCCCATGGACAAATGTATATAGCATGTTCGCGTGTGTCCAATGCCCAGAATCTTTACATTCTATCACCAAATGGAAAGACATATAATATCGTCTACAGTAGCGTATTAAAATAACATTCTGTTCCGGGTTCTCTTCTGTGTTCTAAATCAGGAAAGGGGAACCGTGTTACCCCGAATTTAACGCGAGCGAAGCCGCTGGCAAAAGCTAGTTAATAATAACAAGAAAACTTTGCCGGTTCAGTTGACGAAAGTCAACTATTGACGAAAAGTCAAGGCTCACGTAGACTACGTAGAGTCCATTGTGCCCAATTGATTTTTTCAAGCCATTGGTACGTAGATATTTACCGTTGAGCTGAACCATCCAGACGAGGATATGAATCCTACTGTTCTGTTCAGCCCAATGTTACTTACCTCTTCTAGCCCCGAAATATATTCGTTTTTTGGGCTAGCGCCAGACATTCGCACAGCAGGTGACGAATAGATTCAATTTCCTCCTCGTCCCTGCAGCTTCTGCAGAAGTCATTGTAGGGCTGGCCTAGTCGAGCTGCATGATATGATATCATGCAGTGCCCAGTGTGAGCACCGACTACCAGTCGTATATTTCCTCTACCAAAATTTAGCAGACTTTCCGTCCTTTTTTTGTCTTAGACAGGCCATGTTAGCCTTGTCGTAGCGCATTTATATAATCGCTTGTTGGCCTTTCCTAGTAGTTCCACCCCTATTTCTCTGAATAGTGTGCTGAGTGGCGTTCTAGCCTCAGTTGTGATCTGCGAAGTATCTGCGCCTGATCCCAGTCTGGCTAGTTCGTCCGCCTTCTCATTTCCAGAAATATTCACATGCCCTGGTACAAAGCAGATGGTTACCTCATTAACATCCGATATTTCTTCTAATCGTATCTTTACAGAGTTTTACGAGCTTGGATCTTATCCATGTTGCTTGTAGAGCCTTAATGGCTGCCTGACTGTCCACATAAATTTTGATTCTCTTACCTGAGCAATTCTCTCTAAGAATCAGATCCGCGCCTTTTTTGATTGCAAAGATCTCAGCCTGGAAGACGCTACAGCCATCATCAAGTCTGTAGGAGTGACACGCTTCCTGAGATTCGAAGTAGACTCCGGCTCCTGTACCGGTATCCGTTTTGGATCCATCGGTATAGATTGCCAGTTCCTCTTCCGTGTTTACCATACCACTGGCCCATTCCTCCCTGAAGGGAATCGTAATAAGGAATCTCCTCTCACAGCAAGAAACTGGGCTGGTATAGTCCGTTTCGGTTGCGGACTTCAGGATAGCCCATCGATCCAGGATTGATGCGTGGCCATGAGGACATCTTTTCCAAAGACTGAATTCTTGCATCCTTAGCGCAGCCCTGGCTGCAATGCTTTCACAATACATGTCTAGTGGTGGAAGGTTCAGCATTGCTTCAAGGGCTACCGTTGGGTGTGGATTTCATAGATCCGGTCATCGCCAGACAGCCAGCCGTCTGAATCTTTGGTAAGACTTTGAAGGTTGCATTTCTTCTCAAGTGCTTTCCACCAGACAATTGATCCATAGACTACAATAGGTCTTACCACCGCGGTGTATTGCCAGTATACCACCTTTGGTTTAAAGCCCCATGTCCTTCCGAAAGCACGAATATAGTGCCACGTAAGCTGTCTTGGTTCTTTCATTTATGTTGTCCTTCCAGCTAAGCTTGGAATCTAGAATTATGCCAAGATACCTAGCGTATTTCTTCGGTATCAGGTCGATACCATTTATACACGTGGTATTGATCTTTTTCGTGTGGAAGAGGACAATCTCAGTTTTAGTTGGATTTACCCCTAGGCCCCGTTCCTTGACCCAGGAACCAGGATGGTAATGTCATCGGCATAGGCCGTGACGTTGAAACCCTGTGTCTCTAGGAGCTTAAGCAATTCGTCAACCCCTGTGGTTTGCCTCGGTTGACTCTCACCCTTCCATTTGCTCCCCCGATCGACGAGTTTACTATACGAGTACTTAGCATTTGTTCAACCTACAATCTACATATTCCCGAGTTTATGTGGGCCATTCGTAGGCTGGACATTATTGCCTCGGTACTGACGTTAAATGGCTTTATTATGGCTTTACTCCAGTGCAAGCAAATACATATTTGAATAAGGGTGTGCTGTTTATGAGGACAACACTGTAAATGGATATGTCCACTTAGAATAAGAAGTAATACTTGCTTGCTATTTATTCATATGTTTACTTAGGTGTTTCCGTCCATGTGTCAAATGCCGCTCCAAAAGCAGAACAATACCGAAATAATCCAAACCATGGCACCTATAATAGCTTGAATTCATTTCACGGAGGACAAAATCAAACGATGCACGGCATGACACCACATGTTCGTGGAAATCCAAGCAATAATTTGAATGGGTATGGTAGCGGAATGAACGGTATTGGACATCATTTGGGTGGAGGGACTGCTCTTGGTGTTTCACCAAATGGCGGTATTATGGGTAATGGCATTGGGAGTGGTGGAATGGGAGTTAGTGCCATCGGTAATGGCCCAGTTGGTAGCGGAAGTAACGCTTCGAGTGGAGGTTGCTTAATTGGATCATCTAGTTCAGGATCAAGTGCTATGAGTAGGCACGATACTGGCATACAACAATCATACAGTTCGCAAAACCGTGGTGGCGGAGGAGTATATATGCCAAATCAAGCAATGCCACCACAGCACAACGGCGGTTGGAATAATCAAAATAGAGGAAACCTAGATATGCCAAACCTGCAGGCGTTGGGCATTAATCCACAGGGTCAAAATCCATCGAACCAGGGTCAGAGTTTGAATAATCCACTTGGAGTTGGGTTAAACCTCAACACGCTTCCCATGAATCCCGCCATCTTTGCTGCAGCCTTAAATCAGTGGGGTTTAATCGGCAATTTGCAAAATCAGCCACAAGAACAAGTAATTAGTTCATATTATCGTAATTTATTTGAAAATGTTTTTGATGGTTTTTCAGGGCTTTGGTGGAAGTAATGGCCAGAGTAGTCAGAATGGGTCATCAAATCAAAGCGGAAGCTTTTTGTCATGGGTAACTCAAGGTGCTGGAGGCGGTGGAACAAGTGGCGGTGTACAAGGCTCAACGACAACTGCTGCCGTGAGTAATGATACGCAGCAGGTAAGAAGAAGAAACCTGATCGAGTGAAATTTGCAGTTAGTATCCATTCATTTCTGTGTAATTAAATATTTTTTATGATTTCCTTGTAATCGTTGCGGATTTTTTGATTTGTTTCTTGAATGTGCTAGTGTGACGTGAGTTCCCTAATTGGTTTTACATTAGTAGTTCCAAATCGGTGCGGTTTTTTTGTTCTCGGAAAATGTTTAAAAAAAGCTGATTCCGACATTACTACTTACTTACTTATCAGGCCAGCGATCCATGGAGGATCTGAGCCTGAGCTATAGCTGCCTTCCATCCTTGACGGTCCCGGGCACGCTGCTTCCAGTTGTCAAGACCAAGATGTCTTACATCCGCGATTACTTGGTCTTTATACCGGAGGTTCGGTCTTCCTCTTCTTCTCGAAACAGGAGGCTCGGAGTCGAAGACCCTTTTAGCTGGAGCGTTGATGTCCATGCGCTCGATGTGGCCGAGCCAGTGTAGTCGACGGATCCTTGCCTTCCGGACTATATCCACATCTTGGTACAGCTCGTGGAGTTCGCGGTTGTGTCTTCTTCTCCATTCACCTTCCTCACAGACAGGACCAAATATCCGGCGCAGAATTTTTCTTTCGAAAGAACCCAAAATCAGCTCCGCTGTCCTGCCTATCGTCCAGCTTTCGGCTCCGTACAGCAAGACTGGCAGTATGAGCGTTTTGTAAAGCATGACTATGGTCTTTCGAGTGAGGAGTTTTGACCCCAGTTGTTTGGACAAGCCGAAGTAGCGGCGGTTGCCAAGGGCCACTGTGGTGTCATTTGTGGAATTTACGTTTGCCCCGAGGTAGACAAATTCCTTATGTTTTGTCCCAGGTGGTGAGCGACGGATTGGTTTTTGCTTGACAGCATGTACTTCGTTTTGTCCTCATTGACCTTAAGACCAACTCGTTTGGCCTGTTCTTCAATCGCAGTGAATGCTTCCATAATGCCACGGCGAGAACACGCGATGATATCGATATCATCCGCGTATCCTAGCAGCTGGATGGACTTGTAAAAGATAGTGCCTTCCCTGTTGACGCCTGCCCGTCGCACTATCTGCTCCAGCACCAGGTTGAAGAAGTCACATGACAGCGCATTTCCTTGCCGAAATTCGGTGCATGTTTCGAATGGTTCCGAGGTCCTATAACCGAGTTGCACGGTGCATCGCGTGTTTTATTTTTTTTTTTTTTTTGCGTGGCGCGACACAACTGGATCAGTTTTTCCGGGATCCCGGTTTCGGCTATCGCACCAAACAGTTCTTCACTATGAATGTTGTCGTATTCGGCTTTGAAATCGATGAAAAGATGGTGTGTATCGATTCGAAACTCGTTGGTCTTTTACAGGACTTGTCGAAGTGTGAAGATTTGGTCTATAGTCGATTTGCCGGGCCGGAAGTCGCCGATTAGTGCGGTGCAAAATGGTCTTAGGCGTTCACACAATACGCTGGACAGGACCTTGTATGCGAGATTGACCTCTATAGTTCTTGCAAGGGGTAGGATCGCCTTTTTTGTGGATGGGGTATATAGAGCTGGTATTCCAGTCGTCGGGCATGCTTTCATCTTCCCAAATTCTGCAGATGATCTGGTGCATGCTCCCTACCAGAACATCGCCGCCAGCCTTGAAGAGCTCTGATGGCAAGCCATCTGAGCCTGCGGCCTTATTGTTCTTCAGCTTCTGAATAGCTATGCCGAATTCTTCGATGCTGGGTGGGAAGACTACTTCAGCGGCTAGAGTTGGGATTTCCACGGTCCCTACCACTCTCCCTTGGTTATGCTCGTTAAGCAGCTGCTGGAAATGCTTAAATACATCCACTATTCCCTGCGGGTCGGTGACAAGATTACCCGAAGTGCCTGGGTGCTCTTTTTGAAGTCTCCTGCAAGGCCTTTGGCTTTCTTGAAAAAGGCTCGTATTTTATGTTTATCCCTAGACTCGTCGATATCCTTGAGGTGGGAGGCTGCGAAGATTCTTTTCTTTTGTCGCAGTAGTTTTTTCTCCTCCCTTCTTCTAGCTCGGTAGTCTTCTTGCGCTGCCCTGGTTTTCCACTGCAGCGCCTTTTGGTACGCCTCGTCCGTTGCTGCCTTTTTCTGCTCACACTCGCCATCATACCACGGGTTTCTTGCCGGGTAGGTATCCTAAGGTGGTTTCGGCTACTTCCTGAATGGCTGAGCGAAAATGCAGCCACATATTATTGGCATTTGTGTTCGACGTAGGCATACCGTAGAGTCTTTCGCTCAGCTGCTCCCTGTAGACTCTGGCAACCTCCGGTGTGCTCAGACGCCCAATGTCGAACCTCCTGCTGATGGGCTGGTGCAGCTTTCTGACATTGGACAGTCGAGCTCTGAATCTTGCTGTTACGAGGAAGTGGTCAGAGTCGACATTTGCCCCTCTGAATGTTCGCACATCCAGGATGTTTGACGAGTACCTTGCGTCAATGAGCCCATGATCGATATGGTTGGCGGTTCGACCGTCCGGAGATCGCCAGGTTGCTGTGTGGATTCGCTTATGAGAGAATCTTGTGCTACTTATCACCGCATTACGAGCTGTCGCAAAGTCCGTGAGTCGGAAGCCGTTATCTGTTATTGTATCGTGAAGGCTGTGCTTTCCGATCACTCCGTCAAGGGTGTTCTCCTTACCGATTTTGGCTTTGAAGTCCCCGAGCACGATTTTAACACCGTACTCCGGACAAGCTTCGTAGGCGTTGTCCAGGAGGTCATAGAAGTTCTCCTTGATAGGGTCTTCAGCCTCGTCGGTAGAGGCGTGTGCACATACATATAAGGCTGATGTTATAAAATCTGCCTCTGATGCGGATCACAGCCAGGCGATCACTTATAGGTTTAAGGTCGGTGACCTTCGACCTTAACCGCTTTCCCACGACAAAGCCGCATCCCAGTAAGTGCAACCTTTTTGGAACAGCTGTAATAAATGTCGCAATTTTTCTTCCTTATCATACCCTTTCCTATCCAGCGTGTTTTCTGGACCGCAGTAATGTCCGCCTTGTACTGCGTGAGGATTCCTTTTAGTTGATGAGCAGCTCCGGGAGTGTACAGGGTTCTGACATTCCAGGAGCATACTCGCAAATCGTGTTCCTTTTTCGTGCGTTGTCGTCGTCGAGTATCCGTCCGTGTATCCGAGGCATTTTGCTCATTCATAATTTTGTTTTTTTTTTTACGTGGGCGGATTGTTAGCCCGTCGCACAACCGCCATTCTGGTCGGGGTTTTGTCGCTGCATACGGTTTGTTGAAGAGGCTATCTAGAGGGCGCCGCGAGGAGGCCGTATGTCAACTTGACCCGGGCATTTAAACAGGGATCGTTGCTGGCATCTCGCCAGGTTGAGAGCGATCAACAACTTTACCCTGTATGTCCGAGCCCATGCCCCCCAAAATATGGAGAACGCCTTTTTTTATTTTTACCATATGCTTTATAAATATTTGGTTGCTCCCTGCACTGAAATTGCTTAACAAATTACTAATATTTGAGTTGCTATTCATTTTTCATCAGACATAGTTCCAAATTTGCAGAAAAAAAAAAACGTGTGGGCACCGTATGACATTCCAAAATGTCATCATTTCATACGCAACCGTATGCGTAACGCATCGTGAAAGCATCGTGTGAATGGACATATAACTGATGCAAGGCGCAGTCACAATGCGCAGTTTGTCTGTTTGTTGTTTCAGGAAAGCACCCATAATGACATGAAATTCACGTATTATTTCTTATCATGTGGGTTGTTTGTTTGTTTTTTTAACCAATTAGGGACTATGCCTACATTATATTATTATTTGAATTATATCGCCTTTCCACATTAATTTTAATTTGCTTCTGGTTTTATCTAGGTCGATCAGCACTCATGGCCTCGTCAAAGCAACGTGTCTGCCGTGGATGGGCTCGAACAAAAACCTAACTAGACAAGACTATTCTTGTTCACTTTCGATTGATTCAACATTTTGTAGTATAAACATATAATTGACTCCAGAAAAAACCTAACATACGTGTGTGCTTGTAATCTTGTCAGTTTCAAAAGTTAAGTAAAATATTAAATTCCATTTTCTCAGATATGTAATTATATGAAACAAATAGGAAAAATTATAATTGGACAAAGTCATATGATAAATTAAAGTCAAATGAAAAATGAATTAAATATTTGTGTTGTAAGCTACTTTATGGCGGGAGGGGAGAAGGGAGCGAGCAAACAGAGCAAAGAAGTTGATCGCGTTTAACTTGGCAAACGCCAGCTTCGATCGCTGTCCCTGCTCAATCCCGGTGTAATGCTGCCTACGATTCTTACAGGACCTTCTGCGAAGAGATCAAGTCTCTGAGTGCGACTAGCAAGTTGGTTTTAAAGTCCTCAAACGGGGAAAACCGACTAGGCTAGAAGCACTCAGAAAATCTGATGGTACCTTTACTGAGTCTAAAGCGGAAACTCTTAGTTAACTGTTTGCGACTCATTTCCCGGGAAATCAGATCGATATCGGCTCGTTGCACACTCCTTCAAGGGACGCAACTATATTGCGTCGCGCGTGATTACGATTGAAGCCATTGAATTTGCTGTGGCATCCTTCGATGGCTTCAAATCGCCGGGCACCGACGGGATATATCCTGTTATGCTGCAAAAAGGTATAACGCAGCTGCTTCCTACTCTGAAAAGAATTTTCACTGCTAGTCTAGCACTTGCTCACATACCCATTCCTTGGCGCACAATGAAAGTGGTCTTCATTCCCAAAATAGGAAAAGAAGATTACTCACTTGCCAAGAGCTTCAGACCAATTAGTCTAACATCCTTCCTGCTGAAAAGCATGGAGAGACTGGTAGAGTTGCACGTGCGAAAATTTGCCATTCGAATGCACCCTCTTTCGGAGATGCAACATGCTTACCAGAGCGGAAAATCTTGCGAGACTGCGCTTTAGAACCTAGTTGGGTGAATTGAATGCGCGCTCGAAAGGAAAGTGTACGCGCTGGGCATTTTCATCGACATTGAGGGAGCTTTTGATAACGCAACTTTTGACAGCATGTGTAACGCTGCCAGACATCATGGCGTAGATAAAGCCCTGGTCCTTTGGATCAAAGCAATGCTCATGCTCAGGACATTGACCGCTGATGCAGGCCTCGACCAGTGTGTCAAATCTGGCGTAAACAGGGGCTGCCCTCAAGGTGGCGTCCGCTGTTATGGTGCATGGTGGTCGATTCCCTGCTTGATGCTCTCAATGCCTCTGGAATCTACGCCCAGGCATATGCGGATGACGTCGCCATTCTTTCTGTCGGCTCATGTTTGGCGACTGTCCGTTGCAAAGCACAGGCGGCGCTTAATGTGATCGATGATTGGTGTACCAGAAATGGGCTGTCAATCAATCCTCTTAAGACCGATGTCGTTCTCTTTACGAGAAAGAGGAAAAATACTGACATGACTCAGCTGGTACTAAAAGGCACTTCCATTCAGATATCCAAGGAGGCTAAGTATCTAGGAGTCATCTTAGATAGTAAGCTTCTCTGGTCAAAACATGTTGAGTCAAAAACCACCAAAGCGCTGTCAGCTTTCTGGCAATGCAAAGGAGCTTTTGGCAAAACATGGGGTTTATCGCCGGCAAACGTCTTCTGGATCTACACGGCAATGATAAGACTTATAATCTCATATGCATCGGTTGTCTGGTGGAACAGACTAAAACGCAAACACGTCGTAGCCTCTTTCACCAAACTCCAAAGAACGGTTTGTCTCAGCTGCACGGGGACTTTCCCCAGCACGTCGGGCGCTGCTCTAGATGTTATGATGAACCTTCCACCTCTTGATATATTTATCAGAGGGTGTGCTCTGAAAGCCATGTCTCGTCTGAAGAGAAATGGCTTTTGGTACATCTCGCATAGGAATAACGGTGTGCTTGCGCAAGAATTGTCCTGCGACCCCTGTCTCATGGACATTTTTTTTTTTTTTTTTTTAGAAACTCGCGCAGGTTCAAGAGTTTTATATTTTCTTATAATGTGTCATATACACACAACCTGAACGGAGTGCAGTGGTTTGGGTCGTTGATGTTCGTTAACTCTCATGTCTCATGGACATGCCTTCTGACGCACTGACGCCCGTTATCTTATTGCGTCGTAATTTCACAGTCGAGTTTCCATGGCGTCAGGATTGGATACTGAACCTGGAAAGGATAGTCTTCGCATTTTCACGGATGGCTCCAGATCTGGGCGGGGGTCCGGTGCTGGGGTCTTCTTTGAGCGCGAAAACATCGGACTGCACTTCTCCTTAGGAAAATATGTGTCTGTCTTCCAATCAGAGTTATACGCAATCCTAATGGCCATGCACTATGTTGTGAAGCACAGGTGGAAGGGGGAAAGCATATGCGTCTGTAGTTACAGCCAAGCTGCACTAAAAGCTGTGTGTAACCCCTTAACTAGCTCCAAATTAGTGCTTGAACTAATTGAACTTCTTGAACAGAGTCGGCAGACTAAATTCATTAAGGCTTGTATGGGTTCCAGGCCACTCTGGGATCCCAGGAAATGAGACCTCTGATGAACTCGCTAGAATGGGTTCAGAGGAGAGCTTCTCAGGACCTGAACCCGCTCTAGGTCTACCTGTAAATTCCTACATTAACGATTGTGTATTTAACACACACATCCGTAGATGGAGGGATTGTTCGGGTCGCAGGATGACTAAGCGCGTATGCCCTGATGTCTGCAAAAAATCTGCAGCATTCCTCCTGTCTTTAAGGAGAATCGACTGCAGAAGGCTTGTGGGAGTTATCACGGGCCATTGCACTTTTGCCAAGCATCTCTACGTTCTCGGCATCAGTGAGACGCCTACCTGTGCTGCTTGTGGTGAAGAGGAGGATGATACTGCAGAGCATTTCCTCTGTGATTGTCCCGCCTTTGCTCCGACGTGGTGTGTGCCGAATCCCTTAGCTCTACATCACTGAAGCTTCTTCAAAATTTTCTCCGGAAAACGGGGAAAATACAGTAATGTAAGGCGTCTGTCTGGAGTACAATGGACCAGTGTTTCTAAGTTATGACGTCGGAGAGCCAGAAACCGCTCGTGCTTTTACCGATCGCGTCTCCCTTAAGCTCTCCCATACACCTGGATCCTCCACACTATCAATAGAACAGCAGTGGAGCCTTTGCAAACAAGCCCTGAAAAGCTCTGCATCCGAAGTTTTGGGTTGCAAGGCTCCACCACGAAGAAACACCTGGTTCGATGACGAGTGCAGGAGGATTCATACAGCGAAGCAGGATGCATATAAGGCCTCGCTGCATAAAAGAACAAGAGCAGCTCGTGAGCTCTACGAGTTAAAAAGAAGGGAGGAGCATAAGCTTCTCAGAAGAAAGAAGAAAGAGCACGAGAAGCGCGCGATTGAGAATTTGGAGAGGTGTTACTGCAGGCGTGACGTTCGAGAGTGTTATCAACAGATAAAGCGAACATGCCAAGGTTATAAAGCCAGAACGGAAGCCTGCAGGGATGAGAACGGACACCTAGTAGTAGAACCGCAGTCGATGCTGAGAATATGGAAAAACCACTTCTGCAGACTGTATAACGGCGATGTTAGTCAATATACCGCTGTCAGGTAGAATGATCCATTTCTAATCGACGGAGACCGCAGAGAATTCTGTCCCCCTGACCTCGACGAAGTTAAGATTGCCATATCGAAGCTCAAGTCGAATAAAGCTGCTGGCGCAGATGGACTGTCTGCTGAGCTCTTCAAGGCAGCTGGGGATGATCTGGTTGGGAGCATGCACCAGCTCATCCGTAAGATATGGTTAGAGGAAAGCATGCCCGAGGAATGGAGTCTCAGCCTCGTATGCCCGATCCACAAGAAAGGAGACCCCTCTGATTGCGTCAACTATAGAGGAATAAGTCTCCTTAACATCGCCTACAAAATCTTCTCTGCCGTTTTGTGTGAACGCCTGAAGCCTTTTGTAAATAAGCTGATAGGTCCTTATCAGTGCGGATTCAGGCCAGGGAAGATCCTGGAAAAAACCAATGAATTTCAAGTCAATACTCACCACCTGTTTGTCGACTTCAAAGCCGCATACGACAGCGTAGTTAGAGACGAGCTATACAACGCTATGTCTACCTTTGACATATGTACCTGCTAAACTTGTCAGACTATGCGGGATGACTTTGGAGAATGCTCGCTGCTCCATCCGAATCGGTGAACACCTTACCGATAGTTTTGATGTCAAAAAAGGATTTAGGCATGGCGATGCGCTGTCGTATGATTTCTTCAACACCATATTGGAAATGATTATGCAAAAATCACTGGCCAATAGAAGAGGCACAATCTATTTCAAATCCTCGCAACTCCTTGCATACGCCGACGATATTGACATAATAGGTAGATCATAGCTAGATGTCAATGAGGTGCTTGCGAGTATTGAGATGGAGGCGGCGAAAATTGCTTTGACGGTAAACGAGGGCAGAACTAAATATATGCTGTCATCAAAAAAGGACGCTCAACACCGACGTCTCGGCCAGAACGTTTGCATAGGCAGATATAAGTTCGAGGTAGTTAAGGACTTCGTCTACCTTGGCTCCGCAGTGACCTGGAACAACGACATCAGTTCCGAAATCAAACGCAGAATCACTCTTGTCAATCGCTGTTTCTTTGGGCTCAGGAGGCAACTGAGTAATAGAGCCCTCCTGTATGGCGCAGAAGCATGGACACTATCAAAAGCGGATGAGGAAGCCCTTGGTCGGTTCAAGAGAAGGATTTTGCGCGTGATTTTCGGGCCTATAAACGCAGACGGGGGATGGAGGAGAAGATTCAACCACGAACTTTAAGGGCTGTACAGCGACATGAGCCTATTTAGGCGTCTACGGATTCAACGCCTAAGATAGCTGGGCCATGTAGAGCGAATGGACACCACAGCTCCAGCCCGGAGAGTCTTTGAATCCAACCCCGAGGGACGAAGAAGCAGAGGACGGCCGCACTTAAGATGGCGCACACAGGTGGAAAGGGACCTCAACCAACTGGGTGTGCGGCAATGGAAAAGGCTAGCAAAAGATCGTGCTAGATGGAGGGGCATGTTAGTTGAGGCCCAGGTTCACCCCGGACTGTAGCGCCCATTAAGAAGAAGAAGACTTATGTAGATCGTAGGTGCATTGTGTTAGCATTTCAGTTTGCCAGTGTTCAGCTAATCTTCTCGCGGTCGTTTCATAATTCTTTCTTCTTTGGTGGCGTTACAGCTCATGAAGGACCAGAGCCCAGCTTCCCTTCAATCACCCATGTTGTGTATGATTTATTTTTCACACAGGTAAAAGGGACCTACAGTTTAATGCCGAATCGGAACGACGTGAGTCGAGAAGCTTTTTTCTAGGTAAGTTATACTACGGGGAGTGTTGCCAGTACCCCGCCGAGGAGGGACGCCGCGAAATAAACATTCGATGGCGTTGGTGTTATCGGGATCCGAACTCGCTCATAGAGAAATCAAGCTAAAGTTCAGCGAAGGAACAAGGGCTCAATACGGTGACAAACGTTTCGCATCGGATCCTAGATTCAGGTTTTTTTCTGCTTGAATACATTACAACGCCATGAAGCGCTAAAGCAATTTTGCAAAACATACTGAGTTCACAGGAAATATCAGTGATTTGAGAATTGATATGGAGAGGAATCCGAACATCCTTAAAAAGCTACTGAGCTGGGGATCCAACATATGTACGTGGAACATCGTAATATTGGTATCAGCGTCGGTTAAAACTTCAAGCTATGATCAACCAGCTTGGAGTTCGTACCGTATTATTGGCACTTAACTCGGCAGATCTATGGTGGCCGTGCTTACAAAAACATTTTGGTTTGTCGTAAGAAGAAGTCTCAGCGTTATCCGAGAAACAGCTAGCAAGGGAAATGCAAAAGCTTTTGAACGAGAATCCTTTGATTGATAATGAGTATTTCTCGAAACGCGTGAAAGAATTCTTGAAAGTCCTTGGTAAGAAATTCAAGATTCGTGATTATTGGTTCAGATATGAATATCAGCATCGTGGAAGCCCCCACGTTCACTGCGTCATTTGGATAGAAAATGCTCCTTCAATACGACTTAAAACTCGGAAAACTGAAATTGCTATCTACAATGAAGGGATGTTATGAAATCTGCGTAAGCCGGTTGCATTGATAAAGGCTATCCATGACAACAATATTGCAAGTCGTGTTTCAGTTGATGACGCCCAAGGATTACAGCCCATCCTCAAGCTAGCAAGTGGTTGTGTTGTGATGCTTACGCAAGATATTTGGACCGCAAAAGGATTAGGCAACGGGACTGTTGTTGATGTAGTTTATGCGCCTTCCAATGCGGAAGATATAACGATATACGTCTTGGTTCGATTTTAGGACTATGAAGGGTCTTCTGTACATAATAGTCTAATCCTTATTCTGCCTCAGACTGTAGGATTCAAAAAAGGTACCGCTGACTCAATTTCCGCTGGACGTCGCCATTGCTATTACGATACATAAATCTCAAGGCATCATAGTTGATCGTGCCGTCGTTGACATAGGAGATGCTGAATTTGGACTTGGTCTATCATACATTTGTCTTTCGCGTGTTCGCAAGTTGTCTGGACTACTCATAGAACCAACCTTTCCTAAATCAAGGTTACTCTCAATCAACAACCATGCTGGATGGATCGTTAAGCGCCCTGAATTAGAAAGGCTCAAAGAGCTATCATTACAAAATTATGTATGTATGTATATTGGCGTTACAGTCCATGAAGGACCTGAGCCGAGCTTCTCTCAATCACCCATGTTGTGTGCGATTTCATTTTCCCATAGGTGAAAGGGAACTACAGTTTATTGCCGGTTCCGAACGGCGAATTTCGAGAAGCTTTTCATGACAATTTTACTACAGGGGGTTTTGTCAGAACCCCGCTGAGGAGAAACACCGTGAAAAACACGTTCGATGACATGGCTGTGTCGGGATTCGATCCCGTGTCATCGGCGTCAGAGGCCAACACACTACCCACTGCGCCACGGTGCATTACATAATCATTACAAAATGATAGTCCATCGTAAATTCTACCTATAAGCCTGATGCAGGTTCAAGAGTTTTGCATATTCTCTTATGATGTGTTGACACACAACCTGAACGGAGTGCAGTGGTTGGGGTCGTTGATGTTCGTTCACTACTCTCAGGGGTGGTTGTCCTAGGCCTAGATAGGACGAGAGCCGACCAAATTCTGCGTTGGTTATAGTCCGTAGTAATTCGTTCAAGCACTTTAGTATTGCATACGCAGAGGATGAATTTCGGTTGACCATATACTGTGAGTGTTATGCCTGCAGGCAGTACGTCTGGTCACTTTCCATTCACAACTGCGTTGCATACTTCTTATCATCCGTTTAGGAATTACTTTTACTTGGCTATGAAGCGAATTTGAGCTATAGACCTTCCGATCGGCGGTCGATGATGTTAGCCACTGCACCACGGCCACCCAGATCCAACGTCTAAGATGGCTCCAGCCCAAAGAGTCGACGCAGCAGAGGACGACCGCATTTAAGGTGGCGCGCACAGGTGGAAGGGGACGTCAGCCAACTGGGTGTGCGGCAATGGAAAAGGCTAGCGAAAGATCGTGCTAGATGGAGGGGCATGTTGGTTGAGGCCCAGGTTCACCAGGAACTGTAGCGCCCACTAAGTAGAAGAAGAAGTTATAAAACGTTTCGGTTAAATACATATTTATTTAATGCGTGTTTTATAACAAATAAATCAAAGCCATACGAATACACCTATGTATACCTCACGGTAATCTTTACAATTTTTTTTTTTCTTGAAGATTAACCAATGTTTGGATGACGCTGACGTTTACATTTGTTCAGCGGTCCTTAATATGAATATGAAAGCAAAATGGCAATACCGATACAGGATAAGAGCCTTAATAGGTCTCTATTTATAATACAATGCATATTTTGAAGTTAGGCTTGCTTCTCTGATAGAAGGTAGGTCGTGAGCGTTTTGTCGTTTACAATTTGTTTGTTATTTAATGTCATGGCGAGACTCGATGTTGTCGATGTAACAGTGCATGTTCGTCCTGAGGTTTTCCTTCTGCCTAGTCTACCTTGAGCAGATACTGTTTGGGTGTTTTCTGTTAGTCAAGTGTTTTGATTTTCTTTTCTCTTTCTTGCCGCGTCCTTAAGCTGTTTTGGCATAGGAAATTGTGACTTAATGTCCCAACGTTTCATCCAATTGCGAAGGGTCTTTCTTGGCACTTGGTATAGCCGAGATGCCCTGTTATTAGGAAGTTATTTACTTATTATTAGGAATTATTTAGAAAAGTGTAGGCTTACCTGTATATACTTTCTCCATGCTTAACAGCCATGAGGGCGCTATATAAAGACTCAGTACTATAATGTCGGGGTTGATTGCATCTCGGATTTCTTAATATAACTGTTTGTGGAGAATGTGGTTCTTCTCCGTTCGAAAAGCATTTTGTACCTGGATCGAAACGGTGTTTATACAAATTTGCTTTATCATCCTTTTTCGACGATGAATTTTGAATAGAGTAAAGATGCTTTGGCTCTAAGCCCGGCTGCATTACCGATAGTGGGACTAACGTCGGTGGTCCCCTGAGATTCTTGGGTGCTGGAGGCATATATGGTGTAAAACATTTCGATTCTATGTTTTCCAATTTTTTAAATTTCGATTGTTTTCTTTTTTGCTGTTTTATAAGTTTGCCTTTTTGATTTTCATCGATTTCGTCGTTTCCATATGTTTCCGCAACTAGACGATCGTAATCAATGCAAACTGCCGTATCATTATCACCGCATCCCGAATCCTTACCAACGTCATCATCTTCGTATATATAGGAGATGTTTGGTTGGCATATGATACTTTCGGGCTCAGTTCCGGATATTTCTTTCTCTCTTGCCAGTCGTGCCTTTTCGTCCTTCTCTTTTTTAATCATCGCATAAAATTTGGGAAAGTCAGCTTCACTCAGTAGCGTGTCGCCCAATTCAATTTCGCGACTATCGCTTACTGCATCATATTCCGTTTTCAAATGTACTTCACATTTTTCCCGATCGCGATCATGACCTATGAATTTGATTCCGGTTTCTTGCTCTGTCTCCATTACCATGTTAGCAGCTGGAACGATTGTCGGTGTTTTTTTGTTTTGCATGTTTTTTACCGAAATTGCCATTGAGCTACTGTTGAACTTTAAGAAGGGTAAGTTACTATTATCTGGATTTATTTCGGATTGTAACGCATCCGGGGAAACAAGGTCGCTCCACGGAAGCTTATTGCTCATCTCAGGTGTGGAGATACTGCCTGTCAAAGTTTGGTTGTCTTCAGTTGTTGGTACATGAATATATGTCCATGGTATGCTGGTTGATCGTATATGCTTGACAGGTGACTGAAATTGTGTGTTGATTGCGGGTTTGCCAGTTAATTGAAACAGGTTAATAAGTTTGATGGTTGGCTTAACTCGAATTGTGGATATGCTGCTCGTAATTACCTCTGGGCTACGCTGCGGCTGTTCTGATGAGTTGTAGTTGTTTTCAGTGGAACACATTACGTTTGGTCTTGAGGTTAAGTCTGCATTATACAATTCTGAAATGTCGTTGGTACTTGTTAGAAATATTTTGGAAATCGAAGTCTTATGTGAAAATGCGTATTTCACCCTAAAGTTCTTCATATTGAATATAGAGTAACTTCGGGTAATGTGGAATATGCGGGTAATGTGGAATAGTGCTTTATTTGCTGAGACACAGTAGGCCTGTGGTGTCAAATTTAATTATTTTAATATAAATTGGTGAGTTTTTAGACATTTTTAACTTCCCAATGGGAATGTTGGCATATCTCCATGTTTCAAGGTCACCCGAATGCAATATGTGTGTATGTACCTATGTGCGTTTCAGAAATTCCCGCTCGATTATCTCGAGAACCAAAAATGGTATTGACATAAGATTGGATTCGTTCCATGCATAATTACGCAACTTAGTACTGAGTGTGGCAAAAACTCCCACATTTCTCCCAATGATCTAAGGTCTGTCTATCTGTCTATCATCCTTTGTACTAAAAACTTTGAAAAGGCTGATGGACTTACACATACGCCTCAATTTGGATCCGTTCCTAATTTCTAAGGCACAGCATGTCTACTGTAAGGGTAGATCTGTCGAAACAGCCTTGCACACACTGGTGAGGAATATCGAAAGATCAATCCAGCCTTCCTAGATATAGAGGGCGCTTTCAACCACGTCACTCCCAAAGAATTAATAGAAGGGCTTAAAAAAGCTAAAGGTAGAGAAGACTCTGACAGAACTGATCAGCGAGCTATTATTAACGCGCAGGATTCAGTCCAATTAGAAAACATTGATGAAAAATGAACAACACGCGGTGTTCCCAAGCGGTCCACCATCTAAGTACTAACCGCACCCGACGCTAGTTGATTACGGTATTCGGACGAAAGCCGATACATCTGAGATTGGTCGGACAGTGTTGTGGTTTGGTAAGGAAACGCAATAACTCATGAGCTGGTCGTGAGTGTGAGCTATCCAACGAGCAATTATTAAACGCACGCGTTCATGAGTAATTGGCTGTGAGCAGGTTTTTCGATTTGAAAATGGGCACATACATATGTACATATGTATGTTTATATGTATATCCAACATACAAGCTCCAGACTTTTTCACACGATTTCTTCAGAATCGTATTTGTCGTCTAAAAACAGAATGAGGGTGGTGTATGCAGGTATGTATGTATCACCTGGATTACTGATTACTCCTAAAAGTATGCCTACGTCATTGCAAAATTGTTTCCCCCAAGTATGCAAACAAAATTATATCCCATAGGCAAAATAGATGCCTCCCTATCGGTTGTTTCGCGCTCTTGCCTACACGCTCAGCTCAGGCGGAACGTGACAATGGGTCATACTTTTTCTTACGTGCGACCGGTGTTCATTGATTTATAAGACGTCATCACGTCAAAAATCCTAATACCCCAATCCTATATTGAAGTTTCCCTTAAAAAAAAAAAAATAAAAGTCTTAAAAATAACCCTAACTGTCTGAGAGTATTGCCAACGTTAGCTAATATATCAATATGGTCTCTGGTTGTAGCATGTAAAAATATATTATGGGTATTCCATAATACCCGAAGTTACTCTAACAGTTTTACCTGTGTAATCGGTTTGAACTTCTTTGCCGTAATTTATTTCAGTAACATCAACTATTCTAGGATTTGACTCACAATCAATCCTTGTTGAGTCCGATTCGTTATTGGCTTCATCAAGTCCCATCAATGAATCTGTGTTAGAGTGATCTTCCTTTTCCAGAGATTTCGTCTTGTACTGAATCATTTCGCTTTGTTGTCCGCCCTCCTTCTCCAAGCTATTTTCATCATCTCCAAAATATTCTCGAATTTGCGTTTGTGAATCATAAAGCCCTGTAACCTGAAGAAGCTCTGCACTCTCCACCAAGTCTTTGAGTCCGGTTTGATTTACATACGTCTGACCTTTGTACATAAAATCTATCAGAGATTTCAAAGTATATGATTTTATTCCATGTGGTAGAATCACAATTGGATGTGTCGTTGGATTATCCATAAGTAATTCCTCAAAAAGTGGTGATGATGCGGCTAAAATCAATCGATGACATTGAAATTTGTGGCCATCACAGGCTAATGTTACGTCAATGAACTGCTCCTGCCCAAGTAGCTAAATTTATAGCAATAATGTTAATTGCCGTGCAACAGATTATTATAATAAATAATTAATACTTACACGGCTTAGAGCATTGTCTAAATTCATCATATGAACACTTGATCGAACAACGTATTGTGACATCTTTGTCGTGCTTTCTATTCCTCTCATAACCAAAATGTGATTAAGTGATTTTATAAGGAAAACTGCTCGTGTCAGGTAGTGGTTAAAAACTCCTTGACTGAAAACGAAATGAATTTATTTATTTCGTAGAACAAAAGTGGCAAAAATTAGCGACAGACACTATGTAAGAAACGTACGAGTATAAACGTATGTACATGTACATGTAAGGATACAAATTTCCGAATGGATAGGTGTTTTATTTTGGAATATCATACATTTACTATAGCAATTACTTTCATTATTTCGGTGGTGTGATTTGAAAAAAAAAATAAATATGTTGTCTACGAGCCTAATACACTCATGCTTAAAACATGGCAAGGTTTACTTACTTATAGATTGAGGTTTAAACCAGTCAAATGCACACCTTAGTTGCACTTAATTTTCATTTGAGAAATTTGCTTTTCCTACACTAACTGCTAATTTACACTTCATGACCGCGCACTAAGGACAACTATTTCTAGTTGAAGTTCCAATCCCCTTATCTATGTACATGAAGAGCTAGACTGAAAAATTATTTAAATTAAAAAAATCGAAATAAAGTTGCTTAAGTCGAGACTTTTGATTAAGACTACATACGATTTCCACCCCTTTTTATTGAGTCTCTATTAAAAACTACTGAGTGCTTTGTAACTCAAACAAAAACCAATTTTTACAACTTTTCTCAAATGTCGAGAAATAACAATGTGTCGACATTACCACCAATTCTTTGTGACATTCCGTGCAAACCACTGACTATTTAAGCACTAACTGGAGCTAAAAAGCACATTCCATTCTTACAACTAAGACCCACTAGGACAAGGAGAGGTCCAATATACTATACAAAATCTGGTAAACAAGGTAATAGATTTAAAGATTTATTTTCAAGTCTTGAAATTATTTTAATATAAAAAATTCATAAAAAAAAAAATTAAAGTCAAACACTAAACAAATTGAAATTCGTTTGTCATTTGTGGATATGCAAAGGTTTCGAATTATGCTTTGTAAATCCACCCCGACATAATAGTTTGTATAACAGATACATTTCAGGAGTTTGCTCAGTACACAGGAAAAACATGCACTTGTGGGTGGTCTCTTGGTGGAGAAACTTGGAGTCGCGTAACTATCATTTGTGTGTTCGTCAGACCTAAGAGATAGTTGTTAATAACTTTTTCTCTATAGATTTACACATGCATAGCTATACTATCATTTAATTAAATCAGCCAATAATGCAACATTGTTCGGTAAACATTTTTCAAAATATCTAAGAAAGTGGATAACATGTGCACTTGCAGACCTTCGAATGTTATATACATATGTATCTAAGAATAGAGATAAATAAGAGAACAAGCAATTCTGCGCATGGGGTCCAAAGCAGTAGTAGGCATGTGGTCCCAATTCTATTTTCAGTGCCTTTGAATATCAACTATATGTTCCCGATATAGTTGAGGAAAAAACATTTGACAACACTTCGTTATCGAATAGACTCCTTTCTTTACAGCACAAAGTTCCTCAATAAAGCAATAGCTGAAGCAATTGCAACATATAAAAATACACGTTGGAACAATGTACTCTCTTCTCTTGAAAAATCAAGTAAACCATTTTGGAAGGTGTCGAAAATCCTTAAAAAAAGGGGTTCTGATATTCCGCCCCTAAAAAACCTCAATCGCCTCTTTATCAGCCCGGAAGAAAAGACGAACTTACTAGCCGACACTTTTTGTAGAAATCATACAATAGCAGCTCACCAAAATGATGCCCGTACTGCTGACGATGTAATGCGTACTAAAACAATTGTTTCCAACTCCCCAGTTCTGCTAGACGAATCTGACCTAGTGTCAGCAAACACAGTCAAGGAGCTTATAAAAACACTGAAGCCAAATAAATCCCCTGGTTTGGATAAAATTAACAATAGATTGCTTAAAGCTATACCCTCCAGTGGCATCAACTACTTAACCTTCATCTTCAACTCATGCTTACAGCTATGTTATTTTCCCATTAAATGGAAAACAGCGCTTATTGTGCCCATTGCTAAACCTGCAAAACCCAGAGAAAACCCTGGCAGTTATAGGCCCATCCTACTTACTTATCAGGCCTGCGATCTATGGAGGATCTGAGCCTGAGCTATAGCTGCCTTCCATCCTTGACGGTCCCGGGCACGCTGCTTCCAGTTGTCAAGACCAAGATGTCTTACATCCGCGATTACTTGGTCTTTATACCGGAGGTTCGGTCTTCCTCTTCTTCTCGAACCAGGAGGCTCGGAGTCGAAGACCCTCTTAGCTGGAGCGTTGATGTCCATGCGCTCGATGTGGCCGAGCCAGTGTAGTCGACGGCTCCTTGCCTTCCGGACTACATCCACATCTTGGTACAGCTCGTAGAGTTCGCGGTTGTGTCTTCTTCTCCATTCACCTTCCTCACAGACAGGACCAAATATCCGGCGCAAAATTTTTCTTTCGAAAGAACCCAAAATCAGCTCCGCTGTCCTGCTTATCGTCCAGCTTTCGGCTCCGTACAGCAAGACTGGCAGAATGAGCGTTTTGTAAAGCATGACTTTGGTCTTTCGAGTGAGGAGTTTTGACCCCAGTTGTTTGAACAAGCCGAAGTAGCAGCGGTTGCCAAGGGCGATTCTATGCCGGATCTCCACTGTGGTGTCATTTGTGGAACTTACGTTTGCCCCGAGGTAGACAAACTCCTTAACTACCTCGAAAATGTAGCTGTCAATTGTTATGTTTTGTCCCGCGTGGTGAGTGACGGATTGGTTTTTGCTTGACAGCATGTATTTCGTTTTGTCCTCACTGATCTTAAGACCAACTCGTTTCGCCTGTTCTTCAATCGCCGTGAATGCTTCCACAATGCCACGGCGAGAACACGCGATGATGTCGATATCATCCGCGTATCCTAGCAGCTGGATGGACTTGTAGAAGATAGTGCCTTCCCTGTTGACGCCTGCCCGTCGCACTATCTGCTCCAGCACCAGGTTGAAGAAGTCACATGACAGCGCATCTCCTTGCCGAAATCCGGTGCATGTTTCGAATGGTTCCGAGGTCCTAGAACCGAGTTGCACGGTGCATCGCGTGTTTTTTAGCGTGGCACGACACAACTGGATCAGTTTTACCGGGATCCCGAATTCGGCCATCGCCCCAAACAGTGCTTCACGATGAATGCTGTCGTATGCGGCTTTAAAATCGATGAACAGATGGTGTGTATCGATTTGAAACTCGTTGGTCTTTTTCAGGATTTGTCGAAGTGTGAAAATTTGGTCTATAGTTGATTTGCCGGGCCGGAAGCCGCACTGGTAGCTGCCGATTAGTGCGGTGCAAAATGGCTTTAGACGTTCACACAATACGGCGGATAGGATTTTGTATGCGACATTGAGCAGGGATATACCTCTATAGTTCTTACAAGAGGTAGGATCGCCTTTTTTGTGGATGGGGCATATAGAGCTGGTATTCCAGTCGTCGGGCATGCTCTCATCTTCCCAAATTTTGCAGATGATCTGGTGCATGCTTCCTACCAGAACATCGCCGCCAGCCTTGAAGAGCTCTGATGGCAAGCCATCTGAGCCTGCGGCCTTGTTGTTCTTCAGCTTCTGAATAGCTGTGCCGACTTCTTCTATGCTGGGTGGGAGGACTACTTCAGCGGCTGGAGTTGGGATTTCCTCAGTCCCTACCACTCTCTCTTGGTCATGCTCGTTAAGCAGCTGCTGGAAGTGCTGCTTAAATACATCCACTATTCCCTGCGGGTCGGTGACAAGATTACCCTCGCAGTTTCGAAGAGCCAGGGTGCCTTTTTTGAAGCCTCCTGCAAGGCCTTTGGCTTTCTTGTAAAAGGCTCGTATTTTATGTCTATCCCTAGACTCCTCTATATCCTTGAGCTGGGAGGCTGCGAAGATTCTTTTCTTTTGTCGCAGTAGTTTCTTCTCCTCCCTTCTTCTGGCTCGGTACTCTTCTCGCGCTGCCCTGGTTTTCCTCTGCAGCCTTGTACTGCGTGAGGATTCCTTCTAGTTTATGAGCAGCTCCGGGAGTGTACAGGGTTCTGACATTCCAGGAGCATACTCGCAGGCCCATCAGCTTGCTAAATTCTACTAGTAAACTATTTGAAAAGATTGTCAAAGAAAAAAATTAATATTTATTTAATGGAGAAAAACATTATACCCAATTATCAATTTGGCTTTAGAAATGGGCATAACACATGCCATCAAATAGCGAGAATCGAAAACCATGTACAAGATAAATTTAGATCCAAAGAGTCAACTGGTCTCGTTTTACTAGACATCGAGAAAGCTTTTGACACAGTATGGCACGACGCGCTAGTTCACAAGCTCTACAAGTACAACTTTCCAATCCATATCACGAAACTGGTTCAAAACTTCTTAAACGGCAGAAACTTTGTAGTTAAAATCAGAAACCATGAATCAGATATCAAACAAATTGAGCATGGAGTTCCTCAGGGATCGGTTCTTGGACCTATTCTGTTTAACATCTATGTATCAGACTTACCTATCTTTGACGGCAATGTAAATATAGCAATGTATGCAGACGACACTGCCTTCTTTGCGTCTGATATACTATTCTCAGATGTCTATAATCAACTACAAACTGCGCTCTTCAAATTCGAACAATACTGCTTTAAATGGAAGATTAAGCCAAACCCCCTCAGAACCTAGTTGGGCGAATTGAATGCGCGCTCGAAAGGAAAGAGTACGCGCTGGGCATTTTCATCGACATTGAGGGAGCTTTTGATAACGCAACTTTTGACAGCATGTGTAACGCTGCCAGACATCATGGCGTAGATAAAGCCCTGGTCCTTTGGATCAAAGCAATGCTCATGCTCAGGACATTGACCGCTGATGCAGGCCTCGACCAGTGTGTCAAATCTGGCGTAAACAGGGGCTGCCCTCAAGGTGGCGTCCGCTGTTATGGTGCATGGTGGTCGATTCCCTGCTTGATGCTCTCAATGCCTCTGGAATCTACGCCCAGGCATATGCGGATGACGTCGCCATTCTTTCTGTCGGCTCATGTTTGGCGACTGTCCGTTGCAAAGCACAGGCGGCGCTAAATGTGATCGATGATTGGTGTACCAGAAATGGGCTGTCAATCAATCCTCTTAAGACCGATGTCGTTCTCTTTACGAGAAAGAGGAAAAATACTGACATGACTCAGCTGGTACTAAAAGGCACTTCCATTCAGATATCCAAGGAGGCTAAGTATCTAGGAGTCATCTTAGATAGTAAGCTTCTCTGGTCAAAACATGTTGAGTCAAAAACCACCAAAGCGCTGTCAGCTTTCTGGCAATGCAAAGGAGCTTTTGGCAAAACATGGGGTTTATCGCCGGCAAAGGTCTTCTGGATCTACACGGCAATGATAAGACTTATAATCTCATATGCATCGGTTGTCTGGTGGAACAGACTAAAACGCAAACACGTCGTAGCCTCTTTCACCAAACTCCAAAGAACGGTTTGTCTCAGCTGCACGGGGACTTTCCCCAGCACGTCGGGCGCTGCTCTAGATGTTATGATGAACCTTCCACCTCTTGATATATTTATCAGAGGGTGTGCTCTGAAAGCCATGTCTCGTCTGAAGAGAAATGGCTTTTGGTACATCTCGCATAGGAATAACGGTGTGCTTGCGCAAGAATTGTCCTGCGACCCCTGTCTCATGGACATGCCTTCTGACGCACTGACGCCCGTTATCCTATTGCGTCGTAATTTCACAGTCGAGTTTCCATGGCGTCAGGATTGGCTATGGCTGGATACTGAACCTGGAAAGGATAGTCTTCGCATTTTCACGGATGGCTCCAGATCTGGGCGGGGGTCCGGTGCTGGAGTCTTCTTTGAGCGCGAAAACATCCGACTGCATTTCTCCTTAGGAAAATATGGGTTTGTCTTCCAACCAGAGATATACGCAATCCTAATGGCCATGCTATGTTGTGAAGCACAGGTGGAATGGGGAAAGCATATGCGTCTGCGGTGACAGCCAAGCTGTACTAAAAGCTGTGTGTAACCCCTTAACTAGCTCCAAATTAGTACTTGAACGCTAGTCCTTCTTGAACAGAGTCGGCAGACTGAATTCATTAAGGCTTATGTGGGTTCCAGGCCACTCTGGGATCCCAGGAAATGAGATTTCTGATGAACTCGCTAGAATAGGTTCAGAGGAGAGCTTCTCAGGGCCTAAGCCCGCTCTAGGTCTACCTGCGTCCACGGTAAGTTCCTAAATTAACGATTGTGTATTTAATACACACAACAGTAGATGGAGGAATTGTCCGGGTTGCAGGATGACTAAGCGCGTATGCCCTGATGTCTGCGAAAAATCTGCAGCATTCCTCCTGTCTTTAATGAGAATCCACTGCAGAAGGCTTGTGGGAGTTATCACTGGCCATTAAGCTTTTGACAAGCATCTCTACGTGCTCGGCATCAGTGAGACGCCTACCTGTGCTGCATGTGGCGAAGAGGATGATGACACTGCAGAGCATTTCCTCTGTGATTGTCCCGCCTTTGCTTGCATACGGTGGCGCACCCTTGGAGCCGACGTGGTGTGTGCCGAATCCCTTAGCTCTACATCACTGAAGCTTCTTCAAATTTTTCTCCGAAAAACGGAGAAAATACAGTAATGTAAGGTGTCTGTCTGGAGTACAATGGACCAGTGTTTGCCTCTGAGTGCTCCAGCGGATAGCAGAAGCCTTCAACAAAAAAAAAAAAAAAAAAAAAATAAAAAGCCAAACCCCCAAAAGACACAAGCTATATGGTTCACTAGACGTAGAAAAGAGTGTTTCCTACCCAACAATCTTAAGCTGCGGCTATGTTCTGAGGAGATAGAATGGGCAGACAAATGCAAATACCTCGGTCTGACACTAGATCAGAAACTAAATTTCCAGGCTCACATCTGTTCCACAATATTGACAAAGCAAACAAATTAACAAAAATCCTGTACCCACTGATTTGCAGGAACTCAAAGCTCAGTGTGGAAAATGAGCTACTAATTTACAAATCAGTATTCCAAGCCACTCTTATGTATGGTGCAGCTGTGTGGGGCGATTGTGCGAAAACCCATAAGTTGAAACTGCAAAGATGCCAAAATAAGCTATTAAAAAACCGGCCAAGTGCGAGTCGGACTCGCGCACGAAGGGTTCCGTACTATTATGTATGAAAACGGCAAAAAAGCATGTCTGTTGTATGGGAGCCCCATTTGGACATATATTTATTATATTCTGTCTAAGTATTTGTTGTTAAAGCAGCAACAGAAATACGTAATCAGTGACATTTTATTCTCACTTTTCGGATAGTTAAAATCTAGAATGTTGTAATTTTTAGAAAATACTAATTTTTTGAGTGATTACCAATTTGGGTTTAGACGTGGCAAATCGACTGAAACTGCTTTATTGAAATTAACTGGTGAAATATATAATAGTCTAAACACTTCTCAAACACCGTCAACATTATTTGTTGATATCAGTAAGGTCTTTGATATGGTTAATCATACTTTGCTACTCGATAAACTTTACAAAGCGGGTTTCAGAGGCTCCATTTATAAATGGTTTTCTTCTTATTTATTCAACCGTTATCAAGTTGTGAAAATTAGGAATGTTTACAGTTCTATGTATGTATGTATGTTGGCGTTACAGTCCATGAAGAACCTGAGCCGAGCTTCTCTCAATCACCCATGTTGTGTGTGATTTCATTTTCACATAGGTGAAAGGGACCTACAGTTTATTGCCGGTTCCGAACGGCGAATTTCGAGAAGCTTTTCATGACAATTTTACTACAGGGGGTTTTGTCAGAACTCTGCTGAGGAGAAACACCGTGAAAAACACGTTCGATGACATGGCTGGCTGTGTCGGGATTCGATCCCGTGTCATCGGCGTCAGAGGCCAACACACTACCCACTGCGCCACGGTGCTCTCGTTTACAGTTCTATAGACTTCTTAAATATGGGTGTTCCCCAAGGAGCAGTATTGGGCCCAATCCTTTTTCTAATTTATATTAAATCGTTTTTCTTACAACCTTTAAAAGGCAAAATAACTGCCTTTGCTGATGAAACATCTCTTTTCCACTCAAACACTAACTAAATTGATAGTTTTGCAGATGTTAATTATGACCTAGATATGTTAAGGAGATGGTTTAATTATCATAAACTAATAATTAGCAACAAAACGAAGTACATGATATTTAATATCAATGGTAGAGTTTTCAGAGACCTTCCCTTATATTATCATGCACCATTGTGTAATCGATTCGTTCTTGAAGATATAGTATTCAACAATCAAGAATGTTTGAAAATTGCTTCTTGATTGAACACGTGGACAGTTTTAAATATTTAGGTGTTAGGTACATTGGACCAACAACTTTGTTGGAAAGACCATTCAATATATTTGAAACAGTATCTAAATGGGGTTATAAGATAATTATTCCATCTCAGTATGCACTGCAATCTCTACCCGTTTTAAAATACTAAATGTATACTCGCACCGATATGGAACTAGGAAATACATTCATGTCCGGAACTAAATGTATTATCGCACCGATATGGAACTAGCAAACCATGTCCATGTCCGGACCTGAATGCATACATACACATGTATGACATTCGTTCACGAAATGCGGTGCGGGCATTATATTCTTTAATGTCTTTTCTTCATTTAAGTTCAAGTGTGCTGTACAGTGTACACCAACTGTTCGAGCTTTATCGCCATATCTCCGTATGAGAAGCATGTTCGTTGCATTTATGTTTTTTTTTTTTTCGTTTTGTACATACGTGATTGATGAATAAGGGTTGAATGGAACTATGGAACTCTTTTCGTTCAATTTGCGGAACGAGAGGACATGTGGCCGAGAGAGGACATAGTTCCGTGAACTATACATGTCCGGAACTACCCAACTCTACTTCGTAATGTACATATATATGTATGTATGTATACTTATAAGGTTATTCCTTAATTGGAAATGGCAATCCAATAATTTAAAAACAAAAACAGTTTCTCTGCAAACAAAGAGGAGGTTGTTTATTATTTACACATTCTTTCATAATATAATCTACAAGATAATATCACCTGCAAACAAAGAAACGACATTTAATGTTTATAAATTATGGTCTCGATTCCTAATTGTGCACGTGAATCGTTTTTGCAAATATTCGTTTTGACATGTTATAAAACTCAATAGAATCGTGATCCATCATGTTGACGTTTGGCAGACTCCCAGGGTGCTCAGTTTCATTAAAGGGAGTACATTTTCGTTACATCCCCCCCTTCCGGGGAGAAAATTGTTTACAGGTGTTTTTGCCCTCTTCAATAAGTGACGGAGCTGGAATCAGTTTTGAAACATGGAAAAGGTCTGATTCTGACTTCCTGCGATCAGTGTTAATTCTGTAGATTGAGTTTGATAATTTTTCCTTGATTTTATATGGTCCAATTTTTAATTCTTCGAGCTTTTTCCTATTTAGTCTGTTACCATTTTCCAAATATACCATATCACCTATGTTGAACTCAACTTGTGTTCGGTTCTTATCATAAATTCGTTTGTTATAATCATGTGACTTTATAGTATTCTCCAGGGCTATCTTTTTGTCTCGTTTCCAATTCTGCTCGGAATTTGTTTGCCTTAGTTCGCTTGGCAGTATTGTACAATCTGTGCCATCCATTAAGTACGAAGGTGCAAATCCAGTCACAGAGTGTTCAGTTTCATTGTATTTTTGTGTGCACTAGAGCTGTAAAAGTAACGTCAATTTGAATACCCGTATGTATACGTTACTTTTGTTTTGAATACTCGTTACGAAAATGTCGTTACTCGTTACTTTCGTTACTTTCATAGAAAGTGGTATTATTTAAGTTTAAGAAAGTATTTTTGTTTTTTTTGGGGCTCATATAAACCCCTTTTTTATTAACTCTTAAATAAGCCAACAGCTAGTAAAAACTACTTTTACTCAAAAATGTACTTTTTTAGGTGGATTTATTTATTTATTTGTAGAAGTTAAAAGGGGATGAAAACGGACTAAATTGTTTCCTGTAAATAAGATTGTAAAGCGGTAATAAGTGGAAAATATTGAGCAACCAAATCAAAGCAAAAAATAAAAACAAATCGTTTCAACTTTCAAGTTTTTTTAATAAACAAAATTAACTTTTAACGCTCATTTAATTTAAACTAAAAATAAATAAAATAGAAACTTCATAATTTAAAAAGGAAATAACTCCATGACAAAACAAAATGAAATCCAATTAAATAAGTACACGAATTCATATTCCTCATTAATGTGTAAGTTCGATGTTTAGAAAAGTAAATATTAAGATATATATTCTTGGTTTGCATTCAAAAAAAGTATTTTTTCCATTCTTTTTGGTTTTAATGCCGAACGCTTTTCATTTAAAATTTGGCCGGATTTTGAGAATATGCGTTCTGATGATACTGATGTTGCCATAACTGATAAATATTTTTTAGCTAAATCAGAAAGTTCGGGATACAGTAGTTTTCGAGCATTCCACCATTTCAACGGATTATCTTTTCTCGGTATAACCTTCTCCTCCATATACTGCCGAATTGTATTGATACTTGCAGAAACAGTTGTTACTGATGAGCCCAAAGCTATGTTTTTGTCGTGTTCCTGCCAAATACCAACTTTTCATCTTCATACTCCATTAAAGGAGGATATCTTTCATCTTCCAGACCTACTGAGGTTTCCTGCGTCCTTGGCATTCTTTCAAGTTCAGCTTGCAATAATTGCTTAGCATTATTGTAGCAAGATTCATGAACAAAAGATTGTTTTTTGAATCTAGGGTCTAGAAGAGCTGCCTTCGATAAGATCGGGTCGCGCGAGCTGTTTCTAAAGCGACAATTTAATTCCAAAATAAGTTTGTCTAGCAGATTTTTAGATAATGCATTCATAGGATTTGAACTTAAATTATTCAAAATACGTAGAATGCTGTTGGTTCCGCCTAAAACTTTCGAAATTGAAACTTCAGTTTGAGACGACAGTTCTTCAGTAAGCGCTTTAAATGGTTTCAACATTTTAATGATAGTTGGAAGCATGGCCCATTCATCTTCGGATAAATTTTCTACCGGGTTGTGCAACAGGCCAAGTGCTACCTCTAACGGCTCTTGCAGAGTTTTTACCCCCTCAAGCATATCAAGGGTGCTGTTCCCGCGAGTAACAACATCCATTTTTAGTTTTAATGGCTTCTTGTTGTTTTTTGTGGCCATAGAACTCCTGTGGAAATGTTCTACAATTGATTTTATTTTCTTTAGTAGATTCTGAATGACGCCTAGTCCAGCTTACCGCTGCCTTCATGTTTGCTGCGTTGTCTGTGACGCACACGAAAGTTTTATTATTCATTTCCCAGGATTCCACCAAATTTAATAGCTCTTGCTTTGTATATTCCGCCGTATGCCGTTCGTGACATTCAAAGCAACCCAGCAAGACTGATCGTAGTTCCCACGGGTCTCCTAAGACATAGTGTGCCGTCACAGCCTGATACGCAGTTGTTGCACACGAAGTCCATCCATCTGTTGTTAACGTAATATAATTGAGCGACTTCAGCTCATTTTTTATTTTTTCTCTCATTTGTAAATAGTGCGCATCAAGCAAAGTTGTACTTAAATGATACCTAGTTGGCATTTTGAAATTTGGTTCCAAGTAATTTATTAAGTCCTTAAACCCAGAATCTTCCACCATAGTAAAGGGTTGCAAATCTTAAATAATCATTTTTAAAATAAGATCAGTAATTTTTTTTTTCACGCGCAACATTCAAACGTTTTCTTGCAAACATTGAAATATCAGTTTGTTTTTTTACTGTTGGAATTAACGCTAAGGAAGGGACTAAAAAATTACGATCGTTACCCGGATCTTCCTGGATATCCTCGCATGATTGTTGACTTGTCGAAGGTATTGAGGGAGGACGCACAGCTGGAACTGACACAGATTGGTTGAATTCATTTATATATGACGTCCGATGTTTTGTCATTAAATGTTTTTTTTTAAATTTGTTACCGAGCCTCCTTTAACGGAATAACATGAAAGGCACAAGTCACACTTCACTTTTTCCCGATCGTCTGGTATAGTACTAAAAAAATTCCATAATTTACTTCTTTTTCGCTCCATTATGCAAATTTAAAAATTGTTTTTTTTTAACACATTTATCCAACGACTGTACTAACGGCTCAAGTCACAATAAAATTTAACTAAATAGAAGAAAGGATACCAAACCAAAAACAAATAACTCAAACAAAAATGTACACCTACATAAACATAACAAAACAACAAATGTTTTCTGCTTTGCATCTTGCACCCTCACACCAAAAAATAAAGCACACATAAAGCAACAAGATTATTATCATAGAAAAAGTACCAATAACCAAAAACCAACCCCTTTAAATGCACTACAACAGTACAAACACATTGCATTATTCTCCTCATTTACATGAGATGCACAAAAAACAGTGCAATGAAGAACAAGAACACACCATTTGATGCAAAATACATTGTACTGCTATCAGTATACTCCAAACAGACAGTATAATGCAGAATAAGTCAGATCAGGCAGTTTGACCGATACCGATCGACGACGATATACTAGATACCATTATACCCAAAATACCCAAAGTACATGAATGGTATGCGTATCGATAATGATACTTCGTTACTCAGTAACGAATACATACGATTTGCTACAGCACCACTCGTTATACTCAAATACAGAAGTAACGAAATCGTGCTAGTAACGACATTTATTTGGGAGTAACGTTTCGTTACTTGGTACAAATTAGAGTACCCGTTACTCAGTAACGAATACATACGATTTGCTACAGCACTAGTGTGCACATCTGTGCTACTGTTGTCCACGTTAACTTTTTTATGTTTCTTTCGTTGATTTTGCATCTGATTTTATTGACTAAAGTTTGGTTTAACCTTTCATTCAATCCATTAGAGAAGGGACAGTTTACGGCTGTGAAAACAAGTTGTATATTTTGATCGTGCAAAAATTTTTTGAATTCCTTAGAATTTATCCCTGGATATTGGTCTGTCAAGATGAGACCTATTTCGTTGTCTTTTTGTAGGCTTTTAACGAGTTTAACAAAGTCGTTTGCGGCTTGCGTTTTTGACGTTAGAATGTAAGCTTTCCTCGTAAAGTGATCTGTTAGAAGGTGAAGGTATTTTTTTGTGGATCTAGATCCTCCAAAGCCCCCTATTGTGTCTATGGACATTATTTCAAAAGGTTTTATAGCCGGACCTAAGTGTGACATTAGACCAAATTTCTTTTGTCCTCTGGACTTATTCTTTATGCAAGTTTCACAGCCCCGACAGAGGTTCATAATATTTTTTGTTAAATTTTTGGCCGTGTACCATTGACTAATTTTTCTCCTCAATTGGTTTATGCCCATGTGGCAGTAGCGTTCGTGAATATCTTTTATTAATTTTATACTGAAGTCCTCTGATAATATGATTTTATCTCTTTTCTTCACCTTTTTGTAGTAGATATTGTATTTGGACACAAGCTGTTTTTTCTTGCTTTGTATGTACTCATTATTTCCTTGGTCTTGTAGTATGTCTTTCAGATTGATTAGATTTACTACTTTTAGTTGTTCGTCTTTATTTTCAGTGGGTTCTAAAACTGGATTTCTGCTTAAACAATCAGCTTCCAAGTTTAATTTTCCTGGGGAATATTTCACCTCAAAGTCATATTGTGACAAGTAGTATGTTAAATCTCCTAGATCCTCATCAGTCCTTGATTTTATATTCATGTTCTCTAGGGGCTTGTGGTCAGAAAAGACGGTGAATTTTCTACCTATTAGTAAATGTTGCCAGTATTTAACGGATTCTTTTATTGCTAGGCATTCCAGGTATACGGCTTTTTTTTTCTTTTGTGCTTCATTTAATTTTTTTGAAAAGTATGCTACAGGCTTTTCTTCTTTGTTATTTTGTGGTTGTTTGAGTACAGCTCCAATTCCTTGCAAACTCGCATCAGTGTAGATATGAATAGGCAGATTTGGATCATAAATTGTAAGTATCGGTTGAGAGCACAATATATTTTTCATATCATCAAACGCTTTTTGGCATTCATTTGTCCAAATAAATGCTCGTCCCTTTCTTAGTAGGTCATGGAGTGGCTCTAGTTTTATTGATATATTTTGGACATATTTGTGGTAAAAATTTATTTTTCCCAGAAACTGTCTAACATTTTTTTGTGTTTTTGGCGTTGGGAAGTTTTTGATTGAAATCAAGTTATCTTTTAGGGGTTTAATGGAATTATTTTGAATTATGTGACCAAGGTATTTTACAGAGTCCGCTGCAAATGTGCATTTCGAAAATTTTAACCTAAAACCTTCTTTTTTTATAGCTTCAAAAAGCTGTGTCAAATGTTGCATGTGTTCCGAAAAAGATTTCGAAAATATTAGTATATCATCTATGTAGTTTACGGTGCAATCTGTAAGTTTGTGTTTTCTAATTATATTGCTTAATATTCTCTGAAAGATCGCTGGCGCTGTCTTAAGGCCGAATGGTAAACATGTCCACTGGAAATGCCCTTCTTGTGTCACAAATGCTGTTATGTGTCTGTCGGAGATGCGCAGAGGTATAGACCAAAAAGCTGAATTCATGTCAAGTGTAGAAAAGAATTTACAATTTCGTGTTTTTATCACTAGGTCTTCAATTAGAGGGAAGGGCTGGGATTGCGGCACAACAATTTTATTTAGATCACGGAAATCTATACATAGTCTTGATTTCTTATCTTCATTTCTTTTATATGCCAGCGTAACTGGAGCTGCAAATGGGCTGTATGATTCTTCTATCAGTTTTTTATCTAGTAACATTGCTACTTGTTTTTCAATCTCGGCTTTATCTTCGATTGTACAGCGATATGGCCGTTTACTGCAATATTTATCCACTAATAAATCTATGCGTGCTTCATAATCCTTTACTGTGCCGACATCATATTTATCTTTCGCGAAAATCGAAGAGTTTTCTTTTATCAATTTGTCTATTTTTGATTGTTGATCATAATTTAAATGGTTTACACAAACATACAATTTTTTTTCATCAATGTGCTCATTAAAGTCTACTAATTTTAAGTGCCCATTTTCGTCTACGATATCATTACAAATAATATCTCTTTTTGGAATTTGTTGACTTATTATTAGTTTTTCGTCTTGCGTTAAGAAAAAACGTTTTATGCAATCTAGTCCAATCAAGAAATCGTAATCAAAATTCTCTTTGTCTATTACAAAAACATTAATTTCATTTTCTAAGTTAAAGATTTTTGCAGTTAAAGTTACTAAACCAATTGTTTTTTTCACACCATTAATAGTTTTCAGATTAGTATTTTTAACACTGGCTATACTGTTTTCTTTTAATTTTAACAGCCTTGAATTAATTAATGAGACGTTTGAACCAGAATCATAAATTCCAAACACCTCAAGGTTTTTGTTCAATACTAACTTTATTTTTATTAATGGTGTCACTACAAGTTTTTTTGGTCTTCATTTTGTAGTTCGCATTCCAATTCCGAGTTGTTGATGAGTTTAATTTGGTTTTTCCTGTCTTCTTTATTTTCCGTTTTGAACCAACAGGAAGCTTCCGGGTGATAGCGGACACCTTTCTTCAGTTTCTCACAGATGCTACATCTTTGTTTTTCATTTTTGATTTGTTTTAATTCCACCTTTCCTCTATATTCTGAGCTTTCTCTTTCATTTCTTTTTTTTACTAAGTGGTCATATTTATTGATTTCACTGAACAAATTAACTGTTGATTTTATTGAAACCTTATCAATTTTATCGATTATATGATCTGGTAAGCCCATTACAATAAGGTTTATCATTGTCTCATCGTCAATAGACTTGTTGACTTCTAGTAATAGTCTTTCTTTTTTGGTTGCATATTCTAGCATTGAGCCAACTTGAAATTTGAACGAAAAAGCATATTTCACTTGGGACCAACCTTTGTTTCCATATGTTTCACAAAAGGTATTTTTCCATAGTGTCCAGGCTGAGTTTACAGTGAGTTTAATTAACATACTGCCATACCAGTCCATACATTGCTTTTCAAGTAAGTGTTTTAGAGTTTCGACCTTCTTCTCATCTTTGAGAATCTCAAACCTTTCACATTCTTTTTCAAATGCCTCAATCCACTGGTCAGCATTACATGTTTTATGAGAAAACTTTTCCATCAAAAATTTTTCACCTAAGTTTTGAGGTTTTGGTGCATTATTGTCGGTATCAGTAGATGCAGGTGCAGGCTGATTTTCTTCAATAATCTCCTCTAGATACTTATCATTAAATTGTAGATTTTCGCATTCATCTAAATAGTTTTTCCTCATTTCATCACTCAGTGGGATCCATAAGTTCCGTACTTGGTGTCTTTTTTTTAGTGAATTCTTGATTTTTGCAAATACAGGTAAGTTAACAATGCAAGTATGATTACTCACGGCTTTTGATTCACCAGGGACATCAAAAATACGTCCATCGGAGGTCTCAATTGAGATTATGCAGATAATATTCGATTTCCCGTCTGAAGACCCCAAAGTAGTGAATTTGAATCGCAGCTTGTCCATTGCGTTTGATATAACCAATTGCCATTTCCAATTAAGGAATAACCTTATAAAACGACATTTAATGTTTATAAATTATGGTCTCGATTCCTAATTGTGCACGTGAATCGTTTTTGCAAATATTCGTTTTGACATGTTATAAAACTCAATAGAATCGTGATCCATCATGTTGACGTTTGGCAGACTCCCAGGGTGCTCAGTTTCATTAAAGGGAGTACATTTTCGTTACATACTTATACATAACGTACAGATGTGTGAGTGTATGCACGTATGTGATGCGTATGCACGTATGTACGTATCGGTTCATATGTGTGCAACATCGCTTGCTCCTCCTGTTCACTTGCTCCTCTCCACCTGCCGCGACGTCGTGCGAAAGGGATGCTAGGCCAGCTGCGAGGACTGGTCGTGAGCAATGGCGCCACGCGATTGCCCTCACGCCGACTTACCCGCAGCAAGAATCGCGAATTTGCTACGAGACTCGCGAAATATCCCACGCAAAAGAAAAAAAAACACCGTAATCGTTTCCAATTCAATATGTCACAAATTTAATTTCCTTAACGTAACTTAATCTAGGTTTACAATTATTCCTTAAAACTACCCTACACCGTATGTCAATAAAAAAAGTTGAAATAAATAAAAAAAATATATGTAAAATAAAAAAAAAAAGGAATTCACTGTCCAAAAAAGTAAATAAACCGCGGCTTGAGTATTCGAACAGTCGTACCGAAACTCCTCTGACCAACGCCTTAGCCCGCATCATCAATCGCGACACGCAAATTTGTGATTTCAATACCCTATACAACGAACGTGATATCCGCCACCAACGTAGGCAATAGGACACACGGTACGGCCGCGTACCGGGAACTGCTTAAAACCGTACCGGAGTTCTTCCCCGAAGATCACTCTCCGAGTACTTCGCCGAAGATTTCTCCCCGAGTTCTTCGCCCACTCTCCCTCATGTGCTACTAGGAACAAAAAAAAAAAAAAAACAAAAATGTTGACCTTCTGAGGGCTGAACTCCACTCATTCGCGTGTCAAGTGCTGATCGTACCCTCGGGCTATCCGCTTTCTCTAAGTTCCATTTCCCAAAATGGATGACTACGAGCCGCTCACAAATGGGAACTGACCGAAAGATGACAACGAAAAAACAATTTATTATTGGTTGTTTGTAATTATGTATATGTATAATTAATTTTGTTCTGTTTTTAGTATTTGTCGTGGTAGCGGCAACAGAAATACATCATGTGTGAAAATTTCAACTGTCTAACTATCACGGTTCATGAGATACAGCCTGGTGACAGACGGACGGACGGACGGACGGACGGACGGACGGACGGACAGCGAAGTCTTAGTAATAGGGTTCCGTTTTACCTTTGGGTACGGAACCCTAAAAATGATGCTTAATCTGCCATGGCACTATTCAACAACAAGACTTCATGAAAAAGTCAATGTCAACCTCATAGATTTTCTCATTAACAGATCAATAATACACTTTTATGAAAATTCTTCCTTATCCGATAATGCCCTAATAACTCGACTAACATCGAATTAAAATAATCATATTGAAAGGAAATTCCTTGAAAGACCAACGGGCGAATGCAATACTAGGTTAAGTTTCATTTAGCCCTGGACCCGTGTACTGGGCACTGGGTGCCCAAAGGAAATTTCAAATTGAACTTTAACGTATTTATTGGTCTATGACAAGCAAGAAAGAGATGATTTCTTGGGCATACAATGCCCAAGTACACGGTAAACAACCAGTCGAATTCATTTTGTATTTAATTTCCTTAGCTCACTTACTTACTGAGGTGGCGCTACAGTCCGTGGTGAACCTGGGCCTCAACCAACAAGCGTCTCCAGCCGGCACGGTCTTTGGCCAGCTGTTTCCAGTGCCGCACGCCCAGTTGGTTGAGGTCCCTTTCCACATGCGTGCACCACCGCTGAGGCGGCCGTCCTCTGCCGCGCCTTCCTTCCGGAGTGGATTCGAAGACTTTTCGGGTCGGAGCTGTGTCTTCCATGCGCTCTACATGGCCTAGCCACCTTAGTCGCTGTATCCGTAGACGTCGTACCAGGCCGATGTCGCTGTACAACCCGTACAGTTCTTCGTTATATCTTCTCCTCCATACACCGTTTGAACAAACGGGACCGTAGATAGTGCGCAGAATTTTCCTCTCGAAACGACCAAGGGCATCTTCATCCGCTTTTGTTAAGGTCCAAGCCTCTGCGCCGTAAAGGAGGACTGGGATAATTAAGGTCTTATATAGTGTCACCTTGGTTTTCCGAGAGAGGGCTCTACTTCTCAATTGCCTCTTGAGCCCATAGGAACAGCGGGTGGCAAGAGTGATTCTGCGTTTTATGTCAGCGCTGGTGTTGTTGTCGCTGGTCATCAGTGAGCCAAGGTAGACGAATTCCTTGACCACTTCAAAGTTATATCCGCCCATGGTGACGTTCTGGCCAATACGTCGGTGTTGTCCGTCTCTTTTAGATGAGAGCAGATATTTGGTTTTACCCTCATTAACCTTGAGACCCATCCTAGCCGCTTCTACCTCAATGCTCACAAAAGCCTCATTGACGTCTTGCTGTTTTCGTCCAATTACGTCAATATCGTCGGCGTACGCAAGCAATTGCGTAGACTTGAAATAGATCGTACCTCTTGTGTTGGCCAGTGACTCTTGCACAATCTTTTCAAGCACGATGTTGAAAAAGTTGCACGACAGCGCGTCGCCCTGCCTAAATCCTTTTTTAACATCAAAGGTCTCGGTATGCTCATTACCGACCTTAATGGAGCAACGAGAATTCTCCATTGTCATCCTGCACAGTCGGACGAGTTTGACAGGGATGTTAAAACTAGACATGGCTTTGTACAGCTCGTCTCTATATACGCTGTCATACGCGGCCTTGAAATCGACGAAGAGGTGGTGAGTGTCGATTTGGTATTCCTGGGTCTTCTCCAAGATCTGCCGTAGCGTAAGTATTTGGTCTATTGTGGATTTACCTGGCCTGAAACCACACTGATAAGAGCCGATCAGGTTATCCACAAACGGTTTCAGGCGTTCACACAATACGGCAGAGAAGATCTTATATGCGATGTTAAGGAGACTTATTCCCCTATAGTTGGCGCAGTTATAGGGGTCTCCTCTCTTATGGACCGGGCAAACGATGCTGAGATTCCATTCGTCGGGCATGCTTTCCTCCGACCATACCTTGCAGATGAGATGGTGCATGCACCTTACCAGCTCATCTCCAGCCGCCTTAAAAAGCTCAGCAGACAGGCCGTCTGCGCCAGCGGCTTTATTAGACTTAAGTCTTGATATCGCTATTTTGACTTCGTCTAGGTCGGGTGGACCGAATTCTGTTACTTCGTGGTCCATTGCGAATGGCTCGTTCTGCCTGACAGCGGTATCTTGTCTATCATCGCCGTTATACAGTCTGCAGAAGTGGTCTTTCCAAATCCTCAGCATCGACTGCGACTCTACTACCAGTTCTCCATTTTCATCCCTGCAGGCCGCCACTTTGGCTTTGTAGCCATGGCATGTTCGTTTTACCTTGTTGTAAAATTTACGGGCGTCATTCCTGCGGAAGCATCTCTCCATCTCCTCGATCTCACGCTTTCCGTGCTCTCTCTTCTTTCTTCTGAAAAGCGTGTGTTCCTCTCTTCTCTTCTGCTCATAGATTTCGCGAGCAGCTCTCGTCCGTCGTTGCAGCACGGCCTTATATGCCTCTTGTTTTGCTGCATGGGCTTGTTCGCATTGTTCATCGAACCAGGGGTTTCTAGGTGGTGGCTGTTTGAAACCCAGCACCTCTGAGGCAGCATCTCTGACGGCGCTCTGGCAATGCGCCCATTCCTGCTCTATTGTTTGTGCTGCTGTGGGCGGATTTTAAGAGCTTGGAGGAGACACGATTGGCAAAGATACTGGCAGTCTCTTGCGATTGTAGCTTTCCAACGTCAAACTTACGTAGTCCTACTCGACTCCTAAGCATTCTTGATATCCTCATTCGTACCTTGGCTACAACAAGGTAGTGGTCCGAGTCGATGTTGGCCCCTCGGAAGGTTCGTACGAATACAGGAGGAGTGTCTGGCGTCGATCGCAATATGATCAATCTGGTTGGTGGTCGATTGATCACAAGACCGCCAGGTACCCTTGTGGATGTTGAGATGGGGGAATCGCGTGCTTGCTACAAGGAGGTTACGCCCCGCTAGGAAATCGATTAGCCCTAATCCGTTGTCGGATGTGGTGTTATGGAGGCTATGCTTTCCTATGATCGACTCAAATATGTCCTCCTTGCCCAGTTTTGCATTAAAATCTCCTAGGACTATTTTTGTGTCGTAGCTGGGACATTGGGCATATGTTCTGTCTAGGAGATCGTAGAATTCTTCTTTGAGTCGATCGTCCTTTTCTTCCGTTGGGGCGTGAGCGCATATTAAGCTAATGTTTCTAAATTTAGCTTTGATGCGGATTGTTATGAGGCGTTCGCTTACATCTCGGAAGCTTAAGACTTTTTGTCGGAGTCTTCCTCTAATAACGAATCCGCACCCGAATAGGCGCTGTTTGTTCTCCTTGTAGCAGTTCCCGTAGTAGATGTCGCAGTTTTTCATCCGTTTTTTGCCTGGTCCATCCCATCGCACTTCTTGGAGTGCGGTTATATCTGCTTTATAGCAGTTGAGGGTTTGCTCCAATTGATCGCCTGCACCCGGTCTGTTAAGGGACCTCACATTCCAGGTGCAGACTCTCAAGTCCGTTAGTCGTTTGCAGGGGTCGTCAGCTTTGTATCCGTCCGTATCCGAGGCTTGTTGTCGTTTCGGAACAAGTGGGTTTTTACGTGATAGGGATGTTACCCCTAAGCACAACCCCCAACCTGGAGGGCCAGGTTCCTCTTTCCCCAGGAACAAGGGTTGGGTCGCTGCACACATTGGTTCACTACCTGGCGGGTGCCAGGGTAGCTATCCAGGGGGGCCACGCGGAGGCTGTGTGTCAACTTGGATTGAACAGGGACAGAGATCGAAGCTGGCGTTTGCCATGTTAAACGCGATCAACTTCTTTGCTCTGTTTGCTCGCTCCCTCCCTCCCCAATTTCCTTAGCTCAAACTTACAAAAAAAAAGACCGCTATCGTGTACTTGGGCACTCAGTGCCCAGTGGTTTGTCGGAGTCTACACGAGGGCTTTCTTTTTGCGCCTTTTTCTTTTGAACCTACGTTCCAATTTGAGGACGCGTCCACACGGAGCTTTTCTGCGCGTGCCTGTTTCTTGACATTTCGCTTCACCTTTCAATTTCGTGGCCTGTGGTGATGTTTGTAAAGTAAGGATGGTATCCAAACGTACACTTCCAAGTCAGAAACAGGAGTGAAGCGACATCGCAAAACAGAGAAAAGGAGATAAGGAAATGTCAAAAAAAAAAAAAAAAACCCACGAAGTAGGCATTGAGTGATGTTGAACAAGAGTTTTTGGATAGTCATATTGAAGAACTCGTTCATTCAAGTGACCCATCGGAGGATTCTGAGGACTATGAAGCAGGAAACCTTTCGGACGTTGACCCTTACTATAACCCCGATGTGTCTCTACCTGATTTGCACGTTGAACAAATTGGCGATGACATACGACAAGAAGGAGAAATTTATATGCAGATTGAATCTGGCGAGCGACGTCAAGAGGATTGAACAGGAGAATGAATCTGTTGGACCAAACAGAGGAATGCGCTACATAGCTAGAAACATCCGTCATTCTGATGTTTGGTGGTCTATGCCTGATGAAATTCAGAAATCAAGAACAAGAATTTCTCAAAACGAACGGAAAATTCATGAGCCAAGGTGCAAGGAGATATTTTCAAAAAAATCAGATGCTTTTAGACATTTGATTAGCCCAAATATAATTGGTACTATCGTTCTTGACACAGACAGGAAAGCGAAGAGAGTCTATGAAGAAAATCGTTTGTCGACAACACCAAAGACTCTTCGTCGATGGTATGATACGGATGCAGATGAAATGTATGCATATATTGCAATATTGTTGTATGCTGGTGCTGAAAAAGCATCAAATGAAGAAGCGAAGGACTTGTTTGACCAACACAATATGCCTTTTTATAGAGCTGTTATGTCTTTAGAGCGATTTGAGCAAATATCTCGTTTCATTCGGTAGCTGTCGCGACACCGGTCACCTATAGTGGCCTGGTGAGCTGTCGCGACACCGGTCACCTATAGTGGCCTGGTGAGCTGTCGCGACACCGGTCACCTATAGTGGCCTGGTGAGCTGTCGCGACACCGGTCACCTTTAGTGGCCTGGTGAGCTGTCGCGATACCGGTCACCTATAGTGGCCTGGTGAGCTGTCGCGATACCGGTCACCTATAGTGGCCTGGTGAGCTGTCGCGATACCGGTCACCTATAGTGGCCTGGTGAGCTGTCGCGATACCGGTCACCTATAGTGGCCTGGTGAGCTGTCGCGATACCGGTCACCTATAGTGGCCTGGTGAGCTGTCGCGATACCGGTCACCTATAGTGGCCTGGTGAGCTGTCGCGATACCGGTCACCTATAGTGGCCTGGTGAGCTGTCGCGATACCGGTCACCTATAGTGGCCTGGTGAGCTGCCGCGATACCGGTCACCTATAGTGGCCTGGTGAGCTGTCGCGATACCGGTCACCTATAGTGGCCTGGTGAGCTGTCGCGATACCGGTCACCTATAGTGGCCTGGTGAGCTGTCGCGATACCGGTCACCTATAGTGGCCTGGTGAGCTGTCGCGATACCGGTCACCTATAGTGGCCTGGTGAGCTGTCGCGATACCGGTCACCTATAGTGGCCTGGTGAGCTGTCGCGATACCGGTCACCTATAGTGGCCTGGTGAGCTGTCGCGATACCGGTCACCTATAGTGGCCTGGTGAGCTGTCGCGATACCGGTCACCTATAGTGGCCTGGTGAGCTGTCGCGATACCGGTCACCTATAGTGGCCTGGTGAGCTGTCGCGATACCGGTCACCTATAGTGGCCTGGTGAGCTGTCGCGATACCGGTCACCTATAGTGGCCTGGTGAGCTGTCGCGATACCGGTCACCTATAGTGGCCTGGTGAGCTGTCGCGATACCGGTCACCTATAGTGGCCTGGTGAGCTGTCGCGATACCGGTCACCTATAGTGGCCTGGTGAGCTGTCGCGATACCGGTCACCTATAGTGGCCTGGTGAGCTGTCGCGATACCGGTCACCTATAGTGGCCTGGTGAGCTGTCGCGATACCGGTCACCTATAGTGGCCT